>OZ021727.1:71000318-71600318 GCA_963978545.1 Linyphia triangularis | reverse complement strand
TCTATATTCTTCAAAAATATATATATATTCCTCAAAAATATAAATATACATATATATATTCCCTCAAGTCATGAGATAAGGACAAATGGCTAAGAACCAGCCAGTACCTTAGACGATCCAGTACATTAAATATCTTATGGCACAAACAATTACCTCAATTAAAAAAAAAAAAAAATGAGAATGACAAAGGTTTAAGGTTATTAGAGATCCTAAACAGGAAAAAATTATGTGCAAGTTTTTACAGAATTTGGTAAGCTACTTCTATTAAACAGGGTTCCCATTCAAATCACAGAATGAAAATCAATTACTTTTAAGGACCTTTGAAAATTTGTTTTCAGGCATCATGTCTATATATAAATTTTTAATAAAGTATATTCTACCAAAAAAGTTACAAGTTGGTGGGTGCATAATACAAATATGTCAGATTATTTCGATACGGTGCAGATTAGTGGAGGTCAAGAGGGGATAGCAAGTCTGAGTTGTATTTTACAAATTTTACAGTACTTGGCACACAATCTGCACTTTTGCACACAACATCTGCAAAAATTAAGGACTTTTAAGGACCTCTAAGCATTTTCAAGGCCTTGAAAACAAGTTCAAAAATATTAAGCACTTTTAATGACCGTGGGAACCCTGTTAAACTTTTATTAATCACAACAGGAAGACATGCTCAACAACCTATTTTTGTGCATAATAACGGCTAATCAGGCCAGGAATTCAGAATCATCCATATCTAACCCAGTATTTAACCTGACACCTTTGGCATGCAAGGCCAAAGTGCTAAACACACAACCATCATGTGGACGAAAGTCCTCAAAAATCTGTTTTAACCCACGAGCAAGCACACTGGGACTTAGAAGTCCTGCCATTCTAAAATCATACCGTAGAAACACCAGCATGCAGGTTATGCTTGATTATATCACTACCCCATGTATAAGAGCCATTAAATAATAAAAAAAAAAAGAGAGAAGAAATTACAAAAAAAAAAGTAATCTAGAACTTACATTCGAATTTATCCTTGTCAATGAACATCCTAAACCACGAATATCTTTCTGTACTTCAGAAAGATCAACCATGTGATTTTTGAATTCAATCAAGTCCTTTTTTACATCTAAAAAATAGATATATATTAATCTATAATATTATAACAAAGGGTCCATAGGTCTGTCCCTCTATCATACGCTACTTTTATAGGCGTAGAGCTGTGAACATAAAAAGTTATGACCGGTAAATTCCTAGTTCACGTTTATGGGTTGGCACACTTTTGAAAAGTTGGCGACAAAGCCAGAATGTCGCCAATTCGGAATTCCAATATGAAAAATTGAGAAACGAACCAGCTCCATGATCTGTGGTATAGAAAGGTTGAAGCCAAAGCACGTCAATAAAAAAAAAATGGGGTTGCCAAATTTAGAACTGTATCGCCTACAAAACAGCGCCAAATCGGCTTGGCGATATTTTAACGTCAACTAGGAATAGACCAAACGATTTCTAATACGAATATAGCTCTGTAATTTTCAACTCAAGTTGTTTTGGCCTTTTAATTTGACTGCCTTTTGGGGACAAACAGACATGATTTCCATACTAAGCTATAAAATATAAATAGAACTACTAAAGACAAAACAAAATAAAGTTTTTTTCTATTTTTAAAAGCGACACTTTCTCAACCGTAGTGAAATTTAAGATATAGTAAGAGCAGAAAACATGATTGTGAAAGAAAATGGTTAGGTGTCATCAAGATTAACTTATTACCAGAACTATAGTTCAATATATCAGTTTTCAAGTTATTGCATTGCTTATAAATTTCCAAAACAATTGAATCAGTATCATTTAGTTCGTCAACTTCAGTTTCTAGAGAAGGTATTTGAGAATTTTGTAACATTTTGTAGGGTATAATGTTGGAAGTTTTAAAACGGGAACCAAAATAGAGATACGATACAACGCAGTTACAGTTGCGCTTGCCAATGCGATGTGTATTGTGTTGCCATTCGTCAAGATCTTAGTTTGAGTAATGTTTGATTCCATACTTGTAACCAATCACAATTTACTTTTAAAAATAAACTTGAATTTCTAAAATACATTAGCCAATCACAATGTAAAATTATATTCTTGTTACTAAACAGTTTCTTATGACGTTTAAAAAAGAACTTTATAGTTTATTCACTACAAGAATTTTTACATTAACTACACTGGCCGTGTTTTGTTTGTTTACTTAGTTTTACAAACAAGAAGGTATGGTATTGAAAATATTTTATACAATTTATTAAAATGTCCTTTATTCTAGTGAATAATCGTCTTTTGATAGCAGAAAAATTACTTTCCACAAAGTAATTGTACGCAGATGTATTGCAGGAATGCAGGCACTATGTTCTGCATTATACTTCTCTAATCTGCTTAGTATATTTTTCGTTGGAACCCGGTTTTAATATTTTAACCCTATGCTCTGTGTTATTTAAAATGCTTTATGCGTAAAAAGTTATTAAAGCTATTATTTATTACAGAGAAAAGTTGAAGTACATTAAGTGCCTGTGGTACATTTTCCTAATAGTACCCAGTGTTTGAAATCATTTTTCAACTTGAATCAAGTATTCCTATTTTTAAGTAAATGACATTTTTCACACCTTTTCTATTCCTGAAAATGAGTTAAATGCTGTTTGGTGTCCAGTTCCACCTCTTATAAAAATCGGTTAGATTGCATTAATTGAATTAATCTAAAATGGAGGTTTTTGCATAAAAACGCAGCCTGGTACTGAACCTATCGTTTTGTATGCAAGAAATTGTTTGCTCTCACTCATTTTCTTCAAACGATCATGGATTTTGAAAAGGAGTATCATAGTTAGGGATAGGGTAACATTAAACTACATGAGCTTAATAATATAATAAAAATATCAATGGGCAAAATTCATATTGTGTCTGTGGCATAATAAGATCAACTTATAATTTTGGTAGGGGATATATCCCATTCCCTGGCTACGCGCCTCTCCCTTTTGCCAAAATGCAAAACCCTCCAATGTTTAGCTCTTCTTGCAGTTTCAAAAAAATTACCCTGTGTCAAACAGAAGAGTACCATAACATTCAATACTAATTTTGATAAACTTAGCTTTTGATGATGCTTGATTTTCATGACCCCAATGATAAACCAACAAATTATGTTAGGTAACCGAAAGATCATTCTCATTTCTGAATTTGATAAACCATTGTTTATCAAATCTTCAAGAAATGTAAACTTGACGATTTTCTCGGTGTGGTTTTGATAACACAGGTCTGCAACCAAAAGAACTGCTTAAGATTTTTTTACTGTTTCTTATAGATTTCTACTCACTAAAACCTGGAAAAAAGTAAAAAAAATCCCATCACGTCAGGTTTTCTTGAAAAACTCGTTTTTGTAACGCCAAGTCATTGAACTCAAAGCGATGCTGCCGAATTACTGGGGTCAAGACTAAAAAATAAAAACCTTGTGTCACCCGGATCCTCATTTTGAGAGACGTTACTAAGGAAGATGGGACATCAATATGTTATATGACTATTGTTGGATGCTTAAGCGGGACAAAAATTGGAAAGCGAAGAAAAACTAAAGAGAAGAAGAAGAGGTTTAAAGAATTATAAGAAATATTATTTAGTTCAAAGCAATAAAATGGTGTTTTTTTCATTAGTGTTATGCTTTTTTCCTGCAAACACCCTGTATTTTGCAAAAAATCTGTACGTGATGGAGGGTAATGGAGATCATTTTTGGATTCAGTAGACTGGAAAACATAATGTATACAAAAACATCTCATACATCCAAAAAAAATTATTTTTTGCAGACCAGTGTAATTGGAGCCTTAAAAATCAATTAGTATTTAGTAGCATCTTTTTGATTAATTTAAAAATGTGTGCTCTTGAATTGTTTACTTTCACAATATAGTTTTGATATCAATTGATTTCTAAATTAATTTTTGTACCTAATGAATGTTTTTAAAGTTTCCATCTTTGTTACCTTATGAAAAAACGCCTAAGAAATTCTCTCTTGTGCATCTCTAAAACTACAACTGGATGCTAGATGATAGCATAGTAATTCAGCACAATCATGTTAATAATTTTCACTTTTTAACTCTTTCAGCTCCAAAGCTGTTTGGGTGCAGATTAATTTATATTTTATATATAACGTTTCCCATAGTTGCATACAATGTCTTCAGTGATTAGAATTGACATTTAACTTGTTTATTAAAGCAGTTTTTAAAAATTTAGATGGAAAAAAATATTTAGTTTGAAATTTGGATGTATTGGAATCTCATGTAGTATCACCAGCTATGAAAGGGTTTCAAAAAATGTATCTATCTTAAAAAGAAGCTGTTGAATTGTGTATTTTGAGCAATATCTTGATTAACTGAATACAATTTCTTCTTTTAGAGTTGTGAACTAACATTTTCCATTTTGACATGTCACTCATCTGTAACCTTTCAAGAATATATTCCTTTCAAGTATTTTCTAAAAGAGTAACTGCATGGTCTAATGCTTCAAATGTAAGTATATAATGAAATTTCCATTGACAATATCAGATATTGCACACAAAAAATCAAAATGGGTTGAGGTCATCATTTTGTTCTTAGGAGGTCACCATTTTGTTAATTGTGCTACAGAAATTCAACTAAAAGTTAAAAAGAAAAATGTGGTTTATCCGAGCTGAATGAAAAAGAATCCCCCCCCCCCCCCTCCCTGCAAAACCACTTGGAAGTACTCATTACTCATAGCTGCTTTTCAAAATGCAAAAGCTTTCTGATAAGCTAATTTGAAATGCAAGTACATTGTGAATACCTAATTACCTTAATAAAGTTACATTTAAAAAGGGAAAAATTACTTTACAGAATGAAAAACAAACCAGACCTTCTTCGAAACTGATTTATAAAACTTTGAAGACAATCTGTGCTAAAAACAGCATGAATGTACTAAAAGTAATATGCATTAAAAAATAAAAGAGAATGTCGGAGAACCAGTGTCATTTTTTAAGCTTTTTTCGACACTGACAGAAAATTTATTTTAGCAACAGCATGATGGTTTTCCCTTGATAATGTCACTGCGTTATCATATTTTTTCAATTTAATCCCATTTTCTGTTCTCAAATGCATATTAGTTTAATAAAGCTAACAATGATACAAAGCCACTAATTGTGTTTGGCTGCAAAAAAGATATTTGTTATGAAGTTATGGTTATTTAACTAATTACACAATTATCTTGGCGAGAGTTGCCACAGTTGGTTGGTTAAGTGGTTTTTTATGGCACAAGAGCCAATGTTGGCTATGCTGCGCCAAACATTTGTTTCTTGCGAATCAAAGATGTGATGCCAGAGTTGGAGTGTATGCTAAATTTTATTTGCTCAGTGCCAATATTGCACAAACATCAGTTTCATTTGGCAAAATGCTGGTTTTTAAGATGGTTATTTTTATGTTGGGAGAATCTATCCAAACCTTTTTATGTAGTCAAGTGGCTGGATGCTTTGGTTTATATGCACCGAGTGCTGGAGAATTTATAATTCTATTGTTTTTCAGGTATTTTTATGCAAGTTTAGCAGCCGAAGAAAACCTGATGTGTCGGACATTCCTGAATTAAATGAGCCACCACTTAAGAAATATTATGAAGCTTATTACCAACCTGGGAATGGAAGAGTTCATGACAAGAAACCCTTTAAACTGAAGTGCACAAAAGGGAAACTCTATTATTGGTGTATTTGTGGGTGGAGTCATGATCAGGTAATAAGTTTATCAGCAAACATTTAACTTTCCATTCTGCATTGTTATGACTCAAAAAAAAAAAATAACACGGTTCTCATAAAGTGGTGAGGTAATTTCATCAATTCTATCTTTTATTATAAGCTATTTATTCATTTCTTTTGCTAAGTGTAAGTTATAATGAATAAATGTAAGGTATGTGTAGAGAATAATTGCAGCTTTTAGTCAATAACTCACTGTACTCAATAAATGGATTGAACGATACAAAATATTAAGGATATTTTATTATAACCAAATTGTTTTAAAGCACATTCCTTGATGAATTTATGTACTCCCAACATACAATTATTTAATTTCCGTTTATTGAGACTAGAAAAATAGTTTAGCAACTAGAAAGAATTTTGACAAAAATCGGATTAAAATAATTTCATATATTTGAGTTAATTAACTTATAATTTTGAAATGAAATAACATTCCAAAAATAGGTGTGCTCAACTAAGTTCCTCTAACAGAATAGCTGTAAATCCTATGTAGAGCTTCAAATGCGGGAATGTATAATTAACCTTTCGGTCAAACGACTTTACATTTTATCTTTTAGATGCTACTCTTTTGAAATCTAATTTTGACAAGCTCTATATTTCAATTAAATACTATATAACGAACAATCATTTATTATATATCCACATCCAAATACTTATTTATAGGATATTTTTGTAATTTACATAAATGTTTTACCCCAAATTTCAATTTTTACAGCCTTTATGTGATGGAAAATGTATATTGCCCGAGATGAAAATAAAATTGAAACCAGTTCTATTCAAGCCAAATGTAACTAGAGAATATTGGTTCTGCAATTGTAAGCAAACAAAAAACAGACCATTCTGTGATGGTTCCCACAATTCAGAAGCTGTACAAACTGCACATTCTGTTATTCGTCGATAAGTTAAAAAAAAATTGAACTTGTATTGCAATAGATAGTTTGTTAAATAAATTCATTTCCTAGTATGATTTGCTTTCTTTCCTTGGAAAATCAAGTGACAAATTAAACTTTTGTTTTTGTGTTCAGAAAAGTAAAACATAATTTAATGGAGTTTTTATTCCATAAACAGTATTTACATAGAATACATAAGGCATAGTTTGTGATTTGAGAAATATTTACATAAATTGTGTAAGGCTTAAAATAAACCATTCATATTGCATGCAAAATTATCACAACTGTTCCGAAAGACCTTGTTACAAGGCTATCAACAACAAACTGAATGCATCAGTAGACCAAAACTGCATTTTTCTAATTGCACAAGTACAAAAATGTAAAAATATTTTAAATACGTTACATGGCACTTTAAGCTTAATCAATCAAATATAAACTATTTTAATCAAACAAGTTCGTTGCAGTATTAGAATACTTTTCACTATTAATACCACAAACATATACATGACTTACAAACATGCAATATAGAATCAATGCCTTAAGATTAAAATTTCAATGTTCAAAAATTGCTATCCCTAAAATTTTGATCTATTCTAGTTTAATTCTAATTTAACAAGATTACTATGGAATAAAATTGAAAATGAACAAGCTTGACATATATTAAAATTGCAACTTGATTAATTCCATCTAATTTACAGTTACTCAGCAAAGCTTAAACTTTCTAGTAAACTTTGAGAATTTCAAAATATTGCAAACGACTAGAACACAATTCTATACCAATGATTTATACATTTTTATCATTAAAGCATTTACAGTTTTCCATTAACAAAGGATTAAGATTTTTTTTCCTTTTTTTTTTTTCAGAGCAAGAATTCAGTTTCCTAAATCACTGCTAACTTATGCGATTGCAAAAGTATTAAAAATATGTTTCTTAACTAGATAATTATAATTAAGCAAATAATCTTATTAAATAATTTATATCATATATATTTTCCTTCAATTGTCTGTAAAGCTACACATTAAAATTACTAATTTTAAGCATTAAAGTGTAAAATATAGCTTCAAAGCATAAAATAACTTTGTTGGTTTAGATATTGGGATTTTATTTTTGGTATAGTTACTTCGGAAGGTAGCGTTTAATGATTTTAACAACAGATAGGAGGAGATATCTTGAACAGTAATTTGAAATTTATATTTGACATTCAAATAAGCCATTTCTATACGTTTTGTTATATCATACTAGAATTAATTTAATATTTTTCTAATAAATTATGGAATTTGAATAAAGTTTTAACATCTCATCTATAAAACACAAAAAGCTCACTCATTTTCATCACCATCTTATTTAGATTTTTAGCCTAATAGTTAACACGAACTCAGGGAAAGAAATTTGATTGTTTACTTTTAAACAAAAAACTTTCGCCATTATTATCTTCATATCAGTCACTTTATACACTATTAACACTTTTACATTAAAAAATGCTAGGAAGGCAAATGTAATGGTTGCTTTGACTTAAACACAGGGTTCAATGTAAATTGCATTTGAGAAATTATTTACACTTCTACCAATTTACAATTTTAATATACTATTTACAAAAGAATGGATTACTCTCTGAACCAATTTTAGCATGACTAGATTAGAACATGTTTAACTTTAAAAATTTCTACAAACAAAATACAATAAATATACAAAAAACACTTTCAATTGAAAAATGCTCTAAGCAAACAGTTTTTAACTGTTCAAATAAGTTTTACAACCAGATTGTTAAGAAGTTAGACGTCTTCAATTACAGGAACATAGCTCAATTGTAATGCTAGCAATATTAGAATTGTGTTTTATTTATTTACGCTAACTTAAGCATTTAGAAATTGTAAGCAACTTTAGAACACACAAGGTTCATTTGAAATTTTTTATAATAATGAATGAACAGAATTTATTAAAAAAAAAATTAAAAAATGACTAGACACATCAGCCTATAGTAATCAGTTAAAAAAACTTGCAAGTTTGAGCAAATTCAAGCATGTTATGCTTTCGTGTTAAAAATATTGCACACAAATAAATGAGATCATAAAAAAAGATAACACTAAAATTGTTTTGTAGCAGTAAGCTTCATGAATCTGTTATAAATATAGTAATTGATTTCTCACAGAATTTTGTTTTCTTAATTGCACTACATATTATTTTAATTAATACTTAAATATTATTTCGTATCCACTAATTATTATCATGTAGACATTAAAAACATAGTTTATAGAGACATTTTAAACTAGACAGGTTAACTTTGAGGTAAAAATTATCCATTACAACCTTGTTGGAATTGAGATATTGATAGCACTGTTATTTTTTTTTTTATAAACATTTAATATGCATTAAAAAAAATTAAACAATGATTATAAAATCATAAATACATTCCCTTTTGAGAGCTACTTGAGCAAGTTAAATTTTTGCAAAAGCTATTTTTGGTGATTAATATAATAGATGATTAAAACCAAATTATACATTTTATATGCAATATTGTAAACTAATACTTTTGGTTTCTTTATTACATCTGTTCATGAGTTTTAAAGGCATTGCTGAAAAAAAAAGCATACATGCACTTTTTCACAAATATTTAAATTGCACATTGGTAAAGAACTTACACAAAACTGGCTTAGACTACTAAGCAAACACTACTCAAAATTGCTCCAGTATTTGACACAAGTTTGATCACACTATCAGCAATCATATTTAAAAACTAAATCTGATTTCAGAAATTCAAATATACACAAAGTGGATCATATACTTATGCTTGACCAATAAAAAAAAGCCTGAAGTAGATTAGCATCTATAGATGTAACAAGATAGTTAAGATTTTTCATTTAAAGATGACTAGATGTTCAGCTTATGTAAATAAAAACAATAAAAAAAAAAAAAAAAAAAAAAAAAACATTTGTAAGTTAAGAGCTTGAATGAAGCTTTTTTTACACATACCCAAGAAACATTAAAAAGGAGTAACAGATAATCAATGACCAAGAAAGAAAAATAGATGGTGGATATACTTACAATTAGTATGTTGTAAATCATATTCCATTAACCATTGGTAAATTTATTGTGTGCTGAACTACCTTATGGGTATCTAAAGTAAATCTAATACAAAGACTGATAGCAGTGCTAGCATTGTTTAAACATTTAACAATAGAAAAGTTATTGCTTGTATATAAGGCCATTATATTGTGCTGTCTAAAATCTAAACTACATTGTTTTAAATTTAAAATAACATGCATAGTAAATCAGATTTGACTGTGTAATTGTATCATGAATTGTTTAGATAGAAGCTTGTAGCCTGAAGGTGTCCTTAAACTTCATTTCTTGAAAGAAAGTTACATAGAATGATAACTATTTAAAATTGATAAAAACAAAATCATGTTATTAAATTGTATAATATAGAAGCAGCATATAAATAAATTTTATGTTTTCAAGTCAAACTAGTGCAGTTCCAGTAAGTGAAAGTTTGTAAAATTGCATACAATTCTACTTTATATGACACAGCACTTCTGCATGGTAAAAGTGAGCAAAACGACAATTCTTTCAATTTAAATGTATTCAATACGTCACAGCATTTCGATATTTTAATAATTCAAATGTGTTAATATTATATAAAATGCGAATGAATCAGTTAAACAAATGTAATTATTTCTAATGCAAAAAAGTTGATTTTATTATGCTAGCAACATCAATAAGATATGCCGAAAGATTTATATTATTTTATTGATTTATATTAATTGCTACAATTGTAAAAAACAGTTTGCTGAAATGTCCATATTTTGTTCATTTTTCACTCTACAAGTACTCAAAGACTGATGAAGAGATGGAAAATAGGAAATACATAAATACCACACTATGAGATTTGGTAAACAGTAGATGCAAAATTTTATCAACACTTAAATATGAACTCAAGACATCTAAACAGTATAAAAATAATACAAACTCAAGTACAATCTCACAGTTGCATCTAAATCATAAAATACTACTAATGTAGAGAGTTCTACAAAAATACTGATCAAAAACTGAAATAAAAAATAACTTTTTGGACATAATACTTCTAACATATAAAAGAGCTTTTGTATGCAGACAACTTTTAACCCTCTGACGTTGACTATGCAAAGTGATTGTTATGATCTCATTTACAGTTGAGCAAAGAATGTTTTGTGTTGGAGTTGACAACAAAATTTATTTTAGAGACTTCAGCTTCCATGATGACAGGAAATAATTTTTTGTGTTTGTATCAAATAAAGTAGGTAAAAAAAAAAATGCTTTTGGCTCCTTTAAAAACACAAATGGCACAAATCAGGTAGAAAGAATTATGGAAACCTATGTATAACCCTAAATCATTTAAATAAAAATAAATTTTAATTAAAAAAAGAAAACTTAAAGAACTGATACTTGGAAAATTACAAGAATTGAATTTTTTAAAGGAGGTGGGGGGAGGAGAACAAGAATTAGGTTTTTTTACTATCTCAATACCAATTTAAATTCACTGTCCAGATAAAGTTCTGCAAAAAGAAGAAAAAGAAATATATAATTAACTTTAATAAAAAGGATAAAATAAAAATAAAAGTTTTTTCTGTTTTCTTATATATTCCCATGCATCCACCTATTTGACCTTCAACTTATTACACTTTTAGTGCATACTGTATTGTATAGTGTATCCAAAATCTCCTGTATCTTGGAAACAGAGATAAAAACCACATTCAAATGACATTTCGTTATGAAGTCTAAAAAGTCGTCTACACAAAAGCCATCCCCAATTTAAAATGAAATCAAATCCCACAGCTTTAAAATAAAACATACCCGACTCGTGTATAATTTAAGGCTCGGCTGGAAGAAGAAGCAAGAGTGTATTTGTTACTCTGCTAAAAGCAAGAGCGATTTACTTTGCAAGGATATCTCGAAGATAATAGAAATGGATATAAGGCCTCGTGTGTGCTAGTAATCACAGCATGGCTTTGGACATGAAATCAACCAGGCGTCTTGCGTACTGTTCGGTCTGTGTCGTAGTGATGGCCGCGGTTCGCTTCTTGGTGCCGTGGGAAAGGATGTCCACCAGTCCAATGAAGTACATTTCTCTACGAGAAGAATCTAAACAAGAAGTTATATCATACATTAAATTTTCTTATTTGCCTAAAATAGAAAAATTATGAGTACTGAAGAATTAAGTTTTTATAGTTTGTTGAAGTTGGCAAAACTTAAATTCACTATATAAATTTTGAAAATTTAAATCTTCAGCACTCCAAAATTTATTGGAATTTTCTACCTTAGAACTCTAATTTATTGAAATTTTCTCTTAATAGTTTACCAACACTTCCTAACAAACATGTAATCAATCATCACACCATAAAATACTTTGAGAAAAAAATTTCCAACATTAAAAATTACTAGCTTCTTTTTGGTACAGTATGCAAAAAAAAAAAAATTCTGAACGATGGCTATATCTATAATTCTAATTATCTTAGAAGCTTACAATTTGCGCTAAAATGTTTTGTTTGCGATTTTCTATATGTCTAGTGCAAATTTTTTTACTTACGGGGTTGTATACTAAGTAAATTTAACTCTATCTTTAAAAATTTCTATTCGAACCACTATTTTTTACGCTTTCATTCAATTTAGAATACTTTGTTTACCCTAGATATCAAATTTCAGTTTTGCTAACTTGATGACATAATCTATTACACGGTCCCTTAACCCATTGACGGTCATGCATGCATATATACGTCTTGGGATCCCCAGTTTTTCTAGCAATACACAACACTTTTAAGTTTATAAATAAAATTTAAAATAAGATATATTTTAGATATTTTTATTAGGATGATAGTCTATAACCTTTCTAAAACAAAATAAATAAAAAACAATTAAAAAAAATTATGTATTTGAATAAGAAATATAATTTAAAAATTATTGCAGGGAAAACAACTAGGGAATTTTGCCCATTCCCATGACCGTCAGTGGGTTAAAGTAAGCTTTTTTACATTTTTGCTAAAATATTGAGAACTATAAGTCAAAATGCAATGAAAAAAATTCTGGAGGAGTTTTTGATTATGATAATTCTAATGGAAGCAAAAAAAATACATGTTTCTATTTAAAATTTTTTAAACTTGTTTTATTAATTAATAATTAATTATTAAAAAAAAAAAGCTGTTTGGTAAAAAAGTTGTGTGTTATTTATGTTTGGCCTTTAAGAACCAAAAATTGCTAAAATATATGAGCTATTTAAGAATTTATGGCTAAAAAAACAAATTTTCTTTTTAAAATTAATTTGCCATTTTTTTTACACCATTTAAATTATTAAACACTCATTAGAAAATTATGAAATATGGTATTTAGACATTTTTTAGGATTCTAAATCTAAATATGATATAATATTAAAGGGTTTCCATTGAATTTTTTAAAGTTTGGTTTAGTTTCAATATGTAGATGACCCCTCATGATAAAAAAATGTATTTACAATTAATAAAGACCTTCCATGATTTACAGCGGTACTTGACTTTTGTTACTTCATCAATTAGAATACGAGATAATATAGCCATTGTTCAGATTTTTTGTGTGTGTGTACTGTACCAATCATAATAGAAATAAAGAAAACAAGTTTCACAAGGAATTTTTTGCTATGTGTTTTGTTACTGTGTCCTTATAATAACCTGTGCAATAATTTTTGTTAAAAAAAATAACCCAACCAGTTTCTACATTATTCAATAATTAATATTAAAGGCAGAGATTCTCTTAAATGTTAAGTTTTTGACATTTTTCAGTGTAAAAAAACAAAATCCCATGCAAGAATTGGATTCAAATTGTAAAGGTTTAGGAGGTGCCCACCTTCCGAGCTTCGTACAGCATATGGATCTGGTGGCCCTACATCCTTTTTGACAAGTATAGATATTATCCGAGGTGAGTCGGGTGGAGTGGGCACTGCAGAGGCAGAATCTTCGCTACCCTCATCATCGCAATCATCGTCCTCTTCCGATCCATCCCCCTTTTCCTCTTCTTCATCAGCGAGTTGGAAATCGTGGATGCCCACACACACGGAGTACTCAGTAACGTGGAACCTCGAGAGAAACTGAAAAGGATAAAATTGTAACTCTTGTGTTTCAACTATGGAAAAAAACTAAATGTACAATAATATTGTAAAATAATTGTAGATAAAAGTGGATTACATGAAATTGAATATTTGCTCTACTAACCAAATGATGTGTGTTTTGTGATTTTTATAATTCTGTGTAGGTAGATTTAAAAGTTGTTTTGTAAAATATTTAGCAAAAGTGTTGTTCCATACTACTGAAGGATTTTACAACTTTGTTCAAGAACTTTAAATTGTGGCAATTTTATTTGTTGTATGGAATACATTTGAGACTTATACTAAATTAGGCTAGATGTAGCAGAAGGATCAAATAATTTTATTAAAATAAGCAAGTTGAATATTTGTTGTATTAACCAAATGGTGTGTGTTTTGCGATTTTTACAATTCAGAATAGGTAGATTTAAAAGTTGTTTTGTAAAATATTTTGACAAAACTGCTATTTTATGCTATTGAAGGATTTTATAATTTAGTTCAATAACTTTAAACAGCTGCAATTTTATTTGTTGTGTAAACATTTTATGGAGTACATTTGAGACTTACATTACATTAGGCTAGAGGTTGCAGAAGGTTCGAATAATTTTATTAAAAATAAGCATGTTATTTGTTTTTATTTAATATATATTGAAATGAATGTTCAACCAAATTAACAAAAAAGTGTTAAGTTTATATTTAATAATTTTTATCAGAAACCAGTGTTGAAAGTCAATTGATAGAGTACATGTTCATATTTATGTCATGCAAACAAATAATGAGAAATTTTACAAAGATTTTTCAAAATCTCCTTCTGTTATTAGTTTAGAACAAGACATACGTAATACAGGCACATTGTTAACAATCAAAAAGCGAAAATAATCTAAAGCAATTAACCTCAACATCGGAATTTAGCGTTTCAAGAAGTCTAGCTTTTTGATCTGAGCCCACATGCAGCTTACAGCCATCTTGAATGAAGTCACCATCTTTTAAAGTAGGCAAATCTTTGATCTAAATAAATATGATCAAAGCATAAGTGGACAAGAAGTCTTCAAGATTTGGAATGTGTTCTAAATAATTCTTTGAACTCTATAAGCAAATCTAATTAATAAAATCTTAATAAACTTTTGAAAGAAATTAAAACATCAATTTGATTTAATATTTTAAGAGTTAACGTTATCCTCTAAGATAATTAAGCATTCACCACAAATTCACACGAATTATAGTTACAAGTAATCATTAAATGAAATGTTGACAATAAACAGTAAATGCTCATTAATAAGATCTTAATGCCAACAGATCATTATAAATGTTAATATTTTTTTTTGGATAAATATGAGACAAAATTAGTGCTTTGAAAGCGCATTCAGAGGATTTTGTAATAATTATATAAAAACCATATTTATATTTCAAATGAAAACAATTTACTATTTCAATATTGTAAAATAAATAATCTGCAGTAAAGAAAAAGTATTTTGCCACATGAATCAGCAGATCTGATTGTAAAGGATGTTTAATATTTTACTTCAGGATGTTTATTTTTGCAGAGTAATTAAAGAAACAGTCTTTCATCTTTATATTGAAGATCTATTTTTGAATAAATTATCAACACAACTGGGGTATGAAAGTATATGATGGTCGAACACTGTTGAGAGCAAGAAAAGAAACCTAAGGCATTAAGCATCTAAGTGTTGTAACACTCAGTTCTTTTAAATCATAAGAGATGTGTAGATCTTATTGCACGGTACTGCTTTAATCTTTTCTTGCTCTTGAGCATTACAAAACCTAGAAGTAAAATTTAAGAACGACCCAAATTGTCTAAAAACATTTATCTTTCTACTTTATTGTCTATTTGTTTTAATTAAGCTATCCGTCAAACCACAAAATCAAGACTAATAAAATTCTACTGTTACAAAATAACTTCTCAGAAATATACATCAGGATTTACTTTAAGAAAATTGGACAACTTTTAAAAACCTCAAGGAATGAAATGTACTTGAAATATAAAATTCATTCAGTTTCTAATATAAAAGCAAACCTTAGAATCTTAAATAAAAGGATTCGGTGAAATACTATTTAAAAAAAACATAAATTTTTATAAAATTAACAGATCTTCTCACCTTTTCTTTTATGCTTGCTTCTCTATCAACAGTTGTGCCCTGAAAAAGGCACAAAGTGAATAATCCAATAATTACAAAAGTGGAAAATTCTTATTAAGAACAGACAGATAGGAGCAGGATTTTTTATTATTTTTACCTTGAGATCATATTTACAGTGGACTTTTAGAGAACTGCTGAAGATATTTCTCATCACTAGAAAGTAGGTTTCAGTCCCATCCACAGTCAACCTATATAGACCCAAATATTGAGGCAGTAAGGTTTTCCCATGTTTTTCGACTATGTACTGAAAAAGGAAACAGTACATATAAAAAACCAAAATAAGTTACTTTGGAAAGTCAACTGATAACAATTGAACTTGTTTGATTGAATTGAATTTACACCCTTAGGTACATTTGACAACTTGTCACTTGTTTTGATTAAGTTACAAATATGGATTGCTTGGATGTCCTTCGAACAGCGATACACCATTTTGAATGCAAGTGAGCTAACATAATAAAATATTTTCTAAAGATACTTACAGGATGGTACTGTTTGAGCATTGTGTGCATAAATTCCACTTCTTCACTTTGAAGTACTTTGATTATAAACATCTTGTCATGTGACTCGTACAACTTAGTGCCACTTTTATTTTTGGTATTGACAGGAATAGGCTGAGATTTGGTCAGGGAATTCTACAAGTACAAAACCATACCAGCATTTCAATGAATTAGAACATAATTTTTTACATACTTATAAAAAAATTATGGATTTCAAAATAGTAGTTTTGATTATGTAACATTAGTTCCACATTTTACTTGTTGTTTTAGGAAGTAGTATTTCTTGATATTCTAAAGTGGCATAATTCAGGATTGTTGCTTATTCACATAATTTTATAAATGAGAAAGGATAGTAAAAACTTTTAAAATGAATGGCTAACTAGATTATTGTTCCAAAATCAATGTGTTTAGAAATATTTTCTAAAATATATTCATTATATAAAAAATAAATGATTTTAAACTAAAATACTAGACATTACTTTCAATGCAAATACTTACAATGTAGTCAGATTCGAAAATACGGAACCTCTCCCTCAAGTTGCGGAAAACTAAAGGGCAATATTCCTTTACTTTGAAGTGACTAGGCATATTTTCTCTGCAGAAAAAAACAAATTTATTAAATAATGTAATACACTATAAAACTATAAAAAAAAAACATGATAAAAAGTAGTAATCCACTATAGTTCTAATTGAATTGCAAACTTTAAAAAGGTACTAAGTTCACTTCTTAGGCATTGAGATAGGTACTAGTACGTCTACTTTTTTTTTTTTTTTTACAATTATGCGGTAAGGTTTCAAAATGAGTTCAGATGTGACCCAAGCAAATTAAAATATTAAATCGTTCCTTCCAAAAATCCTAGAAAATCCATCAAACATGATACTACGGCTGTGATTTGGGAGAAACAAAAATAACATTTTTAAAAGTAAAGAGTAACACTTGTAAAAGGCTATATCATTCACTACAAAGCCTCTGATATTAGTATTTAAATTTTTAAGAATTAAATTATAACACATAAAGGTTTTCTTTACTTATACTTAGCATTAACTAAAAACTAAACGCATTTATCTGTCAAGTGAACAACCAGTATTTTTTTTTTTTTTTGTATCATGATGAAAGTTATTTTTAATAGTTTTGTTTTTACAAAGTGGAAGCTAATGTATTAATGAGATTTATTCAAGAAAATACATTCCCAATTTTTTAAAATGGTTATTTAAAAAAAGAAAAAAATCGGTAGAAATATATAATTTCATTTCAGTCGCAACTGCTCCCTCTACCTAACAAAATACAAAATCCCAAAGATAAAACCTAAAACACCTGTAATAATTTTTAAATTAACTTTTTGAAGATAAATAAGGCCAAACAGCATCATTCAAATATGTTATGAAGTAATATAATGAGAAACAAATAAAGCACTAGTTACTATCACTTTACATGTTATTCGACGATTTCTTTGTAAACTAATCATTTGTAAATAAATTTTTTCAATCAAGTAGCCTGAGCACTGAAAGAGTTTAAAAGTGACCTGAAAATCAAAGCCTCAGATTAAAATCTGTTTGGTTATATACAATTAACAATCCATCACATCAACTGCATACTCTTGCTGGCTACTACTTGCCTTTCTTAATACTACTTCCAATAAATGCTTTTTTTTAAACACATAGTCTTCTAGTAGGACAGTAATTAATAAACATATTTCTCAGTAACAACTTTAATTCTATTGTGTTTGATGGGGATTCTTTAGATGGGGGATTTTATTGTGTTGGATGGGGGATTCTATTGTGTTGAAAGGAAGATTCTATTGTGTTGGATAGAGGATTCTAGTGTGTTGGATTTTATAATTCTATTGTTAATTACAAATTAAAATTTATTATAAATTAAAGTAAATTAGTTTAAAGTAACTAACAAGTTAGAGTCAGCATAAATATAATTTATAACTAAAAAATATTTGAATATTTTCTTACTTATAAAAAAAAGTATATAAAACAGCACTAGCATGTACAATATAAACACTTAGCAATAAACAATTGTACACAACTAACTTGTTAAAATTGTGGTTGTCTACTCTTATTTTGCTAAATGCTTTAAAATCATCTGGCATCAACATCACTGGTATGTTTACATGTGTTAGACCACCAATCTGAAATTAAATATAAACATTACAAATCATTTAATGTAAAAAATTAACCAATAAAAAAAAGTTTCAATATAAATTCTTTATATGCATTAGTAACTTTAATGTGCAATTGTAACTTACAATCATGCTGTCAAGTTTTGTGGGGCTGTCACTAAAGCGATTAAGCTATTTTGAGCTAAGATTGAGTTTCCAAAGTGTTCAACCACTACAAAGAAAATCACCAATTCCACGCCATTAACCTTTTTGTTCCCAAAACTTGATAGAATGCATTATCATTGACAACAAGTCTATCTGTCAAGTTTCATATCAGTTGGATGAAGGCCAAGTGGGTTACTTAATTCCCCAAAGCAATGACCAAATGCAATAATTTCATTATCCTATGTAATCATATGGGTAATTGACAGTAAAAATTGATTAATAAATTTCAAAGCTGTTGAGACGTCAAAGGAAAGGGGTTTTCATTCAGACAAACACATAAATAGACATATTAAAATTTCTACTTTTCTAATTAGAAACAAACAATTCAGGATTAAAAACATTTTTGCAACTTGTAAATCGATCTAATAATCTATTTTTTTATCTTTGATTATCCTTTTTGCAAGAACACAAAGAGCAACCTTTGCCAAGCCAAAGGTTATTACAGAAAACAGACTACCTAGTAGGCAGGCCAGGATACATTTTTAAAAGTTGAAAAAGATAACATTTTTGAAAAATTGAACTGGGGGATATTGCACTTAATTTTGTTTTTGGTTAAAAAATATATTTCATGATATTTCTGTAAACAATCTTCCTAAATTTTAATATACAAAAATTTCATACATTTTTTATAATATACAAGCCCCCCCCCCCCCCCCCCCTCCCTAAGCTTGCAATACTCATATTCACTATATAACACAATTTTGTTTTTGTCAAGGTCTGCTTAGTTACATATTTGAAGCTTATGTTTAAAATTTCAGTGAAGTGAAAAGTACCTTACGCGAGAATTTTTTTGAATTCATACTTTTTTCTTTTTTTTGCTATTGTATTTTGTACAAAAAAATTGCACAATTTGTAGGCAGTGAGGAATAAGTGACCTAAAAAGATTTTAGTTTAATAAAAATTTATTCTACTGTCGAGGAATAATCAAATTATAAACTATGGTTAACGATAGAGTCAGGAGTTTGCATTCCCAGGCTTTTAAAAGCGTACAGTAAAATTGTTAACAAGAGTATGGAACATCACACAACTACCAACTACATTTAATACTGATCATTGCATTTATATTTGCCATGGATTGGTGTAATTTATCCTTTTAATATTTTCATTCATTTTTTCAAAGAAATGCCCAGCTTGACAATGTTTTAGCGATAATTATTACACTATCAGGAAAAACACCGCCAAAATGGCGAATTTGGTGAAATGTCTTACGATAAATATTATATTATTGTTTCTTGTAGGTGAAACAGAGAAAAACCTGTCACTAATGGGCGGTGCTCAACAGAAGAGAACTCTGTGTTAAAGACATTCTTTCTTTTGTACCTTAATCGCATTTCTACGGGAATTTCGGTAGTAGGGAAGTTTAGAACACTTCAAAAGGCATTACCATAGCAATTTTGATGAAAATCGTTAGAGTCGTTTTTTTGGCAATTGTTGAAAAATATTAACTTTTATTAATATTTTACGAAAAATATTAATAATAAAGGACCCACAGCCACTACAAACATGTACATAATATTTCGAACCTTGTACGAAGTGGCGACTCTTGCAACTACAGCCAGTGCAGAAGAGCTGCATCTAAATTCATGAGTTCAAAACTAAAATTACATACTATTTTATAATTTTCTAAAATGAAGATTGCCTCAATACTCAATTAACTCATGAAAGAAAATAAAAACGTTTTCAATCAAGGTGATCTTCCTCTGAAGGGCAGCCATGTGTTCCTGAAACGCATTTCGGCTGCAACGTTGCCATGTGTTGTCATGGTAACCAATGGAATCCAATAGAGCCTTCCCTCTACGTATTGTGTAGCAAAGCAGCCCCAGATCAGCGACTTTCCACTGTCCTACAGAATTTCTGCTTTAAAATAATCTCTAAATAGAATATTTGCAAGATAATGATATCATCTGAAGGCTAGAGAGTCATTTTATTAGTTTGAAGTATACTATTTTGTTCTGAAAATAAATATGAATATTTCAAACTCATTATCTAAGAAATCGTGCGTTTAGCACGTGAAACTTCATTTAAACAGTGATAACTGAAGTTTGATCAGACGAAACGGTCGTTTCGCCGCCAACCTTAAAAAGGCAGAAACGACAGTAAGTATCTTCTCTGCACAACTTCCAGCGAAAAAGCCGAAATTGACTATTTTCTAGCGCGCTTACGAAACTTCATATAATTATACAAAAAATACCATAGATTCGTCTCGGTGATATCTTTCAAAGAAAAAAAAATTTAGTACATAGGATAAAAGACAACGAAGGAAAAAAATATTGAAATTTCCAAAACGAAATAAAAAAAAAAACGAGTTCTAGCCCGATTTTGATGTAAAAATTTAGACAAACGTCCAACCCTAACTAAGCTATAGATCTTCCAATGGATTGAATTATAGGATGCGGAATGTTTCAACTTAAAATCCTACGCTGGTTTGAACTTCATTAAATAATTCTTTCTATTTTTAATTAATTTAAAACCACTTTTTTTCATTTCATAATTTGGCGACAGATAAAGGGGATCAGCTTGTAATTGAGGTTCAGATATATATGCCAAAAGTTGCCAAACAGGTTTGCTATCATTTTGAAGTTAGTTTTTCCGACATGTTAGGCTTAAGCGAGAATGAACGTAACGTTAAAGTATAGGCAGAACGAATTGGACTATAACTATATGGCTTATAACATCTTTAAAATTGAAATAATTTAATTTTTGAAGAGACAGAATTAAAGAGAAATATTTGTTCTTCAAGTTGCATGTGTTATTTGAATTGTATGACAATTTAGAGAGAGTTAACTTTCAAAAACATTTTAATTTCGGGAAATCTCCATTGAAAAATGAAAACAATCACATTTTGTTGCAAGATACTATGGGCTGAACACAAAGTATAAATGTGGAGGTTATGCGAGCTGACGTCACAGTCAATTCATTACAGAGGACTAAATGAACCACACATTGCGATTGGCTAATGGAATTTGCAAAAATGTCATTCGTTTTTATAGATGTGTTGATTTTGCTTACTTTCCGTTGTAAAATGAAATCGTAGAATCAAATATCATCAAAACTGTAATTTCATAGTGAATTTTAAAATTGTTGTTAAGAAAATATTTTAAATTTTGTCAATTATCAATGGGTTATTATGTGAACCAAAATAATGCTTGGTATAAGAAAAATAATTTATACCGCAATATTTAGACTGTAAAAAACTTGTAATATTTATTTGTAACAATTTATTAGAATAAATTTTCAGTGGGATGAACGCTCTGGCCTTGTATGTTAAAGGTGCCGGATTTGATTCCTGGGTTAGGTGTGGATGTTCGTTGTGATTCGGAATCCAAGTTAAGCTGTGAGTCCCGGACTGATTAGTCGTTACTATGCACTAAAATAGGTCGTGGTGCGTACAAACTAACCAAACGAATCGAAAGACAGGCTCTTTGTCGATGCTAACGTATTTCTTTAAGTTTTGGGAGTTGAGTTGCCGTACACAAGTTTCTATTACTCGTTCGTGGTCGATTTTAATGGTTACTGCCGTCGGCATTCAACCAATTTGTCAATTTTCAAGTAGATTTTGGCACGTAAGATATCATTGAACTCAACTTGAAAAATTATGAATATTAATGGTACCAGGTGTACCATAGGTAGTACTACTTCTGGTTTATCAATTCGAATGATAAATATGGCATGTTGGGTGTCGTTGGGCTTGTCTTGAAAAATTATGAATGTTTAAGGTACCAGGTATAGCATAGGTAGTACCACTTTCGGTTTAACAATTTCCAAGATAAATATGACATGTTGGACTTTTGTTTTGACGAATTATGAATGTTTAAAGTAGAAGGTATGCTATTGGTACCACTTCTGGTTTATCAATTTTAAAGATAATTATTGCATGCAAGGTATCGTCGAACTCAGTTTGAAGAATTATGAATATCCCTGGTACCAGGTGTACCATAGGTGATAAATAAAAAAACGATGAAACAGACAAATTCAAAAAAGAGAAGTCGCCAGTGTTTAAAAAAAAGTTATGATATCCCCCAAAAAAACACTTTTGAAAAGTAGAAGAACCACCAACCTCAAAAACACAAAAAAACTTTCTTACAATTAAAAAATCATAAACATGATGAAAATTTTCAGCCACAAACACAGTGATATAAAAAATGGCTAACCTCTGATTACAACTCTAGGTTGTGACTCGTTTAAGAATGTATGCTTACTTAGTTTATTTTTAAAATTTAAGTTCCGCTCCCATACAAATTTACGCTGCTTGAGGTTGGCGCATATCTTAATTACTAACCTTTAAAACCCCCCACACAATAAAAACTTTCCAAAATGTATGTATCAACCAAACAAAAGCTTACCACAAGTACTTCAGTTTCCTACTTACAAAATTCTTAATAAAGATTCAAATGCAAGCGTTTGAGCACAGTTTCTCTATACTATTTTGAAAATTACATGAGCATGAAGGTTTACACCACTTTGTATTTCCTACCCATCCAAATGAAATCATAAACTCGAATATTCGTGCAAACAGCCATAAATTCGTTTAAACGCAAGCATTGTTAATATTCCTATGACGGGCGCCAACCTCAAGCAGCGTAAATTTTTATGGGAGCGGAACTTAAATTTTAAAAATAAACTAAGTAAGCATACATTCTTAAGCGAGTCACAACCGAGAGTTGTAATCAGAGGTTGGCCATTTTTTATATCACTGTGTTTGTGGCTGAACATTTTCATCATGTTTATGATTTTTTAATTGTAAGAAAATTTTTTGTGTTTTTGAGGTTGGTGGTTCTTCTACTTTTCAAAAGTGTTTTTTTGGGGGATATAATCTTTTTGAAAAATGACTCAAGGATTCAAATCTGCATTAACTATTAGATGCTTTGAACCTCAGTCAAATTGATTGGAAAATAAAATAAATTTTGCTAGATTTTTAAATGCAAAAGATTTTGAAAAAATTGCGATTTTTTTCTACTTCTAATGTTAAAAAAATTCTATAAAAAAAACTGTATATTCTAGAAACTAGATGGAGGTTCATAACATTAAGAATGACATTACGAAAAATTTACAACCATAATTTCTTTTTTTTGGTCCCGTAAAACTCGAGTGATCACTGTTCAAAAATATTCTAATTATAACGAGTGAAATGTTAATTGTGTGTTGTTGGGAATGTGGGGGAAGGTGTCGTTGGGAAGTCGAATGTTTCCGGCTGCACTAACATTTTCGACCACGGGCCACCACTGCTTGTATAGGTCAATCCGTTTGGGACACTACAGACACACGTACACAAAGAAATTTTTTCTATACCACTTTTTTCCAACTCGGGATGTTCCAAAAAGCAGATAAATACAAAATAAATCGATTTTTTTTTTAACCCTATGTTAATAAATAGGTAATTGAAAGTAAAAATTGACAAAATTCTCAAAAACCAGAGGTGTGAAACATCGCACAAGTTTCAGTTACACTTAATTCTGGTTACTACATTTAAATTTGTCATGGATTGGCGTAATTTACCATTTCCATTTTCAAGTATTTCTTAATTAAAAAAACAACAACAACGCCAGTTTAATGATATTTTTGCCATTAACTACGTTAGAAAAAAAAATATTGCCAAAATTACAATATTTGCAATTTCTTTTTCAATAAAATTACATTATCCTTTCTTGTAAGTGATACAGAGGAGACAGTCATTGACGGACGATACTCAAGGGAAGAGAAGTCTGATTATAGTAATTGGTTTTTCAAATTTTTATGCTTTTATCGCATTTCTACAGAAATTTCTGAGACGGGGATGTTTAGAACACCTCAAGAGGCAATGTCCCTGTGATTTTGATCAAAATCGTTAGAGCCATTTTTTAGCAATTGCTGAAAAACATATTTTCAACGGCAGCTATTTATCATGTGTAAAATTGACGAAAACCTTAATGACAAGTTCCATGACCAATACCAACTCCAATGCAAAGGTTGAATATGGTAGGTCAATTCGTTCGGGAGTTATGCTGACCACAGACAGACATTTATCTAGATCACTTTTTCTTAAAACTTTGTACATTCCAAAAAGTGTAGGAAAAAAAGATTTTTTTTTTTTTTTTTTTGACCTAATGCAATATTTTCATTACCCACATTAAATATAGGCTAATTGAAAGTAAAAAAAGTGAAATATAGGTATAAAATAATTCAGTTGAACAGAAATTAATGCATAACTATTAATTAACATTACATCGGGAAGCACTAACATATATAAAAATCAAGTTTTGAACTAAGACTTGAGCCACCTTGCATCTCCCTGCATATATTCAAGCCGGTGACCATGTTACAAACAGTTCCTGAAATTGAGCATCCAGCACAATTGAAGATAGAAAAGTTCCAATACCGAACCGATGTTTCTCAATTTGGTCACCATCTAATTTAAGAAGCGTCCACATCAGATAGTATAGTAAAAAACATAAGAAAATGTATGATTCACAACTCTTTCAATAAACTAAAAACACCTGTACCGGCAGCTGTTAAGACAATTCAACACAATTAAAGTTCCACAGCTGCATTATTTCGTTTTGCAGTCTTTTTCACAAGTTCAAGCTCAAAATATGTTTTCTACGAACAGTTTTTGGAGTTGAATGCAAATTATAAATTTTCTTTGTTTAGTTTGCTTCACAATGGGGAAAAAGATGTTAAAATCTTCAAAAAATATCGAGCAAAGCCCTTTTTGTTCAACAAATTGTTTGAAAATGAATCATATAGTATTAAATTCTGTTATTTTATAAAGCTTAGTTTTCTCAGTATCACATGACATTAACAGTACCTGAACTTAAATGTCAAAGTTTCATACTTTTTTTAAGCTAAGCAATCTTTTCTTTGTAAAATCTCTTTTCTATCTATCATTTGTAGAGTGCTATTTTCGAAATGTATCAAATCATCCCAACCGTGATTTCACAAACGCCCCGCAGTAACATTTATGTATAATCAGTCATTTTGCAAAATGACTCGGCTACAAAAAGCCTGATACAACAGTATCTGACATTCACATTAAAAGACTTTTCTAGAGTAAAAGAACGAAATGAAATACGTAAAACGTAAAAGCGGCCAATATTAAAACTCTTTTTCGTTTTTTGTCATCTTCAAATGTTAACTATGAAACTACATGTAATTATGGTGATTGATTAAAAAAATGGTAAAGGGTGTCTCTCATTATACGGAATTAACACTTTGAAAACTGCAGAAATCAACAGATCTTTATGGATGTCTAAAAATTAAAAAAAAAAAAAAATATTCACAAAAGACACTTGAAAGATAGGTATTCAAAATGAGAAAAAATTTATGATTTTCTCCCATTCTAACTAGATAAAAGTTATCCAATTACTCAAATATTATTAAGTAATTAAAATTACTTAGATTTCTTTCCTTCCTTTTTACCCAGGGATCCCACTCAATTCACAGATTAAAAATCAGTGACTTTTCAATGACTTTTAAGGACCTAAATAGCATTTTTTAAGGACCTTTGAAAATTTGTTTTCAGGCATCATGTCTATAAATCAGTTTTTAATAAAGTATATTCTACCAAAAAAAGTTACCAATTTGGTGCATACGTAATACAAATATGCCAGAGAATTCCGATACGGTACGGATAAGTGACGGTCACGCGGGAATTGTATTTTTTTTTTTTTTTGTATATAAATTTTGCAGTTGGGCACACACTATCCGCAAAAATTAAGGACGGACCTTTCAACATTTTCAATGACTTTT
This sequence comes from Linyphia triangularis, assembly GCA_963978545.1. Lineage (NCBI taxonomy): Eukaryota > Metazoa > Arthropoda > Arachnida > Araneae > Linyphiidae > Linyphia > Linyphia triangularis. The sequence goes on along the minus strand of OZ021727.1, from coordinate 71,573,889 downwards.
AAGCAACTCTAAGCATTTTCAAGTACTTTCAAGGCCTTGAAAACAAGTTAAAAAATATTAAGCACTTTTAATGACGGTGGGAACCCTGTTACCTGCAATTTTTAATGTCAATTTATTGTTATTGCAATTCTAGTTTTTGTAAAACTAATAATATAAAGACATTTTAATTTAGCAATTCAAAGTGGTCCCTCAAGGAGTGACCTAGATCTTACGTATGGGGGCAACCAGGAAATAAATGCACCCTTCCCCCCAAATTCCCCTAGCATTTTAAAATGAAAAATAAAGAAAGGTAGGAATCACGGGAAAAAAGGAGTACCATACGACAATATGGGTTGATTGGTTGTTTTCAGATTATCTGGCGCCGTCAGCAACACGAGGGTTGGGTTGTATTCAGATTATTTGGCGCCGTCAGCAACACGAGGGCTATAATGCGCCGAAACATTCGTCATTAGACAAGCCAACATACATTTACAAACACCCATGCCTAACAAGGGACTCGAACCCGCAACCTCGCGGTCTAGAAGCTAGCACGCTAACCACTATACCGTTTGGTCAATACATCAATATGGGAGATAAAACTGTTAATTTCGTAAAAAAATTAGCAATTTATCAATAAATTATCCAAGTTAATTCAATTATTCAAGTTATTAATAAATAACTATTATGTAATATTTTAGTAAGAAATCAATGATAATTTTTAAAAAATCCCCCCCCCCCCACTTACAGCAAATAAACCAGTTAATGATCATACCAGTGCGGAAATTAGAATAACTATGTATCAGCATAGAACTTCTCAACAGAAGCGGATAAATTGGAAAAACAATTGAATAAAAATACTAATACACGATACAAAGAAATAATACTTCGATTTATTTTATCGCAAGAGCGGGTTCCACCTATTCTATCAGTTGAGAAGTTATCTGAAACTTGTTCAAATAAGAATAAACAGAATAAAACGAAATCACTTATCTGCAAAAGAAGTCAAACAATGTAATTTTTATCCTGAGTGACAGTTGAACTAGTGTAGATGTCCTTTTGTTATCACTTTTCTCTAGTCTTTCAAACTTATTTTTTACCACATTGTCTTTCTGTCATATCTCAGTATTAGTCGTCAACTTTTCATATTCAAGTTACAACTAAGCATGATCAAGGATATCAAAATCAATTTAAATCCTTTATCAATCCCAAATTCATAAAAGTCGAGTGTTGTTGTTTGGATGTAAACAACAGCATCGAAATCAAGAGTCTGGTACTTTCATCCAGTGGCTTCGATTTCGAGATGACTTTTCGAATTTTAAGAATGATGAAAAGAAGTGCTTAATTTTCCAAAACAATATTAAAGGCATTTTTTTTAAATAAAATTTGCGAACTTTTTAAACTTTTTTTTTAGTTGAAAAAGGGGCACACAATTTTTGAATTCCAACCATGCGAGCTTTTAGCTTCTTACTTTCATTATCAGTGCTTGTAATGGCGTCCAATTGGCAATTTACTACACAATAAAGTCTCTACTCTATATAGAATTCTGCCAATAGGCTCTCAAATTGAAGTGGATAGGCAGTAGAATCAAAGAATTACAACACGAGTTTTCTTTGTTCGAGTGCGTGCACGTGACTGAATTTACAAAGAACCATTTGCCAAATAAGTCTCAACAAATTCTGAGATCCAATAACTATTTTCGAACGGTGTTTGACAAAAAAGAATGAAAAAAAAAAAAAAAAATTGCAAGCAAAAGTACATAAATTTTAATGTCTCAATTCAGTTATTGGCCATTTGAGAATAAAGTTTCTTTTACTTTGTAAGCCTAAAATTATAAACTTAGCACTTGAGTTAAAGCTGGTTTTTGGTCTCTTACACATATCCACTCATTCAGATGAGCAGCTCTTAAAACTTTGTTAAGTCACCTTCCCGGCTGATTTTCAATATGATAAATAACGATCGTAGTCTCTTCAAAAAGTCAGAAAATGCTTACTGACAGATACTAAGTTCAAGACTTACATAAAAACTTAATATTATTGCGTGGATGGGTTCGAAAGATTTGAAGCCAAAGCAGATCAAAACTTGCAGAAATTTATTAAAATATAACTCTTCACAGATTCCTTTACAACTCTAGAACTTCTCGTTCTAGTAAACTCAATACAGCTCTATACACAACAATAGAGTACAAACAGCAGTTAAACTTGACACACAACTGCTAAATCGCTACAAAAGACAATGCAATACAGTACGCTTTAGAACTACTCTGAATGCTCACTGAGACTCAGTATCTCAACTCAGTAATTCCAGTCAACTCACTCCGTAATTCCAGTCGACTAACTGACTAACCCAACTCAATGACTCAACTCAGTCAACTACTCCACTCACGACCGGTCTTACATAGGGGAGACGAACTTTCGTGAATCTTCCAGAGATAGACATTTGGAGAACTTTCCCGATCGTAGTCGAAAAGTCCTATACATGTACATGGGGACCGAAAATGTCGCCAAATGGTCGCCAAGTTTGACGACCAAAATTAGTCGCAAAAACCGTCGCCAACTTGGCTCTATCTCGTCAACTTGGCGAGATTGCCATTACCATAATGTTAAATGCCCTGCTCCTTGTAAAACTCGCTTCCCAGCGTTATCTCTGTAAAACTCGTTATCAAGCATTAATAGACACACTGCAGGGAAGCCAAGTTAAGACGAACTATTGCACTGCCTTATGCAAAATGTACATACATTTTCCTATTTACAAAATTAACACTACGAAATATTTACAAATATACAAAAATTCGTAACAATATAAATCCTTTATATCCATTGTTAAAATGCTAGTTTTGATATGCAATTGCAATTTAGTGAGCTCATTGACTCAGGTCGAATTCCATAGTTTTTGACCGCTACGAAAAAATCGTCCATTCTGAATAATTTACGTACTTTTTTTTCTTCTTCCAAAACTTGATTGAATACATTGTCATCCACAACGAGTCTATTTACTAAAATTCAATTCGATTGGATGACAGACGGCAGCAAGTGGGTTAATTAGCTCACCGCAGATTTGCACATCACAAACATAAACTCGAAATTAATATAAATTATTTAATAATATAATCCATAAAAACAAAGTTTTTTAACATAAATCCTTTAAATACATTGCCAATTTTTATTTTAAATTGCTACTTTTTTAGCTCAAACCAACACCACTAAGAACAAAACAGCTATTTCAACCTGTTTACTAACTTCATTTTTTTGGGGGGGGGGGGGGTCTAAAACTTGATTGAATAAATTGTCTTGTACAACGCCAAGATTCAGCTTGACTGTATGACGGAAAGTGGGTTAATTAGGCCCCCGAAGATTTCGTCTCGTCAACTTAAATACGGAAAGGTTTCAGTTATTAAATATCACCAAATTGAACATGTTAGAATTCGGCTTGGTATACGGATAGAACGTGAGTAAAATCTAAATAATTCGAACGCAAGACAATATAAAGTGTGCTAAAGCGGCCTTAGAAAGCATTGTCATTGACAACGAGAGTGCAACCAAGTTCAAAGTTTCAGCCCGATTGGATGACGGGAAATGGATTTATTAATAATTCAAATAGAAGCGTGTATAAAAGCGGTCTCTCAGTGACAGCTCCCAAAACTTAAAGAATTCACTGACAGTGACATCGAATCGATCTGTTAAGTTTCAGCCCGATTGGAGGACTGCAAAAAGCTTAATTAGCCTTTCACATATTTGCACACCACATACATAAACCAACACACAAGTTTTGACGTCACAACTATAGAGTTGAGCTTTTTGATTGGTCTGGTTTCGGGGCATTTTCTTTTCTTAATATTTAAATAACTAATTTTTTTTAAGAACTTTTGTTTGAATACTTGGAATCAGAAAGAAATTCTTCATAATTATAAACTAATTTCACTCGTTTTTAAAAAATAAGGAAATTGTCCATTGGGACATAAACTGCAGGAAGAAGCTATTTCCTCCTTGAATGTCTAATTACTTTTGTTGGCCAGTTTGGTGTAGTAGATCCTCGTGTTGCCCTTTCACATAATCCAATATAACCAACCTTGTGGTTGATAAAGTATCATCAACTATGAGCAGCAGAGCTAAATTTATTGTAATATTTTCAATATAAATCATCGACCATGTCAAAGTTTTGACATGAGAACTCTAACTTAACCAGAAAGCTCAACACTTCGCAGTATCTGCGCAAACCCCGCCAAAGTAACGATCTTGGCTGGATTTTGCAATAAGATACTTCATTTAGTAATTACCAGCAGCGTACTGGTAACGGGAGAGGGGTGGACGTGATGAAAATTAATCAAAAGGATAAGGCATCTGTTTCACGTCAAGGTCAGCAAGAGCTTTATTGAGGAGAAACTGAGAGTCTGCCAGAATTAACTGAAGTTTCTCTTCGTAAAAATAGATGAGGGAAGACGAAGTACCATCTGGGAAAGTTAAAGCATTGTGGTTGGAAAGAGAATAGTTGAAAATACCTTTTTATTCAAAATCAAACACTTTGAACTTTGAAAAAGTCGAAAACTAACTTTGGTCAAAAGCAAAGCTATAAATATAACAGGGTGGCCACCAAATTCCAGGGCAAAAAGTTCCCTGATAATTCCCTGACAGATTTCTAAAAAATTCTCTGATTTTAGGGCAAACTTTTTTCAAATTTCCCCAATTTTCTTAGGTTTTCCAGATGTCTAGACACCCTGATCAAATAGAACATGTATGGTAAAGAGATAACATGCAATTTTTAAAAAAATAGTTTTGCTGGTAATGAAAAGTTTAAATTATTCCGTAACATTAAACTTCTAATGGCTTACCACTACAAATCTCCAGGTAAATAGCGTCAAAATATGGATGAATGAGCCTTAAACAACACAAAATTTCCCTGATTTTCATGAAATTTTAAAAAGTTCTCTGACATTTCCCTGATTTCCAGGTTTTCCCGGTTCTGTGGCCACTCTGTATAATGAAATGTAGTGGCTATTTTAACTAAACCATCAGCTTCTACTAAGCTGTCAAAAACTTTGCTATTTAATGCTGTAATATTGCATGAAAGGGATTCTTTTTTCATACTTCTAAGGGAAATACAAGACTTCAAGAGTGTCCAGGATATTAGTAACAAAAATATCACCTAGCAAATAGATTGTTTGGCGACACCAGGGGTCAAAGTGACAAAATAATATATAGGATTTTTTTAAAAAAAATATAGGACAATTTAAAACATCAAATAACTGCACACAGTTACTACTGTACTTAAAAATTAACTCGTTATACATTTAAATACTCGTTATATTGTATTTAAAAGAATATAAAACACACCTTTAAAAAAAAAATCGCCTGATCCTGAATATGTTATCTTTTATTGCCTCAATATTCCATCCCTAAATAAAGTTTCATTAATTAAATTATTTGAAATTTGAGTCTTTTGCTTCCAGCATCTATAACTGCTTCAACTGCTCCAATTTCTTTAAGTATTTTCTTTTTATTCCTGTTTGCAGGCTTTTGTTGGTTCAGATTTATTGTTCAGTGTCGGTTGGATTGGCGGCGAAAAGTGGGAGATTTAGTGCCGAATGTTTTCCGGAAACCCTAGTGACCGTTTGGATTTGACATCACAACGTATTTTCAATTTGGCGACTTTTATGAAAAAACCGTGGCTAATATTCCGAATCCGGTACGGATTCTGCACCAAGGTGATTTTCGCCAAAAAAATGGCAGCCCTGTCACTTTTTTAAGAGCAAGAGAACTACCTATGGTTGCCCTAATTAGGCGCCGTTTGCAGGGGTCAAAGTGACAAAAAAAGAATATATAGGATTTTGTAAAAAAAAATATAGGACAATTTAAATCATCAAATAACTGCACACAGTTGCTACTGAACTTAAAAATTAACTCGTTATACATTTATATACGCGTTATATTGTATTTAAAAGAATAAAAACACACCTTTAAAAAAAATCGACTGATCCTGAATGTCATCCGTTATTGTCTCAATATTCCATCCCTAAATGAAGTTTTATTAATTACATTATTTGCAATCTTGAGTCTTTTGCTTCCAGCATCTATAATTGCTTGAACTGCTCCAATTTCTTTAAGTATTTTCTTTTTATCTCTGTTTGCAGTCTTTTGTTGGTTCAGATTTATTGTTCAGTGTCGGTTGGATTGGCGGCGAAAATTGGGAGACTTAGTGCCGAATGTGGCGAAACGGGGACTTGGTTTTCCGGAAACCCTAGTGACCGTTTGGATTTGACAACACAACGTATTAACGTCATTTTCAATTTTGACGACTTTTATGAAAAAATCGTGGCTAATATTCCGAATCCGGTACTGATTCTGCGCCACGGTGATTGACAAAAAATGGCAGCCCTGCCATTTTTTTAAGAGCAAGAGAACTGCCTATGGTTGTCATAATTAGGCGCGGTTTGATGTAAACAATTCGTGGCGCAGAATCCGTATCGGATTTGGAATAAAAAAATCGCCATTCGACATCTCACAGTAAATCTTAACCCTTTTGTTTCCTTCATCAATTATTGACTGAGCACTCAAAATGTTCTATAGTAGTCCTGCAAGTTAATCACAAGCTGTTTTCATCCGTTTTTCTCGAGGCAGAGTTTTGTTGCTGTATCTCTCTATGTATTATGACCAATTAATTTACTACATTGGATGAGAAAACAAATCAGAAATTCAAGACCGCGTGCTATGAAAAAGTTCACATGTTTACACTTTACAACTCCCGTCGGTCCAGTAGAGTTGAGTTGCAGGTTATGCAGCACGTGACGTCATAAGAGATAAAACGCCGCCGTTACAAACATCGCTTTCATCAGGTCTTTTTCACCCACGATCGCGCCAAAGAATCCAAAATATAAAAAATGGCAACGAACGGCGCCGTTATTACGAATTCGAAGAAAATATAGATCGAATCAATATAGAAATATAGGATATATAGGACAATTGTAAAATATAGGACAATATAGGACGTTTTTGCCGATTTATTTAAAAATATAGGATTTATAGGACATATATGACGTCTGCGACCCCTGCGACACAGTTTCCAAAAATCAGATTAAATTGGCGAGAGTGACTTGTTATTTCTTACCAAGTTTTAATCTGATTTCCCGATTCGAAGCCAAGATATGTAGCAATGGCTATTTCCAGAAAACGTGTAAGGGTTATGGAGAAGGGGATTGAGATACAAAATGTTGTCAAAATATTGCCGTCAAAAACAATGAACTGAACAAGCATACAATTATTTAAAATACCTTATTCAAACTAAAGCCTCCTTTTGTTCTTTCTCAACAGCAGTGAAATCACAAGCTTCCTGCCATTCGAAAAAACTCGGAGCGGCATTCACAGAAGCTCAGTCCAAAACATCAACAGACGGAACGGTTGGCGAATTCCAAAATTCTAGAAATACCCAAATAAACCTAATCGTTGCCTCTACCTCAAAGCTTGTACTTCCGATACTATGTGCAATTTTTACATTGATAAAAGCTATAAATAAAAGTGCTTGTCAAAGTACAATAGAATTAGAATTTACCAAACATTTACACTGTGTACAATTATTTGCGAATTCAAGAACGAAACAGTATCTTTACCGACGAGTTCCCAGACTCAAATTCAAACGGAAGTGCTATAGTAATGATAACCAGAAGCTAATTTGCAATGGACAATTCCCGCACTTTTTAAAAAAGAGTGAAATTAGTTTATATTTATGAAGAATTTCTTTCTGATTCCAAATATTCAAACAAATGTTCTTTAAAAAAAATTAGTTATTTTAATATTAAGAAAAGAAAATGCCACAAAACCGAGCCAAAACCAGTCCGATCAAAACACTCCGCTATAGCTGTGATGTCATGACATCCTTCCGTTCTCTATGGTTATCGCGAGGTTTCTGCCAAATAGTTGGCGTTGGTTTAGTAGACAGTTGCCATATCCCGTACGGGTTAGCGCAATTTGCGAGAAACTTTCAAAACTGGTTTCCTCTGCTGCGTTTCAAGCCAAGTTGTTTCAGATCAAGTGACGTCACATTCATTTCGAGAAGAATGAAAAGTTTTCTCGCTAAAGTCCAATAGGTGAACTTAGGTTACAAATTAAAAAAGAAAAGAAAATGCGCAATGTGCAGAAATTTTTGTGTTTATGGCCTTTTTGAAACATTTAGAATTGAATAAATTTTTTTTTTTTAAATGCGGGAATTGTCCATTCTTTAAGACTAAACAATAAATGTTACTACATGTATCATCAGTTTAAAGATCTCTAAAATATTAGTAAGATTACATAATATTCAACCAAGTCCATGTCACAATAACCATCATCATTTTCAGAGTGTCAACTTGCTGAAAATCAAATTCAAATACGAGTGTTTTATCATCCTACAATGTTTTGTCTCAGAGCCAAGAGTTCGGCGACTCGATATATCGCCAAACCAGCGTAATAGGAAGCGCAAAGTAGACAGTGTTGACATTCAACTACGGTACAACCCTTCTTCAGTTTGTAAATAAGCCTCTTTTCGCCAAGAGGCCGCCTTCTTTTTCAAACAATCGGTTTCCTTTTCCAACTCATTGTTATTAGATAATGGCGATGAAGCTGCCAGATCGTGTAAAACGGATGTGGACTGATTAATCGGAGGAATTCCAAAAGAGAACGATGCAAAGGCTTAATTTCCAATACTCTTAATGTAAAAAAGAAATCCTATTGTGGAAAAACTAGGGGTGTGGAACATAGCACAACTTTCAATAACACTTAATACTCACTGCATCTAAATATGCCATAAATTGGTGTAATTTACTGTTTTCATATCTTCACTAATTTTAAAAAAAAATTGCCAGTTTGGCGATTGTACTTTTTACATTGGGAAAAAAACAAAAAACGCAAAATTTTGGCGATTATTATCTTTTGCGCCTAATTTTGACGAAAACCTTAGTGGCAGGTCCCTTGGCCACAACTAACCCGTATACAAGTGTTGAACATCGTAGGTCAATCCATTCGGGAACTATGCTGATCACACATAGACACGGACATTTTTAAATCCTTTACACAAACTTCGATTTTATGTGTTTATTTGTGGCGGGCAAATCTGCGGAGAGTTAATTAACCCATTTGCCGTCATCCAATCGAACTGAAATTTCGATGTCAATGTTTTTATTAAGTTTTGGGAGCTGTCATTGTCACTAAAAGACCGCTTTTATAGAGAGTTGAATAACCCATTTGCCGTCATCCAATCGAACTGAAATTTGGCCGAAGGTTTCGATGTCGATGACAATGTTTTTATTCAGTTTTGAGAGCTGTCATTGTCACTAAAAGACCGCTTTTATAGAGAGTTGAATAACCCATTTGCCGTCATCAGTAGTTAGAAAATGCCGATCCGAAGCCATGGCGCAGCGCGCAGAGGGATGAGGGATGATGACGTCACCGGAAGGGGGCGTGACCGGATATGACGTCACCGGAAGGGGCGTGGTCGGATATGACGTCACCGGAAGTCACGTGACCGGAAGTGGAGTGGAGTTGTTTCCCTCCTGCTGCTGTTTTAGTTTCGGTTTCGTTATAAGCTGTTTGTGCATGACGTCACAGTGGGTATGACGTCATAATTTGTTTTATATCAAAGTTTTTGAGCGGTGGCAACACTTTTTTTTTTGTGCTTCCAGTTAAATGGGGTTGAGTTGTTCTAGGACTGCTTCTAAGTGAATAAGTTAGAGTTATAGATAATTTTACTAGTGACGTCACAGTGAGTATGGCGTCATAACTTGTTTTATATCAAAGTTTTGAGCGGTGGCAACACTTTTTAGTTTCGATTTACCTTTCAGGTGGAGTTGAGTTGTTTTAGGGCTGCTTCTAAACGAATAACTTAGAGTTATAGATATTTTTACTAGTGACGTCACAGTGGGTATGACGTCATTCTATGTTAAGATTTAGCATTTAAGGTATGGCAACATCTTGTGAGAGATCTAGATACGAGCAGGTGTTAATCGGATGAGTCATTCTGTCTGAACAGGTTTGAACAGCTTGGGACAGGATATTGCACGGCGATAAAGGTGGATAGGTGTTAACCAATCAGATTTCACGCTAGAGAGCGTTGTTTCGACTACCAGCCAATCAGAAGGGATGAGCTGCGTCACTCACGGACTTGCATTCAGCGAAGACACCATTTCTCTGCTGATTTTGACAAGTGAAGGTGCGTTTGCTGTTTCTTCGAAGTTGTGCTTGTTAGTTTGAAGTGAAAATGTCGTCTGATTTACATATTGAACTCGTTGAAAGTTTTTACGATGCAGCTAAATCACAGCAGTTGTTACATGAATTGTTGAACTACGAGTATGAGAATCTCCAATTGAACTTTAATGGAAAAAGTTACACGCCTCAAAGGAAAGTGCTCGGTTTTGGTGATACTGGCGTGAAATATACCTTTTCTGGAACGTGCGTCTTTTCCAAGCCGTGGACTTCTACACTGCTTGATATTAAGAAGGATGTTGAAAACAAGACTGGACAAGAATACAACTATGCCCTTCTCAACTACTATGCAGATGGAAATGCCAAGATTGGAGCTCATAAAGACAGCGAAAAAGACTTGGATCCAGACTTCACTATTCCAACCCTAAGTCTCGGAGCTATCAGAACCATGCAGTTTACCCGTCCTGATTTCCAGCCCAACAAAGTTCCGTTGCCAAGTGGATCTCTTCTTCTCATGAAGCCACCCACCAATCAGTTCTGGACCCATGAAATTTCAGCCGAACCTGCTGTGAAGGAGCCGAGAATCAGTATCACTTTTCGGAACATCGTAGCGAGACCCCAAGATATTGTAGAGTATCCCCACAAGTCCCTTTCTCGGAAGAGACCATCAGATGAAGTGATCGTCGAAGAAGAAACAATTCCCGATGAGGACTGGATGACTCGCCTTTATGCCTCTGTAAAGAAAACCAGTGGATGCCTCAAGGAATGGAACCTTGGATTTGGTTTCATAGTGTCCCTTCATCAATATGACTCTCGTCTTTTCATCCACATGTCTCAACATAATAGTCAAGGAAGTACTCAGAAAATTTTGATGAACATGGATACCTTTCAGGACTTTTATAACAAACTCTTACACGTGAACACGAAATACGCAGCTAGTAGCGTTGTGTGTAACAATCAACTCTTGGTTCTATCACATAAGGGTGAGTTAGTTTTAAAACAACTCTTTTATCTTAAACTTAAGGAAAGTTCCTTAAAAGTAAATGAAAATAATCTTGCTAAAATTAGAGATCTCATGCATGAAATATGTGAAACCATCAAGGAGTCTCTTATAAATTTACTACGAGTTGAAATTCTTAATCATTGTGTTCAAAATGTAAATATACCTTCCAATATAGACTTATTTCATGAATATGTTTCTGCTTTTCGATGTGAAATAGAAAGTAATGTTTTAAAATTGTTTCGCTGTGATGCTTGTGCTATTGGTGACCCCTCACAAGGAAATCATGTCTGTATAACTACTTCATTGCAAGATCAGTCTTGGTGTGTTGGAGACGATGCTATTCTTGTACTTAATGTTAAAAATGTGATTGAAACCTTACAATGTAAAAATGTCATACAATTCTTTAATGAAGATTTCTTTAAATGTATATCATATGGTGCCTTGAAAGATTATTTGAAATTGTAAATAAAAATTATTCAACGGAAATTTGTGTGTGATTTTCTTATGTGAAATAATAGAACAAAAAAAAAAAATGTTAAAGCAATATCACTTTATTGAATCATAAATTTTCCCACTTTTTAGGTGGTTTTACATTTCGTCTCAACTTTGTTTGAACAATTTTTCTGATATTTGGATACTCTAATGCATAAATAAGAGAGAAAAAGTAACATACTTGAACATCTTACAACTAAGAATTCAAAAGTGAACGTGAAAATTTACTTTACGAATAAACATCATGTCTTTAAAATGTGTAAGAATATCACTAAATAAGAGAAAAAAGTAATATACTTAAACTTTGTACGACAAATAACTTTAACATTAACGTAAAATTTTTTCTTCACATATAAAAATCACGACTTTAAAATGTGACGTGTAAGAAGAATTAGCATACTCTTATATCAACGATAAATAAGATAAAAAAGAAGCTCTAAAAATTTATAAGGCAAATAATTTAAATAATACGCGAAAATTTACCACACATATAAAAATTATGTCTTTCAAATGTGTAAGAATAACGCTAAATTAGAGAAAAAGAAATACTAAAAATTTATAAGGTAAGGAATTGAAACAATATGCGAAAATTTATTTCACGCATAAATTTTTTATCTTTAAAATGTGTAAGAATAATGCTAAATTAGTGAAGAAAAAAAATAACATACTTAAACTTTCTTCGACAACAATTTAAACAATACGCGACATTTTCATACACAATTATTTTCTTAGGTTAATGTTAAATAATGGGAAATTTAACAGAATAAAAATTTCAAAGATAAAGAATTTTAACCTTTACACGAAAATTTACCTCACAAAAATATCATATCCTTAAACTTTAACGTGACAATTTACTCTTCATATACAATTAAACTCTTAGGTTAATGTTAAATAAGAAAAAATATAATATACTTAAAATTTCTAAGATAAACATAACGTAAAAATTTCGTATCATGTGTTTAAAATGTAACATATAAGAGAAAAAAACTAACATACTTGAACTTTCTATAGCAAAGAATTTAAGCATTAGCGTAAAAATTCACTTTACATATAAAATTCACATCTTTAAATGGGAAGATAAGCAGGTGACGGTAATTAGCCAATCAGGGTAGCGGTAGGTGATACGCCACTTGCCGGCGTTTTTAGATCGGAGGATGAGTCACGCTAAAACTTGTTGGAACAGGTCGGGAGACTTGTACAGCAAGAACAACAGCATCGACGCGCAAGCAGCGTGTGATGCTGCGGTGTGTCAGCAGGTCTTCGAGATTATCGTTTTCCTACTTTTCCTTTTTCATAATGAAATGTTTGTGAAAACTTGGAATGAATGAAGTGGATTTCAAAGACATATTAGTAAGTGAAGGTAGAATTCGCATGGACTTTCTTCCAAAAAGTATGATTCACTTGGAGAATTTAAGATCATTTCTACTTGAAAACTTTTCTATTGTCTAAAACATTGAATATTGTTCAAACTCAGTGAGATTATATGCTACAATACGGGTAAAACTTAACAAAATTGTTACATAGAAGAAAAATAGTAAGAGATTTAAAATAAATATTAGTTATAGATACTCCAAAGAAAAAATTTCACCTCTACTTTTCAATCGGAAAATCAATACAAGTTGGAAATTTATGTTACTTCAAGAAAGACTTAGACAATTTACTTTGTAATAATATACGTTAAGGTGTCGTATTAACTCGTGCAATACATGCTGACTAAGGTTTATTTTACTTATCTAAGAAAGGTGAATTGGGGGAAAATATTAAATAAATTGTAGATATTAAATACATTGTAGATATGCATTTAAGTTTTGAAAATCACCTGCAAGACTTTTAAAACATCTTAAGAAAAATTGAAAGAAACTTGCGAATTATATGTAAACTATATAACTTTTTATACTCTGAAAGGAAATCACAAGTAATTTAGTTAACTTTTTTCATGGTAACACTCATATTCAACGACATGTTTTTAAAATTTAACCTTCTTTACATGATAATAGTTATAAATTTTTTCAATCTCAGATGCGATATACTATTATTTCTAACATATATGTTACGAATTGTGTAAAGTTTTTAAAACTGTATATGCAAATCACCAATCAGAAACATAAAAATCTAACATCAATCAAACAAACTAAAATAATAAGATATTTTCCTTAGTGGAAATAGTTAACTACTCATGTGATGGAATATACTTAGAAAATTTAAATACTGAAAAAAGTTTGCTAGGCAAACTTAAAGAATATTTATTTTTTTTCTTGTGAAAAACTAGCATAAATTTGAAAAATGTAGAGTTTGTTACTACGTAAAATTGAACATCATCTGGACAAACTAAATTATACATGATTTTTTTTTTTTATTTGAGAGGTGCTGACAATATATCATTAATATAGAGATTTTTAACTTCCACCCATAATTTCTAAATAACTTATACATAAATTTCAGAAAAACTGAAACGGAATGGGTGTTTTACAAGAGGCTTATTTTGTAAGATGAATATTCAATATTAATATAACTGAGCAAAGTTCATTCCGGAAAAAACTTGTAAAAGATACTTATATTTTGAAAATAGTTTGAAATATCCTTTTAAATTTATGAATGCTCGCTTTCGAAAGACACAAATAAAACTGATATTACTCATGATAATTAACACATACATAACATTAGTCAAACAAAGTGAAATTTTTATTGCTTGTGACCGATTACTTTTCAGTGAAGCAGAACTTACATAGGAAATTTGTGCAAACTTTTTCAACTTTTAAACCAAGTATCATGTAAAATTATAAATTACGATAGGAAATAGCATACTTCAGAATCGGAACATGTCTTGTAGTTAAGCTAAATGTATTTCTCAAGGAATTGAAAGCATACCAGAGAAGTCCTTATCATTTCGCATCTTTTCTCATGTTGCAAGAAGACATACTTTGTAAAAGATCGTCTTAGCACTTAACAAAAATCAGTAAAAATAAATATATTTTCTATGGCAAAGATAAAACTTCACAACTTAATTACTTAAATTTAGCTAAGTTGCATATGGTTTATTCACATAACTCGCATATGCTTCGAATGTTGAAATATATTTGTCAGTTGAAATCAAACTCATCGAAAATAAATGCTATCTACATTTTCAAGTCGGAAATTACTATTAAATAAACTTTGCATGTAAGACATTATCATGTTAAAAAGAAAAATCTACAAAAATGTAAATGATAATTTTACTGTTGGTACATAAATGATGAATAATTTATGATTTTATTCTAGGCAAACGTTTTATTGTCTAACAGAGAACTTAAACTTTAGCAGAAAAACGAAAAAATACAAATTTTATATCCTATCATGCTTGTCGAAAATTGAATTTATTAGCTGTTGTAATAGATTTTTATTGTCCAAATTTCTATAGTTCTTCCCAGTGCAATAATATTAAGTTCATGTGTAATGAGTAGGTTTTTTTTTTGTTGAATCTTATAAATTTAATGAAATTATTATGACCTAAGAGATTGAGTGAACTGAATAAATCAATGACGTAAATTTAAACAGTGACTTGAACTGATATACATACTATAACTGTAAAGAAGTATGACAAAGTGATAGATGAAGTGAAAATAGAAGTTGAGTGAAATGTGTTGAAAAAAGTTGAAGACGACAAGAAATTCATAAATGAGAATTATCATTGACTTATATTAACTTCGTTTTTCTTGCTTATGACAAGAAAATACACTCTTGTTTATTAAGAACCAACTTGATATCTTATCATAGAATGACAATGATGAAATATCTATACATTAAAAAAAAATACCAAACTTAGACATAGCAAACTTCTTGAAATTCATGTATAATGTGAGAAGTTTTACTGGAAATATAGAAGATACAACATTGAAAAATGTGAATGTTTCG
The DNA here is from genome assembly GCA_963978545.1 of Linyphia triangularis. Classification (NCBI taxonomy): domain Eukaryota; kingdom Metazoa; phylum Arthropoda; class Arachnida; order Araneae; family Linyphiidae; genus Linyphia; species Linyphia triangularis. The sequence goes on along the minus strand of OZ021727.1, from coordinate 71,558,361 downwards.
AAGTACTTTATCAGAAATTAAAAAAAAAGAAATGCGTTGAGGTCCGCTATAAAATTTTTTAGGAGAAAGTTTAAACAAAATTTAAAATCAAACATGCTTTTAAGTGGAAACACATATATTAAAACTATAGCACATTTAACAATTTATATTATGTCATCTCAGTTGGTATCAAACTGAATAATATGAAAAACAATCACAAACTGAATAAACATGAAAATTATCAATATATGTGGAAAAGTTTCCTTTTTTCACATATAAAAAAAAAATAACACATTGACATACGTTAAGATCACGAAACATGCGTAATCATATACCGATAAGAGCAACCAATGTTGCGGGGAGATATTCACGTGATGGACAATATCCCATGAATAAATTGAGTGATTTAATTTCTAATGCTAATTCCAATAGTATTCCACGTAACTTCAACTTTATATGTTACACTATAGATATATTTATTTTTCAAATATATTGACTTTCGAAAAATCATCCTTCAATATAAGAATGATCATAGTAAGAATAAAAGAAAAGATACTAAGCATTGATTTAAAGTGTATTTATTTCAACTTAGCAATAAATCATATGCGTGAAACGAAAATTGCTTCGAACCAAAGTATAACTATCCAATTTCATTGATTCCTACAAGGAAATTTTTCTCATCTAGTAATTGAATTTTTTTTCTCGTACACATTATAAGTGTTGTCCAATCAGATGTAGAATAGCTGAAGATATCCGACCTCTTTCTAAATATTAATAAGTCACTGTTGAAAAACTTATAAAAATTTCAATTTACACTTAAAGTTTTTTTTTATTTTTATATATATATATTTCAAAGAACGTTTTCAAGTCAATATGTATATTTAAATACTGAAACTTATTCACTTCAATAAATGTATGTTTAAGTTATAAAACTTGTCGTATGTATTGAAAAATTGTAACTTTTCGTCTTCGTATAAATCGATAACTTATACACTAGTTCTTCATCAATTAATCTTCTAAGTAAATCTTTCAAAGGTAAAAACATATCTATAGCTATGCATTTGTAACAAGTTAAATTGTACATGTTTCTCGTGAAATTAAAATTTTATAGTTTTTCATGAAAATGTATAAAATTTTGTAACTTTCACATGAAACATGTACAATTTAACTTGTTACAAATGCATAGCTATAGATATGTTTTTACCTTTGAAAGATTTACTTAGAAGATTAATTGATGAAGAACTAGTGTATAAGTTATCGATTTATACGAAGACGAAAAGTTACAATTTTTCAATACATACGACAAGTTTTATAACTTAAACATACATTTATTGAAGTGAATAAGTTTCAGTATTTAAATATACATATTGACTTGAAAACGTTCTTTGAAATATATATATATAAAAATAAAAAAAAACTTTAAGTGTAAATTGAAATTTTTATAAGTTTTTCAACAGTGACTTATTAATATTTAGAAAGAGGTCGGATATCTTCAGCTATTCTACATCTGATTGGACAACACTTATAATGTGTACGAGAAAAAAAATTCAATTACTAGATGAGAAAAATTTCCTTGTAGGAATCAATGAAATTGGATAGTTATACTTTGGTTCGAAGCAATTTTCGTTTCACGCATATGATTTATTGCTAAGTTGAAATAAATACACTTTAAATCAATGCTTAGTATCTTTTCTTTTATTCTTACTATGATCATTCTTATATTGAAGGATGATTTTTCGAAAGTCAATATATTTGAAAAATAAATATATCTATAGTGTAACATATAAAGTTGAAGTTACGTGGAATACTATTGGAATTAGCATTAGAAATTAAATCACTCAATTTATTCATGGGATATTGTCCATCACGTGAATATCTCCCCGCAACATTGGTTGCTCTTATCGGTATATGATTACGCATGTTTCGTGATCTTAACGTATGTCAATGTGTTATTTTTTTTTTTATATGTGAAAAAAGGAAACTTTTCCACATATATTGATAATTTTCATGTTTATTCAGTTTGTGATTGTTTTTCATATTATTCAGTTTGATACCAACTGAGATGACATAATATAAATTGTTAAATGTGCTATAGTTTTAATATATGTGTTTCCACTTAAAAGCATGTTTGATTTTAAATTTTGTTTAAACTTTCTCCTAAAAAATTTTATAGCGGACCTCAACGCATTTCTTTTTTTTTAATTTCTGATAAAGTACTTCGAAACATTCACATTTTTCAATGTTGTATCTTCTATATTTCCAGTAAAACTTCTCACATTATACATGAATTTCAAGAAGTTTGCTATGTCTAAGTTTGGTATTTTTTTTTAATGTATAGATATTTCATCATTGTCATTCTATGATAAGATATCAAGTTGGTTCTTAATAAACAAGAGTGTATTTTCTTGTCATAAGCAAGAAAAACGAAGTTAATATAAGTCAATGATAATTCTCATTTATGAATTTCTTGTCGTCTTCAACTTTTTTCAACACATTTCACTCAACTTCTATTTTCACTTCATCTATCACTTTGTCATACTTCTTTACAGTTATAGTATGTATATCAGTTCAAGTCACTGTTTAAATTTACGTCATTGATTTATTCAGTTCACTCAATCTCTTAGGTCATAATAATTTCATTAAATTTATAAGATTCAACAAAAAAAAAACCTACTCATTACACATGAACTTAATATTATTGCACTGGGAAGAACTATAGAAATTTGGACAATAAAAATCTATTACAACAGCTAATAAATTCAATTTTCGACAAGCATGATAGGATATAAAATTTGTATTTTTTCGTTTTTCTGCTAAAGTTTAAGTTCTCTGTTAGACAATAAAACGTTTGCCTAGAATAAAATCATAAATTATTCATCATTTATGTACCAACAGTAAAATTATCATTTACATTTTTGTAGATTTTTCTTTTTAACATGATAATGTCTTACATGCAAAGTTTATTTAATAGTAATTTCCGACTTGAAAATGTAGATAGCATTTATTTTCGATGAGTTTGATTTCAACTGACAAATATATTTCAACATTCGAAGCATATGCGAGTTATGTGAATAAACCATATGCAACTTAGCTAAATTTAAGTAATTAAGTTGTGAAGTTTTATCTTTGCCATAGAAAATATATTTATTTTTACTGATTTTTGTTAAGTGCTAAGACGATCTTTTACAAAGTATGTCTTCTTGCAACATGAGAAAAGATGCGAAATGATAAGGACTTCTCTGGTATGCTTTCAATTCCTTGAGAAATACATTTAGCTTAACTACAAGACATGTTCCGATTCTGAAGTATGCTATTTCCTATCGTAATTTATAATTTTACATGATACTTGGTTTAAAAGTTGAAAAAGTTTGCACAAATTTCCTATGTAAGTTCTGCTTCACTGAAAAGTAATCGGTCACAAGCAATAAAAATTTCACTTTGTTTGACTAATGTTATGTATGTGTTAATTATCATGAGTAATATCAGTTTTATTTGTGTCTTTCGAAAGCGAGCATTCATAAATTTAAAAGGATATTTCAAACTATTTTCAAAATATAAGTATCTTTTACAAGTTTTTTCCGGAATGAACTTTGCTCAGTTATATTAATATTGAATATTCATCTTACAAAATAAGCCTCTTGTAAAACACCCATTCCGTTTCAGTTTTTCTGAAATTTATGTATAAGTTATTTAGAAATTATGGGTGGAAGTTAAAAATCTCTATATTAATGATATATTGTCAGCACCTCTCAAATAAAAAAAAAAAATCATGTATAATTTAGTTTGTCCAGATGATGTTCAATTTTACGTAGTAACAAACTCTACATTTTTCAAATTTATGCTAGTTTTTCACAAGAAAAAAAATAAATATTCTTTAAGTTTGCCTAGCAAACTTTTTTCAGTATTTAAATTTTCTAAGTATATTCCATCACATGAGTAGTTAACTATTTCCACTAAGGAAAATATCTTATTATTTTAGTTTGTTTGATTGATGTTAGATTTTTATGTTTCTGATTGGTGATTTGCATATACAGTTTTAAAAACTTTACACAATTCGTAACATATATGTTAGAAATAATAGTATATCGCATCTGAGATTGAAAAAATTTATAACTATTATCATGTAAAGAAGGTTAAATTTTAAAAACATGTCGTTGAATATGAGTGTTACCATGAAAAAAGTTAACTAAATTACTTGTGATTTCCTTTCAGAGTATAAAAAGTTATATAGTTTACATATAATTCGCAAGTTTCTTTCAATTTTTCTTAAGATGTTTTAAAAGTCTTGCAGGTGATTTTCAAAACTTAAATGCATATCTACAATGTATTTAATATCTACAATTTATTTAATATTTTCCCCCAATTCACCTTTCTTAGATAAGTAAAATAAACCTTAGTCAGCATGTATTGCACGAGTTAATACGACACCTTAACGTATATTATTACAAAGTAAATTGTCTAAGTCTTTCTTGAAGTAACATAAATTTCCAACTTGTATTGATTTTCCGATTGAAAAGTAGAGGTGAAATTTTTTCTTTGGAGTATCTATAACTAATATTTATTTTAAATCTCTTACTATTTTTCTTCTATGTAACAATTTTGTTAAGTTTTACCCGTATTGTAGCATATAATCTCACTGAGTTTGAACAATATTCAATGTTTTAGACAATAGAAAAGTTTTCAAGTAGAAATGATCTTAAATTCTCCAAGTGAATCATACTTTTTGGAAGAAAGTCCATGCGAATTCTACCTTCACTTACTAATATGTCTTTGAAATCCACTTCATTCATTCCAAGTTTTCACAAACATTTCATTATGAAAAAGGAAAAGTAGGAAAACGATAATCTCGAAGACCTGCTGACACACCGCAGCATCACACGCTGCTTGCGCGTCGATGCTGTTGTTCTTGCTGTACAAGTCTCCCGACCTGTTCCAACAAGTTTTAGCGTGACTCATCCTCCGATCTAAAAACGCCGGCAAGTGGCGTATCACCTACCGCTACCCTGATTGGCTAATTACCGTCACCTGCTTATCTTCCCATTTAAAGATGTGAATTTTATATGTAAAGTGAATTTTTACGCTAATGCTTAAATTCTTTGCTATAGAAAGTTCAAGTATGTTAGTTTTTTTCTCTTATATGTTACATTTTAAACACATGATACGAAATTTTTACGTTATGTTTATCTTAGAAATTTTAAGTATATTATATTTTTTCTTATTTAACATTAACCTAAGAGTTTAATTGTATATGAAGAGTAAATTGTCACGTTAAAGTTTAAGGATATGATATTTTTGTGAGGTAAATTTTCGTGTAAAGGTTAAAATTCTTTATCTTTGAAATTTTTATTCTGTTAAATTTCCCATTATTTAACATTAACCTAAGAAAATAATTGTGTATGAAAATGTCGCGTATTGTTTAAATTGTTGTCGAAGAAAGTTTAAGTATGTTATTTTTTTTCTTCACTAATTTAGCATTATTCTTACACATTTTAAAGATAAAAAATTTATGCGTGAAATAAATTTTCGCATATTGTTTCAATTCCTTACCTTATAAATTTTTAGTATTTCTTTTTCTCTAATTTAGCGTTATTCTTACACATTTGAAAGACATAATTTTTATATGTGTGGTAAATTTTCGCGTATTATTTAAATTATTTGCCTTATAAATTTTTAGAGCTTCTTTTTTATCTTATTTATCGTTGATATAAGAGTATGCTAATTCTTCTTACACGTCACATTTTAAAGTCGTGATTTTTATATGTGAAGAAAAAATTTTACGTTAATGTTAAAGTTATTTGTCGTACAAAGTTTAAGTATATTACTTTTTTCTCTTATTTAGTGATATTCTTACACATTTTAAAGACATGATGTTTATTCGTAAAGTAAATTTTCACGTTCACTTTTGAATTCTTAGTTGTAAGATGTTCAAGTATGTTACTTTTTCTCTCTTATTTATGCATTAGAGTATCCAAATATCAGAAAAATTGTTCAAACAAAGTTGAGACGAAATGTAAAACCACCTAAAAAGTGGGAAAATTTATGATTCAATAAAGTGATATTGCTTTAACATTTTTTTTTTTTGTTCTATTATTTCACATAAGAAAATCACACACAAATTTCCGTTGAATAATTTTTATTTACAATTTCAAATAATCTTTCAAGGCACCATATGATATACATTTAAAGAAATCTTCATTAAAGAATTGTATGACATTTTTACATTGTAAGGTTTCAATCACATTTTTAACATTAAGTACAAGAATAGCATCGTCTCCAACACACCAAGACTGATCTTGCAATGAAGTAGTTATACAGACATGATTTCCTTGTGAGGGGTCACCAATAGCACAAGCATCACAGCGAAACAATTTTAAAACATTACTTTCTATTTCACATCGAAAAGCAGAAACATATTCATGAAATAAGTCTATATTGGAAGGTATATTTACATTTTGAACACAATGATTAAGAATTTCAACTCGTAGTAAATTTATAAGAGACTCCTTGATGGTTTCACATATTTCATGCATGAGATCTCTAATTTTAGCAAGATTATTTTCATTTACTTTTAAGGAACTTTCCTTAAGTTTAAGATAAAAGAGTTGTTTTAAAACTAACTCACCCTTATGTGATAGAACCAAGAGTTGATTGTTACACACAACGCTACTAGCTGCGTATTTCGTGTTCACGTGTAAGAGTTTGTTATAAAAGTCCTGAAAGGTATCCATGTTCATCAAAATTTTCTGAGTACTTCCTTGACTATTATGTTGAGACATGTGGATGAAAAGACGAGAGTCATATTGATGAAGGGACACTATGAAACCAAATCCAAGGTTCCATTCCTTGAGGCATCCACTGGTTTTCTTTACAGAGGCATAAAGGCGAGTCATCCAGTCCTCATCGGGAATTGTTTCTTCTTCGACGATCACTTCATCTGATGGTCTCTTCCGAGAAAGGGACTTGTGGGGATACTCTACAATATCTTGGGGTCTCGCTACGATGTTCCGAAAAGTGATACTGATTCTCGGCTCCTTCACAGCAGGTTCGGCTGAAATTTCATGGGTCCAGAACTGATTGGTGGGTGGCTTCATGAGAAGAAGAGATCCACTTGGCAACGGAACTTTGTTGGGCTGGAAATCAGGACGGGTAAACTGCATGGTTCTGATAGCTCCGAGACTTAGGGTTGGAATAGTGAAGTCTGGATCCAAGTCTTTTTCGCTGTCTTTATGAGCTCCAATCTTGGCATTTCCATCTGCATAGTAGTTGAGAAGGGCATAGTTGTATTCTTGTCCAGTCTTGTTTTCAACATCCTTCTTAATATCAAGCAGTGTAGAAGTCCACGGCTTGGAAAAGACGCACGTTCCAGAAAAGGTATATTTCACGCCAGTATCACCAAAACCGAGCACTTTCCTTTGAGGCGTGTAACTTTTTCCATTAAAGTTCAATTGGAGATTCTCATACTCGTAGTTCAACAATTCATGTAACAACTGCTGTGATTTAGCTGCATCGTAAAAACTTTCAACGAGTTCAATATGTAAATCAGACGACATTTTCACTTCAAACTAACAAGCACAACTTCGAAGAAACAGCAAACGCACCTTCACTTGTCAAAATCAGCAGAGAAATGGTGTCTTCGCTGAATGCAAGTCCGTGAGTGACGCAGCTCATCCCTTCTGATTGGCTGGTAGTCGAAACAACGCTCTCTAGCGTGAAATCTGATTGGTTAACACCTATCCACCTTTATCGCCGTGCAATATCCTGTCCCAAGCTGTTCAAACCTGTTCAGACAGAATGACTCATCCGATTAACACCTGCTCGTATCTAGATCTCTCACAAGATGTTGCCATACCTTAAATGCTAAATCTTAACATAGAATGACGTCATACCCACTGTGACGTCACTAGTAAAAATATCTATAACTCTAAGTTATTCGTTTAGAAGCAGCCCTAAAACAACTCAACTCCACCTGAAAGGTAAATCGAAACTAAAAAGTGTTGCCACCGCTCAAAACTTTGATATAAAACAAGTTATGACGCCATACTCACTGTGACGTCACTAGTAAAATTATCTATAACTCTAACTTATTCACTTAGAAGCAGTCCTAGAACAACTCAACCCCATTTAACTGGAAGCACAAAAAAAAAAGTGTTGCCACCGCTCAAAAACTTTGATATAAAACAAATTATGACGTCATACCCACTGTGACGTCATGCACAAACAGCTTATAACGAAACCGAAACTAAAACAGCAGCAGGAGGGAAACAACTCCACTCCACTTCCGGTCACGTGACTTCCGGTGACGTCATATCCGACCACGCCCCTTCCGGTGACGTCATATCCGGTCACGCCCCCTTCCGGTGACGTCATCATCCCTCATCCCTCTGCGCGCTGCGCCATGGCTTCGGATCGGCATTTTCTAACTACTGTCATCCAATCGAACTGAAATTTGGCAGACGGTTTCGATGTCGATGACAATGTTTTTATTCAGTTTTGAGAGCTGTCATTGTCACTAAAAGACCGCTTTTATAGAGAGTTGAATAACCCATTTGCCGTCATCCAATCGAACTGAAATTTGGCAGACGGTTTCGATGTCGATGACAATGTTTTTTTTTTAAGTTTTGGGAGCTGTCACTGTCACTAAAAAAGACCGCTTTTATACATGCTACTATTGTAGCTTCGGATGACTAATAAACCTATTTGTAGGGCCACGGCAAAGAACGATCAGAGTCCAATTTTTTTTAAATCGAGATGTTACCGCCATCTGCAAGTTTATAGCAGATGGTTTAACCATGCGGAATACTCTGGTAAATAAATATCATGGTACGTGAGATTTTGAGCAACCATTTACCTTTACCCTGATACAAGCCCTGAGACTTGAAACTTGAAATCAGTTTTTCTGGAGAATTAAGAAAAACGGACTATGATCGTTCTTTGCCGTAGCCCTGCACTTGTCATCGTCTAATCCTGCTGAAAATTGGCAGAGATATTCGTTGTCGATAAAAATACATTATACCAAGTTTTGGGGTCTGTCACTGTCACTAAAAGAGTGCTTTTACACAATACTATTGACGTTTCGTGCGACTAATTAAACCCTTGCCCTGATCCAATCGAGCTGAAACTTCGCAGATAGATTTGATATCAATGCATTCTATCAAATTTGGGGTTGTCATCAAAAGACCGCTTTTACACGCGCTTCTATTGGCGCTTCGTATTATTAATAAACTCATTTTCCGTCATTCAATCGAGCTGAAACTTTGAAACGGTAGATACACTAGTTGTCGATGACACTGCTTTCTATCATGTGTTTGGGGCTGTCGCTAAAATGTAACTTTTACACACGAAATCAATCTGAAACATAGCAGATAGAATTGTTGTGGATGACAATGTATTCAATCAAGTTTTGAGGGTAAAAAAAGTAAATAATTCGAAATGGATGTTTCCCCTCGTAGTAGTCAAACACTATAAAAACTTGAAGCTCGAAAAGTTGCAATTAGACATAAAATTGGCATAGCATATAAAAGATTTATGTTAAGAACATTGGTTTTATGGGTTTTATTATTTCTAGGCTACTTTTTTTTATACCAAATACTGGTACAAGGTGGAAACGTGTGGAAATTAAAGAGGGACTCCCATAGACATAATGCTTTAGTCTTTTGGTTACAATGTCTGCCAAGTATTGTCTTAAAACATAAATGTTTATAACACGTACAACAATAATAATAACAGTTCATTACCTAAATTTGTAGGGAAAATAACTGGCTGTTACTTTTAATTACCCATATGCTAACATAGGTTATTAAAAGTACTGGAAAGTTTTTTTTTTTTTTTTTTTTTTGCATTTTTCCATGTTTTGGCACATTCCGAGTCCAAAAAAGTGATCTAGAAAAAATGTATGTCTATGGTCAGCATAACTCCCTAACGTATTGACGAAGGATGTTCAAATCTTGTATACAGTTTAGTAATGGGCAAGGTTTTGGTCAAAATAGCGCATGTGCATCATAAGGTGGATGCCATTGAAAAATTAAAGATTACGAGCACTTAAAAAAAAAAAAAAAAAAAAAAAAAAAACACGTCGCTTACGATTTTGATCAAAATTGCTGTACCAATGCCTTTTATGGTTGGTTGTTTTCAGATTATCTGGCGCCGTCAGCAACATGAGGGCTATAAAGCGCAGAAACCTTCGTCATTAGACAAGCCAACATATATTTACAAACACCCATGCCTAACACGGGACTCGAACCCGCAACCTCGCGGTATAGAAGCTAGCACGCTAACCACTATACTGTTTGGTTGGCACCAATGCCTTTTAAGGTGTTCTAAACATCGCCACCACTGAAATTCCCGTACAAATGCGGTAAAAGCGTAAAAGGTTGAAAATCGAATTGCTTTACCATAAAGTTATATTCTCTTGGGCATTGCCCATCAATGATAGTTTCTTCTTGGTTTCACTTACAAGGAAGGATAGTAAATTTATCGAAAAACAAATCGGCAAATTCGCCCTCCATGCATTATTTTTTTAAATTAATGAAAGTATAAAAACGGTAAATTACACCAACAAATGGTAAATATATATATAGTGACTAGTATTAAATGCAATTGAAAGTTGTGCGATGTTCCACACCCCTAGTTTTATTACATTATAGTTTTTATAAATTTTTTTGTACAAGCTTTAAAAAAATAAACACTCGTTATTTCTACTTGAAATTTTGTTAATGAACTTTTGATTTGATGATTTCTATAGGCTTCATACTACCTGTAACAACGTCAGTTTAAATATGGCCATCCTATACTTCACTAGTAACACGCCGAGTGTTCCGTACCTGATACCTGTTGAGTAAGCACTAGCTCACAACATTTTTTGAAAGATAACATGAAAGGTATTTGCGATTAGCGAATATAAAACGTTTAGATTTATTGCTCTGATTATTTTGATAAACCCAAATAATTTTTCTGGAAACTCCTCATAGTCATCTACCTATAAGCTCTGGATATATTTTTAACACCTTTACATATTTTCAATGAATCAATATAAAAAAAAAAAAAAACTCCGCCAAAATGGTGATTTTGGCGATATACTTTTCGATAATCCTTATTTTACCCTTTATTATAAGCGAAACAGAGGGGAGGAGAAAAAACGATCGTTGACGAGGTATGTTCAAGAAAAGGGAACTGTGTTGAAAGCATTCGTTTTTTTAACTTTTTACGCCATTAAAACATTTTTACGGGAATTTCGGAGGTGGAGATGTTTAGAACACCTTAAGAGGCATTACCACAGCGATTTTTATCAAAATCGTTAGGGCCGTTTTTTAGCAATCATTGAAAAACATGATTTTTTCAATGACAACTACCTTATGCGCATGTGCGTTTTGACGAAAAACTTAATGGTAGGTCCCATGGCCACCACTAACTCTCATACCAAATTTGAACATCGTAGGTCAATTTGTTCGGAAGTTATGCTGACCACAGACACACAACTTTTTTCTAGATCACTTTTTAGAAATCAGAATATTCCAAAACGAGAAGAAAAAAAAAAAAAGAAAAAGAAAAAAACGAATAATATTTTTTTTTTTGGACCGAAAGCTATACTTTTATTACCCTATATATACATATGAGTAATCAATATAAATGAAACGAATTAAAAAAATAAGGATTTTTCCAATGGAACCAATTCAAAACAATTTTTACAAAGACATAAATGCTAAAATACAAATGCCAAGTATTTTTTTGCAAAAAAAATAATTCATGCAATGAAACTTGAATGGAGTTGATTTTGAAACAAACCCCTTACACTTTGAAAATAATTTTCACATCATGAAGAAGTTAGTTTTTAACTTAATTACTTGGCAGTGTAATGAAGTATATCAAGGACTTTCCTCTCCCTTTTTCACTCGTTAAGGAATATGATTATAACTTGAAATCACAAGTTTTATTCCAATCTTGTACAATGAAAAAACACCGCGCATTTCAGCTAGCCATGCACACAACAATATGTGCGTCGATCTCAGCAAAAATAAAAATCCGGTAAAGTCGAAATCGGAGCTTCGTCAGGGTACAAATTGGCAAAGAAAATACAGGGTGATTCAAAATGAATACAGCGATTACAAAGGGCCATAACGATTTATTGAAAAAAAAAAAGAATGTATCGATAAGATTAACACAGAATGTAGAAGGACGTAAAGAAATTTTGAAGTTCCGTCTACATTGGCAAAGAAAATACAGGGTGATTCAAAATGAATACAGCAATTACAAAGGGCCATAACGATTTATTGAAAAAAAAAATATATCGATAAGATTAACACAGAATGTAGTCGGACGTAAAGAAATTTTTAAGTTCCGTCTACATTGGCAAAGAAAATGCAGAGTAATTCAAAATGAATCTAGCGATTACAAATGGCTATAACCTTTATTGAAAAAGAATGTATCGATAAGATTAACACAGAATGTAGACGAACGTAAAAATTTTTTTGAAGTTCCGTCTACATTCTATGTTAATCTTAATGATACATTCTTTTTCATTAAATATTTATAGCCGTTTGTAATCGCTATATTCATTTTGAATTACCCTGTATATTTATATCAAGTACAATCAATTCAACCAAACCGCACATTTTATCGATCCCTTTCCACCGACCCAACTCGCAGAAACACAACAAAGTGTACTTTCCACAATTACTCTCAAAGCTCTATTCCATTTGGTTGAAATTAAAGGCGCTTCCCTGGAATGCTTGACCATCGATTTTTTGTGAACTTTTCAGCAGTACAGGTAATATCGTCTGCACGGCACCTGGCACGCTGCCGGCGAAGGAACCGCGCCTTTTAATTCCTTGGCTGGCTGGCCAGTCTCTTCTGCTCAATCGCTGCCAAAACTAAAACAACAAAAGAGCGCCCTGTTGGAACACGATTAGGTACTAGTGCGCTGCTCAACAAACAAGCGATATGCGAGAGAGAGAGCTCAGCAGTTGACAAAGTCGTTATCCAACAGTAAAATCAGGGTTCGGTTGAGTCCTATTTCGAGAAATTCCAATTCTTAAAACTCAAATTTAGAAAAAAATTAAAAAAATTCTAAGCTTGAAAAAATATCTAAACCTTGTTCAAAAGTGACACAATTAAAAATTCTTCATTTCTTCAAAGTTCCATTATGAAGACATGAATGAATACTATAAAAATCTGAAGACTCAATGTAGTTAAATAACGCAGTCAATTTCTTTTTTTAAATACCTAAAATTCAAATAGCAGTTGCAATATAAGAGAATTATTTTTTCAAAACCAATTATCTTCACAATGCTTTGTCCATGTAAATCGAAGGAAATAATACTGAACTTCGCAAATGAGCAGCAGAATACTACCAAATTGAAAGTACCTAAATCAGTTTCACCGACGTTTCTGTACAAGTTCTTTCTCAACGCACGTTGTTTCTCTGCCAGGAAACAATCTTTAAGGGGAAAAAGCACCATAAAAATAAAAAATATATCAATTTTGAGATTTTTATTTCATGTTATTCTTTGTATTTTTACCTTTCCATTGATGTACAACTTTTGTTTCTACTCAAATTAGAACTTTTTTATATTTTGTTTTAAAAAAGAAAATTATCAATGTTAACTATATAAGCCTTTTACCTTTAACTTTAATTTTCTCTAAACGTGATATTTTAAATTTCAATGCATCTTTTCTAACTAGTAGACATATACCATTCTTTTTTTTTTACGAAATTTTACTACATAATCTATAGATTAAACTAAGGTTAAAATTTAGTAAGAAATATCCTCAGAATTTTTCTGGTTGAATTTTAATCAATTTTCCAAAATTTTTTTGAGAAAAACCTCTTTTTCACAAAGATTTGGTATTTAAAAAACAATTAAGAAAATAACAGGAAATGTTTTAACCTCCGTTTAATCTGTATATTAGGTACTACAATTTAATAAAAAAGTTACCGATATATCTCTACTAGTTAATTAGAAAAGGCACATTGAAGTTTAAAATATCTTTAGAGAAAATCAAAACTAAAGGTAAAAGTCTAATATAGTTAACATTGAAAGTTGTCATTTTTAAAACAAAGTATAATATACTTCTAATTTGAGTAGAAACAAATGTAATACATCAATTGAAAGAAGAAATATAGAATAACATGAAATAAAAAATCCAAAACCGATTTATTTTTATTTTTAGGGCACTGTGTCCCCTTAAGGTATACATATACGTTGGGAATCGCAAAAATTGACCCAAACAGGCATTTTTGTTTTTTCATTCTACAACGTTCTCCAATTCATTATCTTTAAAATGATACCAATAACTTTCTTATAGTTAAAATACTTTTTTAATTACATGCAATTTCGTAAAAGTCGACGTTTAAAACATATTGGAAAAAAGAAAATGTCGAAAACTTTGAACTCAATTTCTGGAAAAATGCTTTTCATTGTTGAGTGAATGTACTCCAACGATGATATCTTAAGAGTTAACTGATTTTTAAAATTTAAACTGTATAATTTAGATAACATTTCAGAGCACGGGCCCTAGCTGGTTACAAAAATTTTGGTTAAAAATAGATTTTTTTATGTATTTTAGAATGTTTTTATTTTTGGAAATTTTTTATTTTTTCTAGTACTTTTCATGTTAAATGTTAAAATTTAAAAAATATTTAAGTTATGCCTTATATTTTGCTTGGGCCCGTGTATCAATACTTTGTCTTTAATTTCAAGTAAGAAATTTGTTTCAAAATTAATTAGGTATTATTTTATCATCGTTGCAATTAGGCCATAATTAGTGAATTAAAATTCAATTAATTAAATAAATATTTTATTTTTTTAATGTTTGTTACTGCAAATACATTACATTTTTTGCTCTTGTAATTCTCACAAAAATTTGACACGCTGGCATAAGAACTAAAAAAAAAAAAATTGTCCAACGTATATGTATGTATACCTTAAGCATTTATTTAGATTTTTACCAATCACAGGTGCGCTTGACGCTGATACATGCGGCATTATATTTTGTTCATTACTAAGTAATTTCTTCTGCATGTTGAAACCAGATTAAATATGTCATCTCACGTTATATGTTTCAAAATAGCTATTAATTACACCGAAATTAGGAAGTCTCTCGAGAACCAGGAAGTTGCTACATCATAGGTAGAAGCAAATCGGAAGAGGCGCATGATAGATAATGGGGGACATCAACAGAAAGGATTGACAATTGTAATCGAAAAATCTAAAGGAGCGTGAAGTGTAATTTTGTAAATGTAACTAGAACTAATTCACGGATTTGTGAGGGATTTAAATTATTGTGGAGTTTTGTAATAAAGTTTTAACCATTTAACAAATCAGTATATCAGACGAAACGGTCGTTTCGCCGCCAACCTTAAAAAGGCAGAAACGACAGTAAGTATCTATTCTCTGCTCAACTTCCAGCGAAAAAGCCAAAATTGACTATTTTCTAGCGTGCTTTCGGAACTTCACTTAATTATACAAAAAATACCCTAGATTCGTCTCGGTGATATCTTTTAAAGGAAAAAAAATTGAGTACCTAGGATAAAAGACAACGAAGAAAAAAAAAATTGAAATTTCCAAAACGAAATAAAAAAACGAGTTCTAGCCCGATTTTGATGCAAAAATTTAGACAAACGTTCAGCCTAACTAAGCTATAGATCTTCAAACGGATTGAATTATAGGATGCGGAATGTTTCAACTTAAAATGCTATGCTGGTTTGAACTTCATTAAATAATTCTTTCTATTTTTAATTAATTTAAAACCACTCTTTTTCATTTCATAATTTGGCGACAGATAAAGGCGATCAGCTTGTAATTGAGGTTCAGATATATATGCCAAAAGTTGCCAAACAGGTTTGTTATCATTTCGAAGTTATTTTTTTGGACATGTTAGGCTTAAGTGAGAATGAACGTAATGTTAAAGTATAGGCAGAACGAATTGGACTATAATTATATGGCTTATAACATCTTTAAAATTAAAATAATTTAATTTTTGAAGAGACAGAATTAAAGAGAAATATTTTTTCTTCATATTGTATGTGTTATTTGAATTGTATGATAATTTAGAGTGACTTAACTTTCAAAAACATTTGGATTTCTGGAAATCTCCGTTGAAAAATGAATATAATCATATTTTGTTGCAATATACTATGGGCTGAATACAAAGTATAAATGTGGAGGTTATGCGAGCTGACGTCACAGTCAATTCATTACAGCGGGACTAAATGAAACACGCATTGCGATTGGCTAATGGAATTTGCGAAAATGTCATTCGTTTTTGAAGATATATTGATTTTGTTTACTTTCCGTTGAAAAATGAAATCGTAGAATCATATATTATCAAAATTATAATTTCATAGTGAATTTTAAAATTGTTGTTAAGAAAATATTTTAAATTTTATCA
This sequence comes from Linyphia triangularis, assembly GCA_963978545.1. NCBI lineage: Eukaryota > Metazoa > Arthropoda > Arachnida > Araneae > Linyphiidae > Linyphia > Linyphia triangularis. The sequence continues at coordinate 71,541,996 of OZ021727.1, read as the reverse complement.
AATATCAACGGGTTATTATGTGAACCAAAATAATGTTTGATATAATAAAAATAATTCATATTGCAATAATTAGACTGTAAAAAACTTGTAATATTTATTTATAACAATTTATTAGAATAAATTTTCAATAAGATGAACGCTCTGGCCTTGTATGTTAAAGGTGCCGGATTTGATTCCTGGGTTAGGTGTGGATGTTCGTTGTGATTCGGAATCCACGTTAAGCTGTGGGTCCCGGACTGATTAGTCATTATTATGCACTAAAATAGGTCGTTGTGTGTAAAAACTAACCAATCGAGCTGAAATTTGGCAGACAGGCTCTTTGTCGATGGCAACGTATTTCATGAGTTGCCATACACCAGTTTCTATTACTCGTTCGTGGTCGATTTTGATGGTTACTGCCGCCCGCATTCAACCAATTTGTCAATTTTCAAGAAGATTTTGGCACGTAAGATATCATTGAACTCAACTTGAAGAATTATGAATATTCATGTTACCAGGTGCACCATAGGTAGTACCACTTTCGGTTTCTCAATTTCCAAGATAAATATGGCATGTTGGGTTTTTGTTTAAAGTACCAGCAGGTATACTATTAGTACCAATTCCGGTTTATCAATTTTAAAGATAATTATTGCATCTAAGGTATCGTCGAACTCAGTTTGAAGAATTATGAATATTCCTGGTACCAGGTGTACCATAGGTGATAAAGAGAAAAACGATGAAATGGACAAATTCAAAAAATAGAAGTTGCCAGTGTTTAAAAAAAAGTTCTGATATCTCACAAAAAAACACTTTTGAAAAGTAGAAAAACCACCAACCTCAAAAACACAAAAAACTTTCTTGCAATAAAAAAATCAGAAACATGATGAAAATTTTCAGCCACAAATACAGTGATATAAAAAATGGCCAACCTCTGATTACAACTCTCGGTTGTGACTCGCTTAAGAATGTCTGCTTACTTAGTTTATTTTTAAAATTTAAGTTCCGCTCCCATAAAAATTTACGCTGCTTGAGGTTGGCGCCCGTCTCAATCACTAACCTTCCTCTTCCAACACAATAAAAACTTTCCAAAATGCATGTATCAACCAAACAAAAGTGTAAAACAGACACTTCAGTTTCCTACAGTTAAAAAATTCTTAATAACGATTCAAATGCGAGCGTTTGAGAACAGTTTCTCTATACTATTTTGAAAATTACATCGACATAAACATGAAGATTTACACTACTTAGTATTTCCTACCCATCCAAATGAAATCATATCTCCTCCAATATTCGTGCAAACAGTCATAAATTAGTTTAAACGCAAGCATTGTTAATATTCCTATGACGGGCACCAACCTTAAGCAGCGTAAATTTTTATGGGAGCGGAATTTAAATTTAAAAAATAAACTAAGTAAGCATACATTCTTAAGAGAGTCACAACCTAGAGTTGTAATCAGAGGTTGGCCATTTTTTATATCACTGTATTTGTGGTTGAAAATTTTCATCATGTTTCTGATTTTTTTATTGAAAGAAAGTTTTTTGTGTTTTTGATATTGGTGGTTTTTCTACTTTTCAAAATTGTTTTTTTGTAGGATTTTAGTTTCTATTAAGAAATGTAGTTAGTCTGTTCCTGCCTCATAGACCAAATTCTTTATAATTTTTATCACAATATAAGCCACACTAATGATTGAAAAAATATTAATTTTTACGTCATGCATAAAAACAGCAATAAAAGACTATTATCAAAATTTAATAGGAAAATAGTTATAGTGATTTGTTTAGGATACATTTTCTCAAATTTTCATGAACTACAAAATCCTTTAAATTATAATAATAGTAATAATAATAAACTAAAGGTGTAAAAGAGGTAATCCTTTAAACTATAATAATAAAAATAATTATAAACTAAGGGTGTAAAACACCACACAAGTTTCAATTGCACTTAATACTGGTAGCTGCATTTAAATTTGTCATGGATTGGTACAATTTAACGCATTCGTTTTCCTATTTTCATCATTAAAAAAAAAAAAAAAAAAAAAAAAAAAAAAAATGAGCAGTTTGCTGTGATATTTGGCGCTAATAATTACAAAGGCAAAAAAAGAAAGGGGGGGGGGGGAACCTGCCGAAGCGGCGTAAGTGTCGTTATGTTTCTGGATAAATACTACATTATCCCTTCTCGTAAGTGAAATAGAGGAAAAACAGTCATTGATGGTCAAGGTTGCGATGTTCATGGAAAGAGAACTCCGTGTTACATTTTTTGTTTTTCAACTTTTTACGCTTTCTTATCCCATTTCTACTGAAATTTCGAATGAACAAACCACTACACCACAGCGATTTTGATCAAAATCTTTAAAGCAGTTTTTTTTTTTTTTTTAATTACAGAAAAACTTAGCACTTGCTTCACTGTCACTAAAAGGCCGCTTTGACACACGCTTCTATTAGGGCTTCATTTTACTAATAAAAAGCCACTTCCCGTCGTCAAATCGAACTAGAACTTTGAATTAGATACACTCTTTGCCGATAACAATGCTTTCTTATCAAGTCTTGTGCCTGTCACTTAAAGGCCGCTTTTACTTTTTTGTTACCGTACGTCAGACTTGTCAGTTATTCTCCCGTAATCCAAACTAAATTCAAACATGCATAATTTGGAAACATTTAAGGCAAAATCTTCGGACGACTAATTAACCTACTAGCTGTCATCCAACCGAACTGAAACTTGGTAGATAGATTCGTTAGACAACACGTCATGAATTGATAGTACTTTTAGCAGTAAGGCGAAGGGATTGAATAATTCTTACGAAATGAGAGCATTTGAATCAATGAAACTAGTGGTTTATAATTATCCTCCCTTCATAGTACTCCGAGAGGCGACTGCAATTTTTGAACCCCATCGAACATCATTCTGAATTTCTCATAGAAATTGGAGCAAAGTGAGTAGATTACGAATCCACTGGTCTGCCGTGGCAAAAATGACCGGAACTGATAAAAAATTGACTTGGAATGAGTTGAACTAAAATACGATTGCCAAATATATCATAACTTGCCAAAAACAGAACAAACTTTTTCGTCTGGCAACCCACTGCATTTTGATTTTCTATGAGAAAAAGCGCAAACGATTTCTGATCTCTGGCTCGGAAAACTTGTATCTTTTAAAAGTAAGCCAAATTGGCGACATCAGTTACGTCATTCGTGACGTAATGTTTATTGCCAATTTGACTCATTTGTGATGAAAGATGCAAGTAAGCCATAGCCACTCATCCAAATCGTCTGCAACCTTCTTAATTGAAAATTAAAGAGTGAGGGTTACAAAATAAAATAAATACTCATTATTTGGCAAGTTATGACGCATTTGGCAATTGGATTTAGTTCAACTTATTAAAAGTCGAATTTTGACCAGTTTCGGCCATTTTTGCCATGGCAGACCACTGGATTCGTAATCTACTCACTTTTCTCCGATTTCAATAAAAAAATTCAGAATGATGTTCGATGAGGTCCAAAAATTGCAGTCGCCTCTCAGTCTATAGTGTTATAATCGTGGTCTTGATATTTATTTCTAAAAGGCGAACTAGAGTAACGAACGAGATGCGAACTTCCAGTCAAAAATTGCATTGTAGAACAATAGCAGCTCTCAGACGTATCAAAACCATCGAACCTTCATCAAGTTTGCGTTGTGTAGGTGGATTAAAAAATAAGATGTCAACCTCACCATCATCTAAAAACGGTCCAAAAATGGCGATAAAAGCCCTTGCCAACCACAATAGAATCCTTCCTATACTTTAGATGGAAAAGATTGCAAAACTGTGCACACACGCACATTGGGACGCGAACGGAAACACAAACAATTCGATAAGAAAATCAATCCGTTTAATAAAGGTTACAGTTCTACTATATCGAATTTATGTGGTTGGAATTGATTGCATTTCTAGGAAGCGACCACATTCTTTAGAAAATAAAAATATGAAGTTTCTAAGGAGTTTTAATGGACTTGGTAAGTTATTGAAAAGGATCTTAAAATGTAGAAAAAGTATTTTAGCTAAAATTTTTTGAAGAAACGATATATGTCTCAAAAACATGAAGGAAATGCAGAATAAGCATTTGAAAATTATTTATGTAGTTGTAAGAGGAATTATTAGTAAGAATCACTCCCCATACCCACTATGTTACAATCTTCTAGCCCAATGCATTTAGAAACTACTTGGTATAAAATCTTGGAATTTGGTGAGTAGGTAGAAAAATGATTACTAAATGAAATGACAGAAATCAAAAACTCGAAACTAGCAATGAATATATTTATTTTATATTCAGGGTTCCCACTCAAATCACAGAATGAAAATCAATGACTTTTCAATGATTTTTAAGGACCTAATTAATATTTTTAAGGACCTTTGAAAATTTGTTTTCAGGCATCATGTCTATATATAAAGTAAATTCTACCATAAAAGTTACAAGTTAGTGGTTGCGTAATACAAATATATCGAAAAATTCCGATGTGGCGCAGATAAGTGGCGGTCACGCGGGGATAGCAAGTCCGAGTTGTGTTTTCATAAATTTTGCAGTTGGCCACACAACATCTGCAAAAATTAAGGACTTTTAAGGACCTCTAAGCATTTTCAAGGACTTTTTAAACACCTCTAAGCATTTTCAAGCACTTTCAAGGCCTTGAAAACAAGTTCAAAAATATTAAGCACTTTTAATGGCTTTCAATGACCGTGAGAACCATGATATTTGAAATCCTTACGCCAATGTCTATGCAGTGGCTCCATCTGGTAATGTCTTTTACTATTTCCAATTTCATTTATAATATACAAACATTAAATGAAAACAATTTATGTCATTTCATTAAGTGATCTTTTTCGTACCTACTCACCAAATTTTAAGGTGTCATAAAAGTTAGTTTCTAAATGCACTGGGATAGAAGATTGTAACATAGCGAGTATAGAGTATAAGCCATACTAGAACCTCCTCTTGAATGGAATTTTTTGACACTTGGAAAATTATAATTTCTAAGATCCATTTAGACAAAAATAAGAAGTTTCTAAGTACTTTATAAGTGGCCATACAAACGTCAATTTAAAATAAAGAGTTTCTAAGGGTCATATGAAGTCTGATTTGAAAGACATTCGGGATTAAAAAGCATTCTAAAAAAAAATTATAATGAAATGACATACATGCAATATCGTAAATTGAGGTAACCGGTTTCGGTTTTCTGCCTATACATATATGAATTTCCCTAAAACTTTTATTGTATTTATTTTTATTATAAAAGTCATATGTCTGTTTCAGAAACCTGTTCAGAAAAGAAGAATGACTTCTTTCTTTCTTTTTTTAGCGCTGTGTTCAAAACGAATCGCGACTCTTGAGAATTCATGTGTAAAGAGCAAAAACCGAAATCCATCGAAATGTTTTGCGCAAGTTTTAATTCCTAAATTTATTTCAACCTTTACGTGTTACATACCCCTCAAGTTTTCGAGGGAAATTATCAGACGCAACTGAACAATACCTATGTGATAAATAAAAAGATAATAGTTCTTGAAACTTGTCCCTTTACGATAATATTGAAGCGAATCTTTGTTTTAAGGTACGAAAATATCACTAAAACTATTTTTAACGAATGCAAAAGTGCATAAACTAATAGTTTATTAAAAATATTGTTTTAAGGTGACATTGTTTCAATTCATGTAACAACAGGAACAGAAATTTTCAAAAGAAATCCTTGATTTTACGACAAAACTTTTTTTTTTAATTTCCCCAATTTTAACAGATGTGAAGACACCCTGATCAAATAGAACACGCATGTTAACGAGATCATATGCCAATTTTTTAAAAATAGTTTTCGCGCTAATGAAAAGTTTAAATTATTCCTTAACATTAAACTTCTAACGATTACTACCACAATTCTCCGGGTGAATAGAGCCAAAATATAGGGGAAACGTACCTTCAAAACAAATATACAAGGTGAGACCGAAAAGTAAGATGACTGATGTCATAATAATCACTGTATTATATATTTGCAGATAAATACATCACCGTCCTTCAAAGTAGTTCCCGCCGTCTGCAATACACATCTGACAACGTTCATACAAGTTCTTGATTGGTTGGTTGTTTTCAGATTATCTTGCGCCGTCAGCAACACAAGGGCTATAATGCGCCGAAACATTCGTCATTAGACAAGCCAACATACATTTACAAACACCCATGCCTAACGCGGGACTCGAACCCGCAACCTCGCGGTCTAGAAGCTAGCACGCTAACTACTAAACCGTTTGGTCGGCTACAAGTTCTTGAAACTTCTGAAAAAATCCTCCTTTGAGACTGTCTTAAGTTCCTTGGTAACAGCTGCTTAAATGTCTGAGATGATTGAAAATCGGTTTCCCTTCAGTGCCAATTTCAGTTGTGGAAATAAAGAGGGTGTAATACTAGTATTACACCCTCCTTATTTCCCATACCTAGCGCCAGCAGATTTTTTCCTCTTTCCGCGACTGAAATTGGCACTGAAGGGAAACCAATTTTCAAGCATCTCAGACATTCAAGCTGCTGTTACCAAGGAACTTAAGACAGTCTCAAAGAAGGATTTTTTCAGAAGTTTCAAGAACTTGTATGAAAGTTGTCAGAACTGTATTGTAGACAGCGGGAACTACTTTGAAGGACAGTGATGTATTTATCTGCAAATATATAATACAGTGATTATTATGACATCAGTCACCTTACTTTTCGGTCTCGCCTAGTGGAACATTCCCTTGATTTTCATGAAATTTAAAAAAATTTCCTGACATTTCCCTGAATCAGAAAGCTCCCTTACATTTACCTGATTTCCAGACCAGGTTCTGTGGCTACTGTGTTGCATGAAAGTATGGTTTTTCTTCAGGTAAGTTCATAAGGTTTACTCTATTAGTTCTAGATCAATGGTTTACCAGTCACATACATATAACATTAAAAAGGTAAGGAACAGTAAAAAAAGGTTTTGCAGAATCCGTGTTAAGAGAATTCTGCAAAAGGCAATGAAAACCTGTAGAGTTATAGTATTTCAATAGAGGTATTTCATTTTATGTGAAGTTATAACTTAACTTGTGGCTGGATACTTTAAGAAAATAATAAATCCAAAATAATTAACTATTAAGACAGTAGAATGAATGGAAGTTTTTAGTATTGAAAATTAAATTTTATTCAATGAATTTTTTTATCTGTATCATCACACCAAAACAACCCATTTTTATATATGATAAAAATCATTGATAACTTCCTAAATTAAAGTTAATTTAACCAAATTTGTGGAGAGGATAACAAGTGTAGCTTCAGAAATAATCAAATGTTTAAATTGCAGAAAAAATTAGTTCTGTACCATATGCATAAGTTTAGCTTATATATTTTTTTTTATTCCTTATTTACATGAACTTATTTTTACATATTAGAATTAGAATTTCTAACATTCCTTTAGAATTTATAACATTCTCTGTAAAACAAAGCAAAAAAATTCTGTGTCTTGCAATAACAAAGTGATATGCAAGATTTTTCATCTAACCTAACAAGATTAAATTAATTTTGATAGAATTTAGATCAATTTATCTGATGGTAATTTCCCAAAACTTAACAGAAACTTTACTGATTTGCCATTTACAAAACACATTTCAGGCTTCTTTTTCTAATATTGTTTAACCTTTATTTTGACATCAACCATGTTTACTTATAGTAAAAATCTTTCAATACCCCATTAAATAACCCAAAGTATTGTGCATAGTTTGAACTATAACCTTACAAGTCCAAAGTGATTGATACAGTAAAAACCTCACAAATCTTTATAGCCAATAAGAATCTCATACCTATCTTTTGGTTGAAAAAAGGTATTTTCATGAACTTCAAAAATTTTTACAACAAGAGGATGAAGTAGAGAAAACATTAGAAAGGAACAAATGTAGTATAGAACAATTAATATTTTTTTTCATTTGGTGTTTAGAAAATTCTCCAAAATTAAAAAGACAGTAACTGAAATAAAATTAAAGTATAAATAATAAACTAAATTAAAATTTAACTTAAAATAAAACAAGTAGCCAGAACAACATTTATTGAAGAAAAAAAAAAATGACAAATAAAAGCGCACCGAAGAAATGTCCTATACTACATCAGTACCTATTGGAATAACGCAACTAAGCAAATACCATAAGTATTAATTTCAAATATAAAAATGTCTTAAATATTTTTGTCTGAGAAGGCTTGCTTAAGAAGGATCGTCAGCTTGTCCCTGATCCATAGACTAAATGCTTAATTCTTTTACACACTATTAATGATACTTTACACAATATTAATTATTATATTTTACACAATACTAAATTAGTTCATTAAAACATATGAATTTTTTCACCATTACAATGGTAATAAAAGCTCATTTATAAAATTTGAAGGAAAAACAACAAGCTGTTTGTTATTACATTTTAAAATTTTTTTAATAATTTATTTAGAAAACTACCAGTTGTTTTACACAAAAATATTGTAAATACATAATCCTTTTTTTACTATTGTTATATTTAAAAAAAAATGTTCTTAAAGCAATACTTCAGCATATATCATGATTTTGAAAATGAAGCATGAGGTTTATGAGGCAGAAAAAGACTAACAATCCCTTTTAAGATTTGTAATTCATTTTTTCATTTAAGCTTCAGTTTTGCAATCGTTATGAATTTTTCGATGAAGCTATTGCTAAGTATTTGAGAAGTTTGATGTTTAATTAGAAACAAGTTGAATTGTGACAATCACTGCCATTAAACGCCTTTGCAAACATGTACAATTTAGTGGGATTTAATGATCAAAACCTTCCTTCGTAAGATTAATGATATTGCGACTAAACCTTGTTGATTTAAAGTTTTCAAAATAAGTTGGAGAGTTCAGCAATAAACTTTCGAGAAAACTTATCACTGAACATCCGATTTCTTAATTTGCAGCCAAAATGTAAACTTCTTATCGATAATTATGGAAGACCTCATCAGGTCAAATTTTAAAGTACTGTTGTTTGAATTTCATGCTATCCAACTGTTCCTATTAGGTTGGTTGTATTCAGATTATCTGGCGCCGTCAGCAACACGAGGACTATAATGCGCCAAAACATTCGTCATTAGACAAGCCAACATACATTTACAAACACCTATGCCTAACACGGGACTCGAACCCGCAACCTCGCGGTCTGGAATTTAGCACGCTAACCACTATACCGTTTGGTCGGCCTGTTCCTATTAGGATCTTCAAACTCATATTTCACTGCCTATAGTATTTATAGTTTTGGATGTAACATTTTCTCTCTATGTAAGTATGAAAGCTGAAAATATATAGCTTCTTTGAAGCAAGAGATTTTTTTTTTCTTCAAAAGCTGAAAATTCGTCTTCTTATGCAATTTGAAACTTTAATCAAAGCACTATGAAAAAGTAAAATTTAAAAAAATTAATGAGCATTGAACTTTTAATGCAAAAATTATCAGAAAGCACAAAATTGTTTTAAAAAACTGAACATCACTTAGAAATTTTTAGATTCATTACATTCGAGCTAAATGCTTAGGTACTATTCAGTTAGCCGGGTACCACATAAAAACCACCATATTGCAGGCTTAACTCTTACAAACTAACAACCTTCAAATAATTTATATTTACATTAATAAACCGTAATGTGTTTAGGCTTGGCGATACGCTTATGCATAATTTAAATGTGTAAACATTTAGGCTTGATGACAACTGGTACCCGGCTAAGAAAGAGTAGCAGTAAATGGCCCTAACTTTATTAGTTAATAAATAAAATAATTCATTTCAAAAATTTGAAAATAAAGTAAAATTTTCAATACAAATTAGGAGTATATGAAAGATTTCCATAACACCAATTCAGTTTTTAATAAGGTTAGAAGTAAACAAGTAATCAAATAATCCATTATAGAATATGGGAATCAATAAAATGTTCTATATAAATTAAAGGCATATAGAATATTTCCATGAGATAAATTCAATTTTTAATACAAGATGAAAATAAACACTGCAATGTTGAACTGTTGAATATATATACGACAATAATAAAATATAATAACACGTTAAAAATTTTGTTAAATCTAATATCGTATAGGAAAGTTTCATAAATTATTTAATTCAAGAAAAATAATATTTTGAGGGAAACACTTGGAAACGCCCTATAAGAATTTTGAATATTAAAAAAAATAAATTATTAAGTATTTACCGTATGATTCACTCCCCACATAAAAACGCTCAGCAAAGGTTCATTAGCTCGAAAAACTTTAGCCTTCTGATGTTTAGGTTTCAAATGTTTCTTTTTCACTTTACTTCCGACCATGTCAGGAAATCTTGTTGTCATTCTTTTTCTCAACTGTCAAGCTAACAAATTTACAGAAAACTACTAGAAAAATACGTGAGAAGCTACACTATACATTTTTAAGTGTGCTAAGTTAAAGCTGATCTGAATCAGTAACGTTTAGTTTATAAATATGGACGTAATATTGGAGTAAGGCAAAGAATAAACAATCGAGCTACTAATCCATCCACTATGAAGCAGACAACTTTAACTTTTTCCGATATCCTGAGCAAAATCCAAATGTTAAACATCTGCAGTTACAAATACGACTATATCCCAACCCTCAAATAGTAATTATTAGTAATTATTTTATCAAATGCGTTTTAAAAAATGGAACTCTTCTAAAAGAGAGTAATCTATGATTCAACGTTGAATAAATAATTAATGAATATCCTTGAATTAATACAATTTTACTTGTATTTTATGCTTTATAATGGCAAGACATTATTATAAGAAGAGTTTTTTTATTTGGCAAAATTTTTTTCTTTACTTGTGACCAATCATAATATTCTTTATGAAAGAAATTCGAATTTTGATTTTCCATTAGCCAATCATAATACGAATTTTATTTAGATTTTAAACTGAGTAGTTGACTATAATATATATACAGATAAATTCCATACGTTTCTTTAAAGCAGTAAATCTAGATGTTTATAACATTCAAACCAGTAAGTGTATTTATTTGTTTTCATTTGAATATCAAAAGCAGCTTATTTTAGGGTTTTCTTTTTCAATAACGATATTAAAATTAAGTTGTGGAAAACGTTATAATCATGAGATTACTAAATTGATATGTTAAATACTAAAAACTATCAAATTAGTCATTAATAATATGTGTTCTATTATTCTTAACTGTTTTTATAGGTTTGACCACAAATATGATGGTATGATCTTTATGGTTGCACTTATTTTATATGTAATAATAAAATACGATAAGTATTGGAACCGAAATAGCTACATTTAACTTCTTTCCAACATCACAGTTAACTTGTTGTGTATGTTAACTGTTGTCCAGGGGCATGATGCGTTAGTCTTGCGACAAGAGATATTACATTAATTGTAATGAAATTACTACTCACGAAAGTTTTATACTGGGGTTATAACAATGCTTAACATACTAAAAAAATTAGGACACCAAGGAAATCTGAAGTGAAGTTAAAATACTGATATAGCAAGCAATCGACAGTTCACAGACACAACAAGTCATGTCCATGGATATATTTTTTTCAATATTAAAAATTATTTTTAAACTAATATTTATTTATTTTGTGGAGTTTTGATTGTATTAAAATACATACCATAGCTAACAGAAATGTCCAATTTATCTAGTAGTAAAAAAAATTACTGCTACAAGCTTTGTGCGTTTTCTACAGAATGACCCATGATTATAAATTTACACTAAAAATAACAGCTTTAAATATAATAAAACAAGATATAAATTTATAAATTTAATAAAATTCTTTAACTTAATTTAAAAACAGTAGACATCAGTTAAAATTTATTTTCATGCCGAGTAGAAGGAGCTTCCTTGTTTAAAAGGTAATGGTATAGCATCAATCCCTGCTTAAGTAAACTCTATTTACAGCTGTTTGACATAAGTTAAAGTCACTATGTTAGAATAAGAATTTTTTATGATAACCGAACTAATAGAATATCTTAAACATTTATTTAAGCTCTGAACCTTACTAGATAATTTCTACCCCCTTGCTTGAAATAATTTCACTACCACAGATCTGATACCTTTTATGATGCGAAAACAATGATGCAATCTATTTACTCTACAAGTAATCAAGTTGCCCTGCTTTAAGTTAATAATTCTATATATGTTTCCTAAATAGTTTGGGAGGTTATTTTTTATATTCTTTTCTAACTGGTAATCTGCTAAAATTGGAAAAAACTATAACTTTAAATTTGGCAGAAAGTACACATTAAGTTTGGGAAATTAGGTATATCGATGTAACTTACGTTGATACATATGCTAAGTTTACATCACGTAAGTTTTATGTGCTGTATCTATTTAAAAAAAAAAAAAAATACTGTTTGCTGAAGTAAAACTTTTTTCAAATCTAATCAGTGTCATCGTGCTCCTGAAACTTGGTAACTTTTTATAATCAACTTTAGCACAAGAGCGGTTCCAGAGTATTATTACGGAGGAGGTGGAAAAATTTTTGGATTTGGGTTGGTGATAAATTCCAATGTATTTAATAGAACAAGTTTATATCTAAACTACAAAAACATATATATATATATATCACTTCAAGATTCCTTGTTCCATGATCAGCAAAAATTAAACCAAATTTGTCTGATATATTTTGCAGAGCACTTTGCTGTCTTAATTTGCCCTTGGCTTTTTCATCCCCAATTTTTAGGATGTTCAGTACGAATTCGTCAAATCTTGATTGACTACATTCATAGCCTGAGGGAAGCGCACATTAAAACGTAAGCGTTAAAAACTATATAGTACACTGCTTTGATTTTTAATTTGTATCTTTTGCATGCTCATTCACTTATTATGTATATATAAATGTGTTACTTTTGGATGCCAGTGTTAGCCTTTTGTTTATTACACTCATGATAAACAACACATAAAATATTCTTTGTCGTTCTTATTATTTTTTTCCCTATTTAACTCTGAATAACAGAAAGGGCAACCGCCCCTTCCTCCCCTCGTTTTATCCGCCATTGCTTTAGCACCATATACAACCAGTTTCAGTAATGTTTTGGATGGACAGATAATGAAGTCCTTTTTATAAATATTTGTTTTTTTACCTTATTGTTAGGAAATATTACCAAAGGACTGGTAAAATGCCTATTGAAATACAAAAGTATTTTAAATCCAAGTTCTTCATTAACAGTTCAAAACTATAATCTAAGTGCCTGCTTCTCAAAGTCAATAGTTCTGTGGCAATTTTGGTTTTTTGTTCTAGTTTCTCAATGGTAGGTATAATTTGCTTGGAACAACAAATTATTTAGACACAGCTTAATAGAGCACAATATACCTTGCCGAGTTGCTGTAATCGTCTTGCTACAAACCTGTTTTCTTTGTATATGTGAAAATGGATCCTTGATTGGTTTGATTTCTGGCGCAAGTGCTTCATGCAGGCAATACTGCGCCAAGAAAATGGATCCTTGAATAACCCAATTTATTTTTATACTAAGTTTCTTTATTAAAAGCATGCATTTTACTCCTTTACATCATTTAGACATGCATCCTGAAGTGTAGTCAATGCAAGATTAAGGGATTTAATAATTCACTATCATTCAGCAAATTGTAAATGGTTGCAAAGTAGGTTTACACTTAATTTCAAATTTCTTTGTATGCAAGTCAGATTATCACACACACATAGCTTCTTATTTTAAATTTAGTTGTACACTTTCCTACTCTTTAAATTCCACTTAATTCTAGCCAATAATAATTCATCGCAACTTTATTTTAGTGCGAGAGTAATACATTTCGTAATATTTCTTGCTTTAAAATTGTTTTATGTTTTCAATATTTATTCAAGTAGTACCTAAATTTCAATTTTCATGTTTTTTATATTCATTAAAATAAAAATATTTGCTTTTAAAAACAGTTAGACTACTTAAAGTTAAACAAATTTTAAAGTAAAGAAATGATCTACTATACTAAACTTCAACTTAACTAGACATCACTTAAACGATAGATCGTCACAGCGCTCATAGGTATTTAATCCATTTTGGCGGAGTGAAGACATAATTCTCGCCAAACCTTGTAGCCTTTTGTTCTCTATAGGGTTGTGGTTTGGCGAACATTATGCTTTCACGCCGCCAAAATGGATTAAATACCTATGGGCACTGTGACGATCTACCGTCTAAGTGATGTCTAGTTAAGTTGAAGTTTAGTATAGGTATGGGTGAATATAGTTGTTAATGTTACATGAATTGTATTTGAAAATGGATCCTTTAAGAACCTAAAATTTTTTTTGTAAAGTTCACATGACTTGTATGCCTTAGAAATTTCACTTTCAACAACCTATTCATGCTAACTATCCCAATTGCATATTTTAAAATTAGTACAAGATTATAATTTTGGAGTTAACTCGGGGTGGGCAAAAAATTCAGGAAACAAAATTTCCCCAATAGATTTTTAAAAATTCCCCGACTTTACTGTAAATTTTATTTTAAATTTTTTCAACTTTTCTATGTGTGTAGACACCGAGATCAAATAGAACATGTATGCTAAAGACAATAAGTCAATTTTTTAAAATAGTTTTGCCAATAATGAAAAGTTTAAATGATTCTGTAACATTAAACTTCCAAGATTACCAGCACAATTTTCCAGGTAAATGGCACCAAAATAAGGATGAGCGGCGAAATGTACCTTCAGAACAAAGTAAATATCCCTGACTTTTGTAACACTAAAAAAAAATCCCTGACATTTCCGATTTTTTCCAGAATCAAAAAGCTCCCTGACATTTCCCTGATTTCCAGGTTTTGTGGCCACTTAGTAATTACTATTTTCTTCTTCTTTTTTTTTTTTTTAAATTATGTATAGAAGTTGTCTTTTAGTAGCAGGTTTGATCATGGTGACAATTTAAACCACAACCAAACAAACTTGGGATGTTTTATGAGAAATCCAATGTCATGAAACATTTTACAACATGTTGAATGTGAACAAACTCATTCACTTCAATAAAAGATGTTATGTATTTGCAATTTAGAGAAAAATAAAAAAAATAAACAGGCATCTGCTGTGAAACATTTTATTACACAGGTGTAAAGACTGTGCCTAATGCCAGTCACATTTATGAAGTGCTCCACAACTCCAAGGGTACAAACATTGTTTCAGAAATTAGCTCTTGTACACAAAATAAAAACACAGTTTATATTAGTATACATAGATATTTATAAAAACATATAATATAGATACTAAACACATGAAGTTGCGTAAATAACTTAATGTTTGTGTACACATAGAAATGAATATTTTATACACCTTCGATGCATATTTAATGATTTGAAAATAAAAGAATAAAAAAAACTTTTTCAGATGACCACTCCTAATAAATAAATATAAACACTTTGTGAGACAATTTATTAGAGAAATGAGAAAATGAAGGAAGTTAACTTTGGTTTCAATGCTAGGACCTAAATAACATTTCAAAACAATACAATTGTGGTTTGAAATATTGCAATAAATACACACATGAAAATGTTTTATGTCACTCTCATTCATTATTAAAAATTCTTATGTTATACAGTTAAATAATTTTATACTATTTACAACAAATTGAACATAATCTAAGAAGGTAAATACAAAGGATAACTTTCAGTATTTAAATAAGTCACTTTCAAAAGGAAGAAATTATTTAAAAAAAAATGTATAACTGGTTTTAGATTCAATGGAACCAGTGAAAACAAAAATTACTAAGTAAAACATCTGAAAGTACAATTCTTTTAACAAATTTAGTAAAGTGTTCTTAATTTATTGAAAATATCTAATCATCAAATAGATAATTAGAAAAAATACCGACTAAATAAAAGCTATAATTGGATATAATATTTCTTGCACAATTCAAAATTTTAAATTGCTTCATATAAAAAAAAAAAAAAAAAAAAAAAGCATTAATCCATGCTATTCAAACTAGAAGTAAAAGCTATTCTCTCACTAATTTCTACAGTTTCAAGTACTTTTTATTGCTCAATTTATATCACACCTCTTTTGCATAGTCTTGTTCATGGTATAACCATTATTCGTGACTGACCACTTACGGTTGTAATTATATTGAAAAGAAATATATGATTGATGATTAATATAAGAGAAATTACCAGAAATAATTATTAAAAAAAGATTTTTAGTAAATTATGTATTTCTAGTTAAATTTTTTAAAACGGAAAATATAATTATAGATCATGGTGTCATAACCCTAATTCAAATAAATTATGCGATTAAGAGATCAAGTAAAATATAGATAATTAATATAGTGAGGAAAAAAACATTTGAAATTTAGATATCATTGAACTTTTTTTATTTCATTCAACAGTTTTGTATTTCTTCCATTTAGTTTGTGAAAGGAAAAAAATCGTATACTATTTTCAATAATTCCAAATGATATTTTAATGTTCTTGACCAAATAAAAAAAATATAAATTAAAACGCACATTTAGCAATTACTTGTTTTTGTTTTTTCAAATAAATCAAACATTACAAACTGCTTATTTTGATTATACTAATGAAATTATTGTTAAAATTGACTTTCAATTTTGTGTTCAAATTATTCAATAGAATATCAATTGACAATGTACTTATATTTAATAAACATAACTTATATAAGAGGCTAATAAATATGTTTGTAATGTATATTTAGACATTAAAGTTTAAATTTTTATTCAAAGTACTACTTTCTAATACATTACTAAAAAATAAACTGGTTAGAATAATTTTAGCAAAATACTTTTTTTAAAAATTCTACCTAGAGGCAGTGCATAAGTTCACTATCATTTAAATAGTAAACGAGGAAATTTTATAATATTTTTGCATTACTTCAACAGATTAAAGTAGAAATAAATATCTAACTACACAATAAATACACATTGGAAAATATGTAGGACTTTCACTAACATAAAAACATCTCAACTTGGAAAATTGCTCCATAATACAACTTGCATATCAAATTACTGAAATGCACTTAAACAAATTGCAGGATCCTATACATAGAGTACGAACAAGCAGTTCTACACACAGTAGCTGGACACTATAACACAAAGCTTAAAAAATAGTAAAATAATAAATAACAGTTGCACATATAAATGGTCTTTTAAGCGAGGAAAAAGAAAGGCAATAGACCGAGAGACTGTTTCAAGTTTTAGTACTGCCTCAAATTTTTTTTTATAAAAAGTACAGATATATATACTATCAATTAATGAATAGACCATTCTGTCTGTGAAATGTTTAAAAATAAACTTTGAGTGAGTAATTCAAAAACAGTAGCCAAATATGCCATAACACCAAATAATGAGTATTCTGTTTTTGGTCGGTAATCTACAACTCTTTAATATTCAATAAGGAGAAAACAGACTATTTTATTTCTCCTGTACCAAATCCTTTAATTTCAAAACACAAATATTGGACAGATTACATTCATTAATTTACAAGAATGAAGACATATATATTTATTACCAACCTTGGCTGTTTTACAAGACAAAAGGATTTGGTGTGGGAGAAATAAAATCTTTTGTTCCTTTCCTCATTGAACATTAAAAGAGAGGTAGCTTACCAACCAAGAGGTATCATCCAAGATGAGATACCAAGAGGTATCATCAACTACTCATCATTTGGCAAGTTATGGCATTTTTAACTTTTGATTTTAGTTCAACTCATTCAAACTCTACTTTGAAACTGTTTTAAGTCATTTTCCCCAGGTAAACCAGTTTATTCTTAAACTACTAGTAGTATTTCTTTACTTTTATAAAAAATATTCAGAATGGTGTTTGATGAGGCACTAAAACTGAAAGCCGCTTCTACGTCTACAAGCAAATAGTTGAGTTTGAATGCTGAACGTCACTATATAACATGAATAATTTTACTTCCGCAAAAAATAATACTGCTGAAAACTAAAGTTCCTGATTGTACATCAATTTTAAAAAGGCATAATGTGTTGTTCTCTCATTTGCAAATTGTCTTGATACACACCAATGTAAAATGAATCATCAGTTTCAAAATTACTACTGGTGTACAGGTTCAAAAAAAAATATATGAAGTTTTTGAAATTCCATTTTAATATTGTCAGTCTTTGAAAAATAATTTCATAACGTATTATTCAAATTGTTAAGTAGATTTCCTTTTCTTTTGTTGATTTTATTTGTGAGGAATTATAATATAATAGTTTTTCATCGAATGATGTTCGTCTTGAATACATAGACATATATTCCGCAAAATTTGAAATATGTTAAAAACTGGCTAATTCGTTATTTTTGTTTACAAGTTACATTTACAACCAATAAAAAAAAGAGTTTGAGTTTGTTTACTTCTATATAATTAAAATAACCTTTTAAGACAGCCTAACTGATGACTGACTAATTCTTTGCACCATTACTATAACTGCTTCAATCCACCACGTGTATTAAGCAACTTCTTAAAATCATCACAATTTTAAAAAATATATTACGTTTGTATAAATATGAATTTTTGAAAACCACACAAGTTTCTTCGTTAGTTTATAAAACTAACAGAAATATTATCCATAAATTTTTTCTTATAAATTTATGCAAAACTTGCAACTGAAAGTTAATGTCATGGTAATAAGAAAGAAGTACATTATAATACAAAGAAAAGTGTTGCATTTACACAAAATTATTCATTCGTGCTCAGCTTAGCTATCCTAAGAAATATAATATGTTATCAACTATGAAAGAAATAAGTGTCAAATGGTGTCATAAGTAGCAAGAGATAGTTCCAACTATACAATATGAGTTTATATATAGTACTATTAAACATAAATAAATATACAAATAAGTGCACCAACAAAAAATATTTACAGTTCTAATTCGGTTAGGTTTGTTTTTTAAAACAAAATTTAAAAAAAAAACTCCTTGGTATGGAAGAACAAGAGGAAGATTCCATGATTTCAAATATAATCTTTTTTAATGAATTTCTTTCAGATGTGCTATATTTACTCTGAATTCACACAAGAGTGACTGATTGGTGGACCTACAAGGCACAGAAAGAATCAAAACTATTTCTCTGGGGAAATTGTCCAACAGGCACAGCAAAGACTCAAGCAAGTACAAAGTTGCATTCAATTACTTTAAGTAAGGCCAAGCCCACATTTCAAACAAATGGTTTCAGGGAAAGAAGTGATGGAAAAGAATGACACATATATCTGAAACACATGTGTTTATTGCATTGTTTACACATCTAGAAAGAACACAAAATGTTTTGTTTGCCAGAAACATGTTAAACTTTGAGTTCTTCCCACAGATTTTATACTGTCTTTAGAAGTAGAAAACCTTTATTTTCACTTGATGTTTCTAAGAGCCCTCATAGAAACTTTTTTTTCTCTCCTAAAAAGCCTTTAGAAATGCTAATTTTCCTCAAGGTCATTAAAAAGTCCTTTTATAAGTACATAAATATAATTTCAAGTGCCCTTGTTATTCCATTTTTTTTTAAAACTTATTCTACCTTCTTAATATTGTTTGTTGACAAATATAATTATTGCTATTTTTAAATGGAAACACTATTCATGTCTTTGAATTGTATTTTTTCTTTATTAAAATAAGTATAAAATATTATTTATAAATTTTGGTCCTTAAAAATACCCTTTTAAGTCTTTTAAAAAAGTCATTAGAAAAACTCCTTATTTTTACTTTTCAAGAAAGTGCACAATCCTTGTTTCAGCTACGTAAAACAATGCAATTAATACAATGATTTCAAATGCATACATCATTCTTTATCACATCTTTCCAAGAGATTTTTGCATTTAAATCAATTATTACAAATTAAGAACCATTTGAGGGTTATTTTTCTTTTTGTCATAAGTTAAAATCTTTTACTGTAAAGTATTTAAAATAATATTCTATGCTAACTATTTTTGTTACTTAATAATTTGCTAAAATACGACACTTCAATAGAATATCCAGTTTAATTCAGCAACTCTTTTTCATGACTAAAACTGCATGTCTCCTACTCAAACATCAAGCACAAGTGCTAACACGAATCGAATCACTCGACAACTTTTACAACATCTCTTTTCCAACAGATGGCCTTACATACTAATATAGTGATATTTTACAAATGCTGAAGCATGCACATCTCCCATACACTCCAAATAAAAATATTCAACAAGTAGTTAAAATCCTAGGAAAATGAAATCCAACTGGAGGTTAAACCCTGTTTTTAAGTGACTTAGTTTTACTAGAAATTGAGCAAAATTTGAATCTTAAATTTCAGGAAATAAACTTGTCTTTGGTCAAGAGTGGTCATCAGTTTTTCCCTTCACTTTAGACCATTCTCTGTTTTATCTTCTTTAATATCTACTCAAAACATTTGAAATTACAAGATAAAACAATAAATAAAACATTCAAATTTTTGAGAGTTAATTAAAATTTAAAAAACCTAGATGGTTGAAAATAGTATTCTTAAGCATATTTTATTAAAAAAAAATATTAAAAATTAAATGTATTCACTTTGACCAAGTTCATCAATAGATGTGTTGACAACAATTTATTAATTTTCGTTCTTTAATTTGCTTTCAATTTTGTTAATTAGTGCTCCTTTTCCTTGTTCTAGTCAAAATATATTTCAGCAGTTACAAAAAAGATACCACGAAGGAAGAATAAGGCAGGGATACACCAACAACCACCCTTAAACCCGACCAAACTTAAAGTTATTTCCGAAATCCACAATACACTCAATAATACTCTCAAACAGATGGGTATTTTACTTTACACACAATTCTGAATCAATCTCTAGCTTCTCTTGCATAGTACAGAGTCTTGGCTGCTATGCCTGGGGGATATGTCCTATTCTCTTGCAATCAGGTTGGCACACGAGTCTAAACAGGCACGCGAACAGTTGCGATCACAGGCCATGGGGGAATGTTGTCATAAATATAGTGTTCTCTTGGTCAATTGAGGTGATTACTCGACTTGACCGTTGGACCGAGGCCTGTGCACTAGGAAGTGGGTGAGTTTGGTGGGAAGGGAGCCGAGGTTCAGTTGGTAAAACTCTACTAGTTGGAGGAGGTCGTAAAACTTTGTGCGTCCATTGTCCAGTGAGTAACAAAGTTGGTCTTTCTCATCAACCTTAAGGGGAAAGTAACAAATGTTAATACAGCTAAAAATATATAAACAAACATTATATTTACTTGCCTTAAATTTTACAAAATTCTTCTACTTTCAGAAACCTTTGAGACGTTTTAATATGACGATTATTGAGAAAGAAAAGATAACCCATAAAATTGTATTGCAATCATGTATTGTATTTAACAATATCAAAAATCCAAATTTTCAGCCTAGTTTCCTTCACCAAAAAGTTAACGGCCGAGCATAAAAAGTTGTGCTTGAAATATTAAAATAAAAACATTTATAGCTGAAACAGGAGAACTATGATAAGGCAATAGTGTTAAAAAAGAGAAAAAGTTATAATAGATTTTTAGGATATTAATATTAGACAATAAACTGGGGTAGAGGAATTTAATTTTTCTTTCACTAGATTGGATATTGTGCAAAATCTTACCAGAAATTGTTCTTTCAGTTTGGAAATTATTTAATTTTTAGATGCTTTACAATGCAATATTTGAATTTACAACTTTACCTATTTACTTGTTTTTAATAAAAATGTACCCAATTTAAGCTGACATTAATCTGTTTAAAACTTTGTACAGTCAAACCCTGCTATAATGAACACGGGATATAGTGAACACTCGGTTATAGTGAACTTTTTTAGTGGTCCCGTCTGAACTACTATTTAACTAATGTTATTTTATATGCTTATAGTGGACAACTGGGGAAATGGTAGTTCATTTATAGTGGACTTAAATTTCATTTCCACAGATTTTTTTTCCAGTTTTCCAACTTCAAACTGGCACAAGTAGGGAAAGCAAATAACATTCCTTTACATTGTGTCAAATTTCACTCTTTCATGCTCATCGTCTTCAACTAAAGGAAATAACTGGTCAAGCATCATTTCTCTTTTTCCCTTCTCCTCAGTTGAAGGAACAAACCTCCCTTTTTTGACTCCCCCTCCCCCAAATTCTAGGATGAAGCCTCTGTCCACTATTGTTCAAAAGCTCAGTTAAATGGAAATATCTTAAGTTTTTTTTTTTCTACAGAAAATGTGGGACAAAAAAACCCATGGATTCTCTAACAATTGTTGATAAGAAAATTGATGAACTCTACTTAAAATTAAATTGTATTCAATCTAAAATAACTAATTTCTGCCATAGAATGTAAAGGAAAAATCAAATTTTAGTTATTTTTGTAATTATTTTTCTTTTTATTAATTGATTAATTATTTATTTACTTTCACTATTTCCTGCAATTCTCCTGTCATATTTAAAAAAATATATAATTTTTTAAAGAATTTGGATATAATGAACTATGGGTTATAGTGGACTTATTGTTGGGTCAGCAGAAGGTTCACTACAGCAGGGTTCGACTGTATTGTATCTATAACCTAATGAAATAATGACAATATATGAGGTATGTAGTTTTAAAACTAGCTCCATCCACATTTTTTCTATAGCGATTTATTATTTTTTTTATAAGTTCTCTATGCACTTCATCACGCTGCAAAACAATTAGGTTAAAAACCAAATCCTTCAATGGGAAAATTACTCTAAAAGTAATGGGTTTGTTTCAAAAGCAACTCCATCCAAGTTGTCAAGAAGTGAAAATTTCTAAAATATGTTTAAAAATTACAAAAGAAAAAAACAAATAAAAAAAAACTGGTAAATACACATCACAACATGACCTACAGGAAAAATTTGGCAATGATGAACTTTGTTTTTGTAAACATATGATAGCACAAAGCTTCCAGGATTTCTTCTGCTTTCTCTCACCAGGAAAACACTAAAATATGTTAAATAAAAACACACATTAGAATCATAATATCAAAACATTAACACACAGTATCCATAAATAAAATGTCATTTACATTAAAAATACCTATACATTGTACGTTTTTCAAATAAGTCTGATGGTTTTAAAATGTAATGGATAAATTTCAACTACTGCTATAAAGGCCTCCACACGCTTGGTAGAGAAACCAATGATGTTGGTATTAAATGTTAGTTTCATTTCCAATTCTGTATTTTGCTTTGAATTGAAAAATATCAACACAATAAAGAATAAATATATCACCCTGAGATTTGCAAAACTTTTTTATGAAGCTGTCTATTTCTTTGACATCTAATCAACCAAAACTTTTGACCGATTCCAATAATAACTTTAAAAATTCAAATTCAATTAGTCAATAAAAATTGAATTTAATCATCACCAGTTGTAAGAGCAAAGGCCTCTGGTATCGCCATACATATTTAAACAGCAGGTTAAATTAAATATGAAGTTAACTTTGCTTAATGTATATAGGTGAAAAAAAAATTTATTTAGTTTAACATAAAATTTGGTACAAAAAAAAAGTTAAGCTTAAAACGCTGGATATAGAAGCCAAGCAACTTTTTCCTAAAATCATGTTTGACCTGCTTTATATGGCTAAATTTTATATATGAGTCATTGTACTTTATAAGAGGCACTGAGTGCCAGAATGGACCATTCCCTAATTTGATGTTTCACTCCGTTTTTACGAAACCATTCATGCCAGAATGGACCAAGTATGGTTTATACAATAGCCAACTAAAGTAAGCCATTACAGGGTGGCCACAAAATTCAGGGGAAAAAATCCCTGATTTCCCTGACAGATTTCTAAAAAATTCCCCAATTTTAGGACAAACATTTTTCCAAATTTCCCCAATTTTCTTAGGTTTTCCAGATGTCAAGACACCCTGATCATATAGAACATGTATTTTAAAGAGATAATATGCAATTTTTAAAAAAATAGTTTTACTGGTAATGAAAAGTTTAAATTATTCCGTAACATTAAACTTCCAATGGCTTACCATTATAAATCTCCATGTAAATAGCGCCAAAATATGGATGAACATGCCTTAAACAATACAAAATTTCCCTGATTTTCATGAAATTTTAAAAAGTTCCCTGACATTTCCCGGATTTTTTCCAGAATCAGAAAGCTGCCTGAGATTTTCCCGATTTCCAGGTTTTCCCGGATATGTGGCCACTCTGCATTAGATAAATTACATTTGGTCGGTTCTGGCATGAACAGTTTTGAAAAAACTGGGTAGAAATAGCAAAAATCAAACTGTGGGATGGTCCGTTTTGGCCCTCAACACCTCATCTACGAGTATGTAAATGAACCTACCCATCGACGGTGCCATATTTGGTCAACAAATGTGTGGCCTCGTCACGCGACATCCCGCTGTAAAACCACGGCTGTATCACATGCACTCCGAATTCCATGGCTGGTCTAGCAGTGGGACTGCTCGAACTCACACTTTGTTGATTGGGAACACCTGGTGGGGCTCGACAGCACGGGAGGCGACGCTGAAAAAAAAAAATTCAATGAACACACTGTTTAACAGGAAATAAAACAATTTAGCATATAAAATTAAAGGTCAGGTAATATAAAACTTTAAAATAATAATAATAATAATTTCAGTACCGACTTCTAAAAGCAGTAAAAGTCGCTCAGAAAAACTGTTGCAGGGAAGTGCATTTTGCCTTACAAATGGGGCTATCACATGCATAGCAACTGCAACCAACATATTACTTCAGTGTGAACATAAAGGTTATATCAGAATTGCCAACTCTCCATAGCAGCAAAATCATACTGCCACCGATTTCTAAAGAGTCGTTCATTCCTTCCTTTGTAATTTTTTGTTGTAAATGTTAACTTAGTTTATCATTAAATATGCTAATTTAATATGCAGTCAGCAAACCTATCCAAACATCAACCCGTGTCTAACAGCACTTCTTCACAGCCAAATATGTTTTACAAAAACTTTATAAATTGAACTTTTTAAACCTCTCGCTACATGAAACGCTTCCTGCCAGACATATTTGAAATATGAAAAGAGAATGCTGCAAAATATGCTTGTATATTTCTCAGAAATGTAGACATCTAATGCCATCTGTTACCCAAATTTAAATAAACAATTAAACATCTCAGAAAAGCCAAAATGAAACCATGAACGGTGAAAGAGCTGGTTGCGCAGATAGAGGGTTAACTTCATATTATAAAGTGTAAATCAAAATAGTTCTACAAATCTTAACTACCTCTTAACATCATAAAATTTCTAACTTAATCAGATAAAAGGGTATTTAAAGTAAAAACCCTTTTTAATTCCACAGAAAAGTAGTAATTTTATAATTTTAAAAAGTAAAGAAAAAACATATACTGTGCTAAAATATATTTTTACATTTGATATCCACATTAAATACACCAGAGCATACAAGATGCATGTACTGATCTTTTACAAATATCACAATCTGACTTAGCCTATGGGTAATTTTTTCTAAACTTGAATCCATGAGCAAATTTTTAGCCTTCTCAACTACTAACTTATTTCTGTTTGTATTTCTGCAATCCATTTTTTTTTAAAGTGGAATTCACCGTTTGGTAGAAGCTTTTTGCCTGACTACTATCAAGGTACACCACACATTTTACAATAGATGCACTAAAAGAGCTACCTATAATTTATTCATTAACAACAATTTTTATATCAATTACCTTCCAAGTGTGCCCTTCTGCTGCAGCAATAGCCTTGGCTTCTTTGGGGTCTTCCACGATTCTACTTTGAGAACCAGTGAAGTCCATTGCTACACGGGGTTTCATAGGAGTATAGTCCTAGAAGTGAACAAACAATATTTAAAATTTTATTTTAAGTTAAAACATAAACCAACTGCATGATACGCTTATTTTGCTCTCAGGGCAATAATTTTTTTTTTATTCATCCTTAGACAAAACACATTTTATTGACATCAAATTGATTTTAAGGTATTGAATACTGGATCTTGTAAATTAATAAAAATATTTTCTAAAGACCAACCTAAGAGTCTAAAAATATGCATTTTAATGAACTTTGACAACGCTAATCATTATAACATTATTCAAAAACAACATTTAAGCTTGAATAACAAGGAAACTAGAAGAACAATTTTAAAAATTTAGCAAACAGCCAGCCTAAATAAGCAAACGAAAAATTACAAGTCATACTTCATATATATTTTATTTAACATCTTATTGTATATTTAAATACAATGATTGACCTATTAAAAGATTAAAATATAACTGTGTTCATTGATTCTAAAACTCTAGTCTTTTTATCCATTAAGTATAGAGGGAAAAATATTAAGTTCATTATCATTGTACTTTTTAAAATAAAAATGTATACTTACTGACAAAGAATCAACAGAATTAGACATTCTACTATCTGTTAATCCAAGAGGACTTTCTGTGTATCTAGACTGGACTTCTTTGTAATTCTCTCTTATCTTACGACCATACTGTAAAAAAATAAATAAAAAATGAACTTATTTTTTATATAAATGTAGTAAATTTGCAATGGTAGTATGTTTTAGGCAGAAAATACTTTTTAAGGATGTATGATTTAAAAAGTTAGATTAATTAAACCCAAGAACCAAGATTGCATTTTGAATTTAATTACAATATATATCTTACGAATACCTTTTCATACAATTGCAAAAAGAAACTGTGTGGAACAAATTAGGAAGCCTGTATTTATTCCTGTGGTATGTTTAAGTTATTGATAACTTTAATTCTTTGTTTTTTACAGTTCAAATTGGTTGTACTACAGCTTCAAATACCTCAATACTATTTTAAATGAGTTTTTCAATATCAGATGTATACTTACTTTCGCTAGCCTCAGAGCAACGATCCAGCAATGTCGGTGTTTGTCACTCTCACAGCAAAGCCAGAGGAGATTTCTTGGGTCTTCTTCAGGAAAATTTGAATTCTGAAAGATAAATAAAAGGGTATTTATATCATAGTTTTAAAATGATCGATAAATAGTTTAACATTCTTTTTTAAAGTACTCTAGTTACAAAGGAATTATTGTATTATTATAAGTTGCAATTTAATCATATACTGAACCATTAATGACTAATAAAAGTCAAGTGCTTGCAATATATTCATATGATTTGTATTTTAAATATATGTCATTTAAAGGCTTGAAATAAAGGTGACCAAATTGGAAAAAAAAAAAGAAAAAAAAAAAGACAATGCGTTAAAATGATTCAATCTAATAGCAAGACAGAACTGAAAAAACTAGATATAAACACCTTAATAAAGAAATGAAATCAAAAAATGTAATTTCGTTTCTTTGAATATAAGAGTGAATGTGAATATCTTTTCTTTTGATTCTAAATTGCTAGAGGGTACTGCAAATTCTTGCCAAATCATGCTCATCAGCTATAAAAAATATATATATTTGTTTCAATTTTCGGTGGGTGGAGCTTAACTGTAATTCAGTGCAGAGTTGGATATTTTTAGAGGGGGCTTCTTTTTGCTTTTTATTATGAAATCCAAACAAATGTGTTTGTTTACTGTAATAAACTTTTTAACAACTGTAAATGCATAACTCTTTATAATGCTTACTTTATTTGGATATCCATAAAAAGAGTTTAATAGGGAATGTCAGTCTTCTACTGTCCCATAGACTTATTGTCTTTTCTTTTTACAATATCAGTCAAAACTTAAAACACATGAATTTTTAGAAACTTATCTAAATTTGAATCTTGAATGAGAGAAAATATGAAAAACTTCTACCAGGCAGTCTAACAATTGACATAGGACTAACTGTACAATCCAATCACAGTAGTTTGTACTAATTTTTGAGAGTAATGCTGGTAATCGAACTTAAAACATTTTGCATGTAATTTTTATAAGAAAAATTAAGAGTGCAATTGTTATTATAAAACAAAGTATTTGCACTTTTTCACACATAACATTTCAATTTCTAACTTAAGGAACCTAAAGATTTGCCTGTCAATATTTTCATGTCAATATAGCAGTTTCTTATTTTTGTACCATTGGTTTGGTTTGAAAAAACCTCTGCTTTTATGAGGAGAAATCTTTCATGATTTTTTTCTTATTACGATATATAATTTTAAACTAAACTTTAAAATATCTTTTCACCCAGTGACACTCAAGAACTAAAACTAATCTATGGATACTTCATGTATTAATTTGGATTGACTGATTTAGATTAATACATCTTGGCTTATTTGCATGTTCATAAACGTATTCCACTCTGCAGCTGACACAGTTTGCACTACATTAACATTAATCAAACTGTTAATATGAGAGCCATTTACAAAAATTACATCCGACAATACATTTAAAAAAATTATTTACTTTTAAACAAAAACTATAGGAGGTGGGTGTGGTTGTGCGAGCATTTTCGATAGGTGTATAGATTTCATACTCTATGAGATCTCGGAAAGGCCAAAGTTGTTGTTTTCCTTCCTGAAAAAAAATTAACAGCATTTAATTTTAAGTAATACTCTTCTTACAACTTTTAAATTTAAATAACTTTTATTTGAACTTTACAACTTGATACTTTAATTGAAATGTTGAAGAAAAATACTTTTATTTAGATTTGGAAAGATCTTTAATGAAATTTTGTTTGGTCATTTATTAACAAAGCCTATTTTTCCCTTGGGTGGAAAAATTACTTTCACACTACAAAAATAATATACAGAAATATTTTAAAACTAATTCTGAATTCTGTTTACCATACCAGGAACAATTATAATTACAGCAGAGGTAAATATTATTAACTTCAAAAAACAAAATTTGAAAATTAGTTTGTAGAGTATACCTCAACCTTAAGTAGAATAATTAAAAATTTCATTGTCATACTTAACAAAACTTGTTTCACCTTATTGCAATTTTAAAAAAAATATAAACACATCAAGTTTGTTTTTTTATGAGTAGTTTTACTATCAATAATTAACTCCTTTTTCAAATGCCTAAATATGAACTTCAAACTTTAAACAAATACTTTAATATTTACACTCAAATATTTTACCATTCTGCAGTTAATAGTGCTTTTGAAACAAGTAAAAATTATGAATGCATTAAATATATTTACCTTGGAGGGACAAGATGCAGAAGATACACAAAGCGTAGAACCTTCAATGCGAAAGAATAACCTTTTCCAAGAATCTTTTCCTGGTTCCTTGCACCACAGGAGACTTTGGACAACAGGTGATTTTTCTCCATTACTCAATATGTTCTAAGAGAATAAAGGTGTTTGAAACGCTTATTAAATGTAATTAGAGATAATAATACATACATGGTATAAAATGTTGTGATTTTAATAATAATGTACCAGTATCATATCTACATCAAAAGCACGATTAACTTTTGTGACATATATAAAAAAATTTATAAATACTGAAGAATTGTTCATTAAAAGAAATTTGTCGGGCTTTAGGCTGTGGCACTACACTATTTTAAACAGTAATTCATGCAAAGTATCAGTATTGTAAATTTATTTAGAATAAGATTAAAGATAAGAATTTAGATAAGAGCTTATATGATAAAAGAAAAACTGTGTATTAATATAAAAATAAATCTTTGCTATTTAACCATTCATAATTCTTTTTTTAGACATTTATTTAGAAAATTAGCAATCTTAAACTGTAGTTTTGTCAAAGCAACAAACAGCAATTTTTTAATAAGATTTTTTATTCCAAATGAATATTATTTTTTACTTTAAAAACACAACCTTAGGATTAAAAAAATGGTATTAATTATTCTTCATTCAATTTGAATAATTTTTCAGTTCCCATTTATTAGTACATTTTATCTACATTTCATTTCAAATGAAGGCATGTAATTTCTATTAATTTTATGGAATTACAAACATTAAATGAATGTTGGGAAGTATTCTTACCTGGAGTGTGACGAATTTCGCCAAATCGGGTGACTCGGACAGACAGTCTAAGGGTATGGATCCCAAGTCAAGCATTGACAAAGGAAAAAATTGCTGCAATAATCAAGGTGTTAATTTACATTAAGCATAACAAATATTCAGAAATATAACTTATTATAAGCAGTATAAAGCAATAAAATTTAACACAATTTGAGGTTCTTTAAAATAAATCTATTAAGGCAAAATGGTCATAAAATGTCTATTTGAATTTATCTTTTATTTCAACCAATAGTGTATATGCACTAAAAAATTAGTATTTTTGATGATAATTAGATGATTTTACTTAAAAAGGCAAATTCAAAGTTAGTGCAGGCAACTAAATAACTGTAGTGGGTGTTATGACATTAATATGTCTAGAGTAACTACTAAAAAGTACAACTCTAGAATCAATAAATCCCTACTATACATTTTAAAACAGTTATTGGAATTTTAAGGGGTTGAGAGAAAAACGATTATAGTCTATAAGAATCAATACGAAAGTAAAAAAGTAAATTAAATTTAAGATCTCTTGGAAAAAGAATATTTAAAGCTTTTCTTGGTTTTACACAGAAAATAATCGTATACCATCAAAGTTAACCTCATAGGCTACAAGATGATATTGACAGTTTTTTTTTTTCTCCTGTAGCCATCTCTTTTCAAATTCGGAAATCTTTTTCTTTTGGTATATATGACTTAATGGTTGGTGGTATAAACATACAAAATACCAAGAAAATTCATTTGATTTTGTGATTTCAAAAAATAGCAATTTTTAACAATATTCTTAACTGTTTATATGAAATGGATGGTTACCTGTGGGGTACGAAAAAATTCGTATTTGCAGAAGTCCTGCTTGAAGAGGAATTTCTTTTCCCCAGTATCTTTGTGTTTCCCCCATGATGCATATACTTGCAAAATGTCTTCATGATCTTCTAAACTTCGCTCTGGAAGTATAACAAAAGTATATAGTAATTTTAGTCAACACAAATGCTGCAAAAAAATATATGTATTTTATTTTTAAAAGGAAATTCATCTGAATAATAATAATACTTTTTGCCAAAAAAAAAATTAATGAAAATTTTATACTTATAAGGTGGAATAATTTGTTTGCAGTCATTCAATTTCTCGCTCCAGCAGAGTGGGTTTGTTATATATATATATATATATATATATATATATATATATATATATATATATATAATTTTCTAACTTTTAAACAATGTAGTCTTTGAATATTGGGATTTTTTTTTTACCAATTCCTTCATAAATCCAAACTTCTTCTCTGAAAATCTCCATATTTTGGCCATTGTTGGTCAATATTTTTTTTTTCAAGTTTGTGATTGATAAACACTACTTACATTAAAACAAATAGATTCTCATTCAAGTAAAATAATGCCCAGATTGCGATGGAGTTTGAAGAAAATTTTAATTTAAACAAATTAAAAATGGATTATATTTCGACTTTTATCCCATACCTATTCCGAGGGTGTTAAGCTGCTCTGCCAGAGTCCATGTATGAGACCTGGCCACATTGAACTTCAGAGCAAGCAACTGGCAGAGGTCTAGCACTCGTAGATTTTCTTCCACCACCAACTTCTGCTGCTTGCCATCTTCAGTGTAGAAGTTCAGTGTCACCTATAACATACCCAATTGAAATGTTGTTAGAGGAAACATTCTAGTTCCAGTGTCTAATAACAGGCAAGAACATACAAGTTTTAGATGTTTTTGTCTTTAGAATTTTTCAATAATATTTAAAATCCAATTATTTCCACACACAAAAAAAACCAACTGTATAAACACATTGAAGGGATTTTACTTGGTTAAGCAAAAAAAAAAAAAAAAAGGTTAGTATAAAATTTAGTAATTTTAGAAGTTTGGAATATCATAAAACTTTTAAGAATTATAACAGATAAGTAAGTTCACTGGTATTGAATATCAAATAAAAAAATAGCTGTAGAAGAAACAATGTGTTTAACAGGCTTTTCTATCCATGAAAAAGATTATGCAAATTATAAATAAAACTATTCCTATTTTAACTCTGGCTATTCAGTACTTATTTCATAGACCTACAATAATTTTTTTTCACTCACTGGTAGATGCGACAACATTTAAATTAATTGCCTTTTAAATAAGATAATTAATAAAATGGAAAAAAATGAATTCGAAGATCAAGTACATATTCTTCATTTTTAATTTTTCTGCTAGTTTTTTTCCTAAGTGCAAGAGCTACATGAGGGAATTTCTACGCCAAAACAGCGTTTGGTATGTGAAAAGGTGGAATGCTTGCTAGAAAGTCTTTCAATGACATGCACTGTTTCGCATTTGCATCTCGAATGTGAGAAAATCCGGAAAAATTCCAGTAGGCAACACAACAACCGACGCGGAACTATAGGTCAGGATCGCCGCCCATATGTCAGGAAATAACGAAAAAAAATCGCAATTACCTCTTGTGGCTCATTGGACTCTTTTTGCGAGGAAGAATATGATGAAAAGGCGTCGGAATCCACAGAAGATGCTGAGGTGCCGAGTAACAACTGGTACGAAATATCACCCTCCTTTGCCTTTCCACACCTGAAAAGAAAATCACAATAAAAAAAAACATATTCAGATAATTTATTCATGAAATATAACTGCGTATGACATAAGAAATCGGTGGCACCAACCAGGAATTTGTGGGTATATTGCCGCTTTTTAAAGTCAAAATTTTGACAATCATTTCTCATATCATTTTATTAAAAAATTTATAAAAAATGCACTTTTAAAATTAAAACCGATTGGGCTGTAAATTTTCCTGAAATGAATACTATTTTATGACAACAACAACCAAAAATTAACACTATATCTAAAAAAAATTATGCCAGTGAAAAAGTGCATTAGATTCTTCATTTACCTTGAATTTAATTACATATACGTGTTTAATTAAAAATAATACTATTTAGATGACATACAAGGGGGGAAAATAAGAAGGATGTGTAAATACATTATGTCACTTTGTATTCCGCCAAACTATACCGCACTGAACCAACACCAACCAGCATAATAATCAGTTGTTACCTGCAGCTGTTGCAGACGGTACCAGGCATTGTATCGTCTCAAATCCGAGTGACCGCACAAGCGCGCAATTCTATTGAATTACGAGCATGGACGAACCCGAACCAACAACTGGAAACTGATAAAAAACCGATCTTCGCTACTGGTTGTAGCAGTTCCGCATCAGCCAACCGCAACACAAACACAAGAAGAAATCTCAAACAGCCAACTTCCCAGAACTAAAAAGCTTACTTCGAGCAAAATAACTATCTTCCTCTATTCGATATTCCTTGGGGAGGGGAGCCCCTCAATAGGGACTGCAAACATCCTCTAAACAAGTTTTTAAAAAGAAACACTCCAGATAGGGCGGTGGCACATAATAGGGCGTAACTGTAGAAGCAGCCCAGGTCTTCGCAGTGGTTATACTCCCCATACGGAGCCCCTTGTTGAAGCAGATGCGACACTATTAAAACAAAGGATTTGTGCCCGTTTTTCTAATCTCTTCCACCAGAAGAAAATTTAATCCACCTTCTAAAATATATCCAAGCAGCTGTTTTGGGGGCTGAGTGTAGAATTATTTTAGAAACAGCTGGCCAGGGATATTAATGATGAGGCTCACCGTTAGGGGTTTAGAGAAGGTATAGGAGTCTATAGTACATGAATAATGAATTGAAAAAATAACATACATATCTGAAGGTATCCCGAAAAAATAGCAATTAAAATTAAAATGCGTAGGTCGTTGTAAAGCTGTTTAAAAAGTATTTAATACCAGAATAAGCATAGTTATAGATGTCTACATTCCAAGTTATTTAGACTCTTGCAACTTATGTAAATGATGCTCATATTTTTACCCCAAAAAGAGAATCGATTTTCTTATTTCAAGTTACTATAAGTTATTTTTTAATACTGTTGAGAAATATGTGTTTTACTCTCTGGAATAGAATGCGCTAATAAAAGGTTAGGATAAGATAGTAAGAACATTTATTTTAGAAGTGCACCTCGTCAATTAATTGATTTATTAAAGGAATGCTTACGCAACAAGTTCAAATTTACTACACACTATGTTTAAATTTATTACATTTAAATTCGAATAGCGACAATGTGAATAGATAACACAATTGTTGCCACGAAAAGTGCCAGTGCAATATTGGTAAACACATGAATATTGATGAAGTGCTTAACCACAATTCCTAATATATCTATTTAACAATAAATAAACTTTTATTTAAAGATAACAGAGCGGCCACAGAATCTGGAAATCAGGGAAATGTCAGGAAGCTTTCCAATTCTGGAAAAAAGCAAGGATTTTTTTTTTAAATTTCACGAAAATCAGGGAAATCTTCAATCATTGTTCTAAAGGTACGTTTCCCCGTTCATCCGTATTTTGGCGCCATTTACTGCATTTACCGGGAGAATTGTGGTGGTAATCGTTAGAAGTTTAATGTTACGGAACAGTTTAAACTTTTCATTAGCACCAAAACTATTTTTAAAAAAATTGGCGTATTATCTCTTTAGCATACATGTTCTATTTGATTAGCATACATACAAATCTATAAAAGTTGGAAAAATTTGGGGGGAAAAAATAATTGCTGTAAAGTTAGGGAACTTTTTCGAAATTTATCGGAGGACTTTTCTTCTTGAATTTTGTGGCCACTTTATAAAAACTTCACTTTCATCATTGTACGGATTCTTAAATTATTTTAACATAGCCTCAGGTAAACATCAACTTAGAAGCTCGACCTAAACTTCAAAAACAGACCGATTTATACTTTTAAGGGGACTAGGTACCCATCAAACTTTTTTTTAAAGCTTTTAAAATTATAAGATTTTACATATTTGGAAGTATTAATAAGCATAAACTAAATTATATTAAAAAACAAAGTTCACATAGTGCTTTAAATTTTCAAAACTTCAAAATTCTTTTAAAAAATCCATCAAATTTCAAATTCTATCTTCTTTTTTATTTTTCAATTTTAAGTTTATTATTGTTTATCAAAATTTAAATTTTCCCCTTCAAAAAGATACCTTATTTGTAATAATACCTCAACTAGAAGTATTTTTAATAATTTTTTAAAAACAAAATTGGTAACTATTAGTGTAAATAAAGTTTTTTTTAAAATGCGTTTTTCTCAAAACTACATTTTTCATGTACCCTTTTCTCAGAAACTGAGCAAACTATCTTCCTGAAATTTTTAAACCATATTTCTTTTATGTATTTGTATATATCGAAGAGAAACTTTGTTATTTTGAAAAAAAAAGAAGAAAAAAATCCTTTGCAGGTGCAAATTTATTTAAAAAAAAGAAGTAAATGAATTACAATCAAAAGCTAACTTCAGTAGAATAACAAATATATGCTAAATGCACCGAAATGCAACACGCACAAGAAAAAACAATGTTTGTGTACAGGTTAGCAGTGGCCATGGGACCTCTCATTAAGGTTTTGGTCAAAATAGCGCATACGCATAAGGGAAGCTGCTTTTGAATTTTTTATCATCAGCAATTGCCGAAAAACGGCTCCAACGATTTAGATGAAAATCGCTGTGGAAATGCCTTTTAAAGCATTCTAAACATCCCCACCATCAGACATAGTTCTCTTCTTTTGAACATCGCCCATCAACGACAATTTTTTCTCTGTTTCCCTTACAAAAAAAGGATAATGTAATATTTTTTGCTAAACGTAACGCCAAATTCGTAATATTGGCGTGCGTTCCCCCCCCCCATGGCAAATGTAAATGTAATTTTCGGTATTAAGTGTAATTGAAAGTTGTACACACAGCCCTTCTTTTTTTTTAATTAAATGTATTTATAGTATCTTATTTTATATAATTGGAGACCTCTTAACGGCTGGAACATAAATTACTTATTTTCCGTATCTGTAAAACCATTTTCATGACACAGCATACATAACACTGTAAGGAAAATAGCATACAGGGAAAAAAAACCACTAGTTTAACAAGTGCATGGCGTGGATATTTCAAGAAACTGGATTTGATTCACGTAAACATAACCTACATTAGAATTTAATTATTTTATTTAGTTTCTGCTACTGAAATGATTTCCATGTTATTTTACAATCTCAAATTGAAATCTATTATTAAAAAATATATAAAAACAGGTTTCAGTTTATTTAAGATAATCCGATCAAAATTTTTATTCGAGAGTTAACACATAAAGAACTTCATTTAGTACAACTGTACCACAGCAAGGAATTAGATAACCTCGAAATTCAATAACGCATTGAAGTATAAGAACCAAAAGAAAATCCACTAATTTTGAAAAGCAATTAAAAGATAATACAGCAAATAATTTAATATCGAAAATATAACTCACTAAAATAAATAAAAAATTTCTTCTATCTAAACTCTATTTAACTTTCTTAAATATCTAAAGGATTTTTAAAATGTCTGTTCTTTTCAGATTAAGCTGCTTTTTCAAAATATTGAAGGAAAAAGATTTAGCAAACGTTTCGTTTTAATTTAGTATCTGATATTGAAGCGATCTTAATTTAAAAATTTATTACTGAAAGACAGGAAATTTAAAACTACAAATATATATAAAACATATTTTAATAACAAATGAAAGAATGCGATTCAATGTTTATTTGCAATTAATAAAAAACTTATTACGCTAATTTATTTATGCAATTAGTTGCGTAAGAAATACTTTTTCAAACGAGGCAAAATGCTTAATCGGCGAGTGCGTTAGCCCAAATCAAATAATTTAACAAGTGTGAAAAAATTAATTTCGCACATGTTGCTTACCATGTTTTTTATAATCACATGCAAAAATTTATTTAATACACAAATATATTAATGTTGGCAACTCCAGTCAATGAATGTATTCTAAAACTATGTCATTTCTATATTCAGTTTGTATGAAATTTTAGCACGAGGCGTGCAGTAAAATACCTTATCGTACTAGTGCAATAAAATTACTCGCGATAAAGTTACTTTACCGCTTTCCTCGCGTTAAAGTGTTACTTTCGCCACGATTTTAATTAAAAAAGTAATTTTTGGCAAGTTATATAAAAATAAATTTCAGTAAAGGAAAATTTAATGTCTACAATGAATAACGCAATTTATTTTAATGACAACTTCCTTTCAAAAAGTTTTTAAGAATAAGTTTATCTAAGAGGTGTTATATTTCTCATCCTCAATCAACGTTATCCACATTATTAAGAGTAGGATTTTAATATCTGAATAATGTGCAAAGATAGCTTTTAAAAAAAAAAAGAGGTTAAAAAAATAAATCGATTTTCGCCTTTCCAAAAGCCCTAAGGTAAAATAAATACTAGAAAGTGGGTGTGGTTTTTTATACAAACGTTTTGATACAAACGCTTTTTTTTTTTTTTTAAATAATATTTAAAAATATGAAATGCCTTTTGTATTCAAACAGGATATTAATTTAAACGATATATCACCCATCTGAAATCATTGCTTTTGAACTTTAACAGAATAAGAATTTAAACGTTATAGAATTCCGTTTAGAATGCCATCTCAAATAACGGAACTAAATAATTTTAAAATAAAACTTTAACCGACGGCTACTATCATAAAATTGACAAACACATCAACCCACCTACTTCACATGGCTTTTATGTATGTTACATGTGAATGTGCGTTAACATATGAAACAAGACAAAAGTGAATAGTTTCCATTCACTCCACGTATACCTTATAAAAGATACATCACCAACCATGAGTTTCAGCCTCAATAGTTGCCCTGAATATAAAATGTTTGTTTAACTATATCAGTAGATTCATAGAATGAATTCATCAAGCCAGAACATAAGTTTCGAATTTTATGAGTTGTTTAGTTGACTTCTAGTTAGTGAGACGGGTACATCTCTAACGTGACTTGAATCAACAAAATGGCATTGGATGATAATTCACTCCATTTATGGTTTCCACGTATTTGGTCTGTGGTCGATACTTTTTATTTATTATTTTAAGCTGCGAAAATTTAATGTAATATCTAATCTATATGCCTTCATTAAATTTCTTAGTGCATTCTAAAAAAAGTGTATCGAGTTTGACTTAAAACTAATAAACGAATTTACTTAAATTGCCTGCAATTTTCCAATAATTTATGCTACTGATAACGGGTTTAATTCAGTAGTAAATTTGTTAGAATATACATAACTATTTACTTAGTTAAAAGTAGCTAATATGAAAGCAATTTATTTTTTAAATATCTAAAAGCAGAACTTGTTTTCTAAGAGCAGCTGCAAAATGTGCTGAAATGAACTTGTAATTAACAAAACTTAAAACACCATATCTAAACTAATAATTCTGGATTTTAGTTAGCGAATGATTTTAATAGATATTCTCAAAAACTTGGTGAAACTTTTTAAATATTATCTTCCTCATGTTGTCCCTATATCACGTTTCAGTTTTTCTTTGTGTGTGTGAATTAGGGAGGTTATTTTAGAAGAAGAGTTGTTTTATTTTATTTTATAAAAGTCCACTTCACAACTCACAAAATAGTTATTTTCCTTTTCGATCCAAAATGTCACAAAACAAAAATCAACACATAACATACAATGCTAATTCGACAAAAGGCGCAATATGCAAATTCCGATTGATTCACCCAATTACAAAACATTTTACAACCACAAAATATTAATATAAAACCGATATTGTGTACGTTTGGACATAAAACAATTTTGTTAAAGGTTCTTCTCGTCGATAATACAAAAAAATTACTTACAAAGATATAAAATCCATTTATTTAAAAAAAAAAGTTGGTCTTGCAAAATTTTGCATCTAACAATTTGGCAACAAATTTTACTATCGATAGTATGCATACTGATAAAATTTACCGATATTCTTTTTTGTTGATCGTTAACGAGATAAACCTTTTGGAATTATGTCGTCGTTTATTAGTTATTAAAAAAGCATATTATCTTAGCAGAGTTGGCATGGTTTAAACCAAATTGTTATTTTTTTTTCTCAAAAAAACCAATTGGTTTTTTTAAAGAATAATTTAAAAGTGTATTTTTATTTGTTTATTTATAATTAGACACTTTAAATTATTTGGTGTTGTAAATAACTGCTAGTTTTAACCAAACGTTTTCCATTTCGAAGATATTTTTTTCAAAAGGAATTTATTGAAAATGTAATAATTATAGAATGATGGTAAATGCAAGAAAATGATTTAAAAAGTTTAATGCTGATGCATTGAAGGAAGTTTAATTCTTACTGCAAAAGCAACTACAGCAAATGTTGAGAGAATTTTGTCTTCTTTTGGAAATGTACAATTAAGAAAATAATTCACTAAATTAATTATACATTTTTGGTAAAATATGTCTGAGTGATGATTTTGTAAATGAAAAATTATACGAATAGAATAAGTTATAATCGATTTTAAAATAAATCTTGTAATTAAAGACTATTTAACAGTAAGTTTTTATATTAATCTAATAGATATATTAATGTTTTATAATTATTCAAAATTATCAATCAAACTTAAATTATAGGCTGCATTTTAAATTTGTTCCTGAAATAGGCGTTTTGTGCCCTTAACAACTTATTTCTAAACCTTAAAAATATCATTTTGAACAATGTATCACCATTAGTGATGAATTTAAGATCAATATTCCATGCGTTGTGTCGTAAACAATTATTATATCATGCTGTATACAATGAATTCAAAGAATAGTATCTCTAAATAAAATATTACAATTTAATATGATTTGAATGTCTACATAAGTAGCAACAATTGTTTATTTACTTAGTTTAAATTATTTTCAGAAAGAATATTAATTGTTATTTGAACATTTATTATTCTAGTTAATGACAAATTTTATTTATAAATATGTATACATGTAATTTGAGATGGATTTAATAAAAAAAATAATAATAAAAAATAGTAATTAAAAAAAAAAACACTCCTCCCTCCACTCTGTATCCTAGCATATTGAGAGAAATTTTGT
Source organism: Linyphia triangularis (assembly GCA_963978545.1). Lineage (NCBI taxonomy): Eukaryota > Metazoa > Arthropoda > Arachnida > Araneae > Linyphiidae > Linyphia > Linyphia triangularis. The sequence continues at coordinate 71,502,247 of OZ021727.1, read as the reverse complement.
TTGTTTGTATACGACTTAGACATGCTCTCAATGCTTATGTAAGTACAAAAGCACTACTCAAAGATAAATATTCGCTCTGAATGTTATCTCACGTCCCAGGAGAAATTAAGTTCAGCTCAAGAATTTGTTAATGACAGTCTCATCGATCTTAATCGTACCGCGGAAAGGATATCTTTTGAAAAAAAATTTACCATCAGAACAAAACCCCATCTTTGTTGTTTCCAATCGGAGTGTATAAAAATGAAAGTTTTCCTTTTGAAATTGAAGGAGGGAGTTTGAAAGACTAATGTTTAACCGCAAGAGAGCAATTAGTTTGGCTTAAATTTTTTCAGGAAAATGTCTGCATTCATTACATACGTAATTTTAAACACTTTTTTATTGTATGGTGTAGTAAAATAACTATGGACGAAGCTAAATATATATTTGAGGAAACATAGCTATTTATTATATTATTATTTATACTATTATTATTTTAATATTATTTACTCATACTAAAACTGTTTTATGCATTAATTATGATGAATTCATAGAGAATAGTCAATTATGCCTAAAGAACTATAGATGTGCAATATGCATTTTTGATAGCAATAAAAAGTTGGTTATATTCAGATTATCTGGCGCCGTCAGCAACACGAGGGCTATAATGCGCCGAAACATTCGTCATTAGACAAGCCAACATACATTTACAAACACCCATACCAACACGGGACTCGAACCCGCAACCTCGCGGTCTAGAAGCTAGCACGCTAACCACTATACCGTTTGGTCGGCAGCAATAAAAAGAATAAATTTTGCTTATATTGATTGTTAAAATATAGCATTGAATTCGTTACGATAGAGATCAATGTAAACATAATTTCTGGTGGCAGTAAAATTCATATCAGTATAGAAAAATGGTGGTCAAAACCTACGTTAATCTTTAGGTAGCGGCCTGCTTAATACGTAACTATATAAACGTAATACGTAACCTTGTATGGCTGTAAAGCGTGTAAAGCATAGCACAAAAAAAAAAAAAAAAAAAAAAACTTTTTGTAGCATTTCAATGTAAAGTTTTCTCTATTACTTCCGATTTTATATACCTAGTATGTTTCTATTGTTGTAGCAACCCAATGCGCCACCTCGCCCTTTTTAAATAAGAATTATGCTTTTGATCTAGTAAGCAACTTGCCAAATATCAATAGTGCTTGTTTGCTCAATACCCAAATATCTTATACAAAATTTTATTATTGTCAACAAATTCGAGAAACCAACCGCTAGCAACAAGAAATATTTCATTAAAAGCTTCAAGATGATGTTACAGTCAGCTATGAACGAAAACAATTTTTCAAACCTTTATAATTACAAAAATCATTTATTTAAGAGCTAATGTTGCAACAAATACAAAAATAAAACCAATTATCTATTTAGAAATGAAGGAACACGACTTAATATTCAGCAAAGAAATCATTTCAAGTTGCTGAAACGGAAGGGTTATGTTTAACTTCTCTTTATATAAACATGTTACATTTAATTTCTATATAGAAGAGTTTCAATACTCCTTTTTTGCTACAAGAAATTCGTGCAACATTTAAAATATTTCTGAAGGATTAATTATTTGAGCTTTATATAATTTAGGTTGTAAAATATTTTAACAACGTTAGAAATTTTTTGGCATAAGCAATTATTTATAAATCCTAAAATATCATATTCAAACATTAACAAATTAGGTATTTTACTAAAATAATCCTAATAAGCATCGGACTGACAAATATCGAAGTGATCCTGTAACTGTTCTATTTTTGACAACAGATTACCGAACAGTAAAAAAATATCATCCAAAATCTAAGTTTTTACTATAAATGCTTAAAATGCATTGCAAAACTCTTATGTGCAACTGTAACTCATTTAAGCGTTTTCGATCTCAGACCTAATTTTCATAATGCACCACTATCAAAAACCCATCAATTCCATGTCATTGACTAACTTTTCTCCTCGCATAAACATGATGGAATACATTGTAATCGACAAAGAGTCTATCTGGCAAGTTTCAGCTCGATTAGATGACCAAAAGTGGGTTAATTAGTCATAGAAGCGTCAATAGAAGCATATGCAAAAGAGGTCTTTTAGTTCAAATAAACTTGATAGAATGCACTGTGATTGACAAAGTGTCTATCTGCCTAATTTCACCTCGATTTCGTGATGTCAAATGCGTAATTAGCACTCGGAACATTTGTCCGTTATAAGCGCACATATAAAATTGAAGTTAATATAAAGGATGTAAAGATAAGATACTTTTCAAAGCGGTCGTTTGGGGTCTATATACCCACTAACAGCCACTCTTACGTCCTAAATGACTACTTCTTTACGATGGAGCTGGTACAAAGTATGCGGGGAGATGAAATAGAGTATTTTCGACTGCAGGTTGAAATGTAAAAAAAAAGTCCCAGTGCCTTTCCTCCACAGACAACAATCATAAATAATAAAGAATGACTTACAGGGGGTTGACAGTGAGCAGGGAGCTCGGCCTGGGCAGCTCGATGCAGCTCATTCTTCAGAGGTGTCAGGCATCGACCATCGCCCTACAACACAGAACACTGAGCATCAGTGCCACCCCACTCACAACACACATCAAATTACACATTTGTTTTCTTGCGTATTTATTAGCTATAAGCCTCATTCCGAATTGAACACGTTGGCGACCTTGAGATCCATTCATGGTTCAGGAGAGTCATCCGTTCTCCTTGAACCCAACCTGTCCTGATCAGCCTGACCCGATTTATCTGAACTAACTACTATTACTTTTTTTCCCCCAAACAAATTAGTTATCTTATTTATTCAAGTACCCCTTGTCTCGCGTGCTTCAAGAGGTTACTCGAAGGCTTGTGTTTTTATAAACTAAATTAAGATCTTTCTAAGATAGTTAGAGAGAGGGTACTTAGCAAAGGTTTCCATCTTACACATGCATACCATTTCAGAACTGTAAGAAATCATTTTCCTGTAGTGGCAGCTAACCTGTTAAAATGGTGTATATCTTCTGAACGTATGAAGACGAGCATCTCGTTTGCAAAATCCGCTAATTGCACCCAACGTACAAACTGAACTTTGACCACCATTTTATGAATTTTCTCTGCTACATATTTCTTCCAAAGATTTTAAAGGAAAAAAAAAATGGCTTTAATTTATTATGTTTTAAATGCCATGTTAAGTAACTAATGGGGTATGAAATTTCATTCGTCTCTGTGCACTGAACAAAATAAAGAAAAGCAATAGGAGTTTTAGGAAAGCATCCCTAAAAATCCAATGACTTGATTTCAGAAATGTGGCACTGACTAAATAACAACACGTAAACGCTTTCATGCATTGAGCTGCCGCGTTGTTCGTTGATTTGACCGGATGTTTCTCTTTGTCTCATTGAAAAGAGTACTATGAAGCAAGGAAAGACTATTTTGTTGTCGTTTTCCGAAAGGAAATCATTTAGATCGCGAGAAAAAGGTACATAGTAAAAGAATGGCAGCCCAAACGATTTGAAAGTAATTCATCTATATTTTAAAAATATACACTCAAGAATTTGGAATAGTTTATAATACTACAAAACTTTATGAAAAATAGATTTTTTAAAAATGCAGGGGACACCTTCATAACAGGGTTAAAGCGATCACGAACTTTACTGTCCAATTTACCTCATAATATCTTGACTACAACTGAAAATGGAAAACTTTGGTCAAGAAAGGATTATATTCTATACGAGTTTGAAAAGGTTGTTGGTTTTAAATACTGATAGAGAACCCACAGAACACCCACAGAAATTCCGTAATTGAACCACGTTTAAATCGTAGAATTTCCGTGATTACGTAATATTTTCCTGTAATAGCGTGGGTGTTGTGTTGCGAGTGTACTCGTAATTACATTTTTTTTTTTGTCATTACACATAGCGAACAATGGAACGCGCTTTTCAATTCTGAAGGGTTAATTAAGGTGATAATTAGAACGGATTCTAACAATGAAAATTTTTTCCTCGTACAGAGCGTATTTTTCCCATTAACAGAATAATTGTATTTTTGGAGTGGGGAAAAAACAACTTTTAAATCTTTCTCTTTTATCAGTTGGGATCTGTATGTAATAAGTTCTCGGTTAAATAGTTGTGCTTCGACGTTAAAAACATTGAGTAATCAAATCAAGGAAAACATCATAAATTATATTTACTACACGGTTTCAGAAAGGGAAACTTGACATTCAGCTCAACACATAAATTAAAAAGCAGGGCATTGACCTTAATTGAATAATACACTTATCTTCCCAACCACGTGAGTAGGTACTCAATATTAGAATTAGGTCATCGATAAGAACCATTGAAGATTATTTAAATTTAAGAAACGTTCAAAGCCATTTCAAAAGAAGTGGTCTTTTCCAAGTTTTCTTTTCTGGAATATTCTAGTTTCTACCAGTTTTTTTTTAATGAAATTAATATTATTCTTAACCCTTCACGTCATGGATAAAAGGTGTTAGGCTTGGTGTGTTTCCGGATTTTAATATTCTTCGTGATATTGAAACTCATAACTTGTGAATAAATATGGACAAGAGGCCACAGTTGAGTTTCATAAAGCCATGGTATTATTGTGAGTGTCCTCCTTGTACGAACGGATTTCATATTAATCCATATTTATCAATTATACTTAGTAACAACAAGTTATAAATAATTTCAAGCACTTTCCAACAACAATTCATTTTGAATATTTTACTTCTAAACTTGATTATCAAATTAATAAATTTACTGATATAAACTCTAATTTCATGGACACTATTAGGGAAAAGTTACTGTTTATAAATTCCATATCAATATCCATGCAGACTAACTTTTCTCTGAATATTGCTACCAATACAATCTTATATTATAAACTTAAATTAAAAATAAGAATCACACATGTCAAGGGAAGAAATGAGAAGTCATCACCAGTCCTAGACCTTGTTTTTCTTTTTCTTTCTCGCTCAGGAAAAGTTTTTTCCCGACCACACTATGTAGGCCAAGGATTAAATCCGAATAGGTATTCCCGATGATCATCAGAAGATTTCAAATGAGTTATTTGGAATTTAACGCGTCCTTGGCGTTTTTTAATCATTAATAAAACCCACACGGTGGTTACGGATCAATTACCACTCCGATAACGCAGTCTTAAGACAGATATCGCTGTTTTGTTCACAATTTTGTTCCAGTTTCGTTTGTAATTTTATTGTTCGAATTCATAATTGTAATTTTAAACACCTTGAAAGCTAGCTAGGAAAGAGAAATAGATCAAGTAATTGAGTCAATGAATGTGGCCAAATGTTAGTCATAGTATTCACATATACAATACTACAGAACTGTACGTGTACTTTTAATACGAAAGATAAAGGAAATTGTAAAACATAAAAAAAAAAAAAAAAATTTAAAAAAAAAAAAAGCATTATATATATATAGTATAGTGCTAGGGGCCTTTAAAATCTTAGTTCTATAATTTTAACCCTTTCAGCTAAGATCAAGTTCGTTTATCAGAGATTACTCTCCAAAGAAATCAAATGATGTCTCTAGTGATAACAAGTTTTAGTTGTTTCTTAACCAAAGTTTACCAAACTGAAGTTGGAAAAAATTTTAGATCAGAACAATTAATGAGAATTTGGAAACTTAGTTGCAGTGGCGGTCCGTAGTCGAAAACGGAAACATACGACTTCCCAACCCTCGGATCAAATATTGGTAGAATATCGTTTGCTCAAAAATGCAAAAAAGAAAGATTTGTAAAAACTTTTGAACAAACCCCACTAGGAAAACAGCTAAACAAAGTTACATGAGATATTTTATTTGCTTGTAAAAATACTCGAACGTGCTGGATGAAACAGTCATCCTAAAATCGCATTCCAAAAAATCCAGAAATTAAAAACCCAAGTCCTTTTCTGAAAATGCAATTTTCAAAACTAAGAGCTAAAATCTTTTTAGAAAATTTAAGGATGGAAACTATGAACGAAAATCTTTTCTTAAAATGAAATACTCAAAATTAAGAGCTAAAATCTTTTCTGAAAATGAACACCCAAAATTATGATCTGAAACATTTTCTGAAAGTTTGTTTGGAAGGTAATACAATCTGCCCTTTTTGTTCTCAAGAGGCGTGTTTAAAACCATCCAATCATTTCATCGCGTTGTGCAATTCCTCTTATCACCAAGTTGAAAATTCCCCTTCCCCATGCCCTTTCTACCACGTCAATAAAACGTCATCTGCAGTAAATACGCAGGGCACATGGGATTGAAACGTTGAGTGCGTTTTAAAAAAAACTTCGCACTTCCTGAAGCTCAATAGAATTCCAGGTGTCAGAAATGTCACAAGATTTTTTTTGATTAACACAAAACGGACAAGTGGAAAACATTCGGCAAAATTCCTTGATAAAGGTCACATTCATTCAAGAACAGATGAATTATACTTTATAAAATCTTTTCGTGAAATAACAGTACACATGCTTGGCATTAAGGCGTTATTCAAAAAGAGGTTCAGTCATTTAGATTGGAAAGTTCAGAAATTGAACAATGAAAAAGATAATCTGTTAAATTAATAGGAAAAGCATGTTATTTGAAATTGTATTAATGTTATGAAAATAGAACACTTTAACGAAACTCATATTTTAGAAAATTATTTTTTAGAATTCTTAAAATTCAAATTGCTAATTACACTTCCGTTAGTATAATATGTAAATGTTGGCATTCAAATTTCCATCATATAATAAAACTTAATTTCTTTAAATATTTAACAAAGCCACATTCCAATCATATTGGAGGACATAGCATTTAAATATATTAGTTACATTTAGCAGAATACAGCAATCTAAATTGAATACAACTATTTTAAACTTATATTTTGGTTCATGTTTCATGATAATGCCACACAAAATACGCATATAAAAATATTTTAATATATTGTCTTTCAAATTCAATACTATGAATATTTTATTAATATGAATATATTATTTTATTATGTGCCTTGTTACCTTGAAAAGACAGAATTTCCATTAGAAACCAACAATTATTTATTTGATTTGTAATAAACTTTTAAAAATAAAATTTAAACTATTTTTTTTCTAAAACTTCATACAAATTGAAGACTGACAGTCATATTAACTCCTTCCTTATTTTTATGTTGCAACTTTAGTTCCAAATAGATTTTACACTATGCATTCAACTAAATGCAGAAATGACGCTTCACTTGCAATTAAATTATTTCCGACTAACATTGAAAGAAACAAAACAGTTGTGGAAATCGTTTGCGTTTTTCGAAACATTGTAACTAGTAAAAGCAGTTAAGCAATTTTAACTTCACATTCCAAAATTCTCCAAACGGTAGTAAAAAACGTATAAAAAGTTCAACGCTCTTGGTTTCCAGTGTTGGTTTCTGAGTAGTTTTTTTCATTTTGTTTTGTTCTTTTCATACAACCTTTTCTGAAGGAGGGATAGTAGGGCAGGAGGGGAGCTTCTAAACTTCTTCCCGGACAAATCGATGACGTAGTGTTATCGACTGCGTGTTCCGTCTGGCAGTATGCCAAGAAAGGCAACCATTAAACGCCAGCGTAGTAAACGAAATTACTTTTTTTTCGTGTGGTGGAATGATGGATATTAACAGATTTGCTTTCGTTGAGGAATTTAACCTGAACGTGAAGAAATGCCAATGTACACTCATTGAGCAATAGAACAAAATCTTGAGTTTTGCACTGTCACAGTTGCAGAATATTTGCCTGCAGCAACAGATTTCGAGGAATAACGCAAATTAAAAGTACCGCGACAGATCTAAGTATTGTAAGTTGCAAAAAATTTAAATATTCAATTGTGTCAGAGGTGATTTGTGAAACCAAGAGAAAGATAAAAAATTAATAATAGCATTAGAAAAAATGAATGATTCATTCAGTTATTGAATACAGTTATTCAGTTATTAAAAAAAATGTATATTTTTATAAATATTCTTTCATATGCCAAGTTGAAGTTAAATTTTTTGGCAATTATTTGAATTTATTTTTAGTACATGGTTTCAAAAATTAAAAGCTATTTACAAAATTTAATTTAAACATTTTAAAATTTATTTTTACACACAAATTTTATTTCATTGTAGTATTTATTAGTCTTCAGTAAGAACTAATAAGGAATATAGTATAAAAATTTCGATTATAAATAACAATTAAAATATTCTTTAATAAAAGATACAGTTTCTTCAAATGGCGTTCTCGAAAATGGATTTTTAATCTTCATGTTATATCATCTGCCACAAACATAGTCATTAGTGTATTTAAAAAATACAGCTTTTTTCCAAAATAAAAATTTACTACTTCACAAACAAGGAAGCGAATTAATTAATCTTTTCAAAAATCAACGAAAAAAAGTTTGCATTTTAAATAATCAATTCTAATTATAGCGTTAACCATCACCCAATGTTCTAAAAACATAAAAATTGTTGTCATTTTATGTTAAGACGCATAAAAGAAAACATCTTCACCCAAATACAATAATAAACAGTATTTTTCTTAAATAGAAAAAAAAACCAAGAAAAAAACAACAACATACATCAGGTAAACTTAACACCATCCGTTTTTATAAAAGTCGGTTAAAAATAGAAAGTCAAGAGTACAAGGGTGGGGCCCGTATAACCTCCGGGCCCACCAAGACATATTCCCCAATTTCGCCCCAATGCTCATTTAGAATTTCATAACAATAACAGTACACCAACGCCCCCGTGTGTTGAAAAAGAGAACCACCGAATCGACTTTCCTAACTCTGCTGTAATCGGGCCATTTCCTGTTTACTTCGCGACTCTTACCTGCTCAATGTCAAGATCTTTCTTCTTTTCTTGCTCTTTTGACACCTCTTTCATTTTGAGGATCTGAATAATAGACGTTTCGATTTCTTTTCCTGGTGTACAGGATATAGCGTATCCTGCTATGCGATCTGTCAATTGGCTTTGATGGGAGCTCTAGACACTTAGGGGAGATATGTATATGATAGGGTGGATTTTACTTGTTTTTCAAAGAGAAAAAGTACATGGTGTGTAAGTTTAGACGACTGTTTATCATGATCCTACTTCAGTTGCATTTTTCAGAGTCAAATTGTATTCAATCAGTAGAGCGCGTCAGAAAGGTTTTCCTTTCTGGATATCCATTTCAAAGTTACTACTATTTCCTCATTACTTATAGATCTTGAACAATGCTTAGGTTTAAGATAAATGTCTCAGTTTTCGTCCACTTCGTCAAAGGAAAGGACACTTTAAATATTTTAACTTTGAAACTTTTGGGATCTTTCGTTCTTAACAAAAGAAAATAAAAAGTCAACATAGCCCATAAATAATCAGCATAATGATATTTCTTTATTATAGTATAAGGCACGAAAAAAGAAATTATTTGAAAAAATTCGAAAAGATCCTGTTTAGCGTTCTTTTTGTGATAATGATTATAGTGTGAATTAAAGTGTGTTAGGGTTATAAGCATTGCAGCACAAGATAGTAACTTTGAGCGCGAATTAAATTTTTTTGTTTGGATAAACTGTATAATCAACTCATACACTTGTCTCAGTGTTTGCTATTAGTGAACATTTAACACTAATAATAGAAACCAATATGCTCGGTAGACTAATTATAAATTTTCTAATCAATTTATATTATTTCCAATTATCAAACAACTGCATTTTTTTTTATCCGTAATAATAAGAAACACACTACCATAGTGATTTAAAAAAACATTAGCTAATTAAACTCTTAATCTGTTCAAATTTTCCACAAAAGCATACGTTTTCTATTTTGAGCTTTTTTTTTTTTTTTAATTTTTTAATACAAAACCAGCAGCTGGACACACACCAAAAAAATTATTTTCTAATGTGTTTTCGTGCTACTAAACTTATGGTCGTATACTGAATGGCAGTGGATGAATACTTGGCAATTATTAATGAAGCATTTAGACAGGGTTGCCACTCAAAATGCAAAACAAAATTTCCCGACTTTTCCAGACAATTTTTTTAAACTTCCAGGTTTCATTTCAAGCCGAAGTAAAAAAAAATTTGCTTACAATTGCAATTAAAACTGTAATTTTAGATAATACAGATTTTTTTTTTTTATTATTATTATTTAAATGTGCACTTTTACGAATTAATCAAAATTTTGGCAAAAAAAAGTAGAAATCCACTTTTTTGCGGAACTGTAAAATGTTTGCGATTTGTATCATTAAACACTGATGTACTTGCACACGAAGATAAATTGATTAGATGATAGAGGTAGCAAACTGTGCATCACACTTTATTTTTCCCAGGGGTCAAAATATCAAAAAAAGAGGAAAATATACACACAACGTTATTTTAAATTACAAAAATTGCTGAATAAGAAAATATTTGTGTATTAATGCGAGTACAGAACAATGGCGCCACTAGATTTTTTTTTCTGGGGAGTGTTTTAGGCAAGTTTAGTCTGATAAAGCCATATAAAGTCCATTACAAATAATAAAATAGAAGAAAAAGTAAAAATTCTCAGAAAAGAAAACCGGAAATCATTGTAAAAGCGAAAGATTTTCACCTGTTTTCAATCAATATGCTCTCAACGGGTGCTTTTTACACGTTGTTACAAGAAAATATCATATGAAATATCAAATTTTCAGAACGCAGAAGTGCATTCTGAAAAATTACTAAACTTCTTGGAAGAAAACTTGAATCTAAAAGAAATTCCCTGACTTTTCCAGAAAATATAAGATTTTGTAAATTTTCCTTGACTTGTTTTTAGGCATTTTCATTTTCCCCAGACAATTCCAGGTTTTTTTTTTTTTGTTTTTCAGGTGCGTAGCAATCCTGTTAAAAGTCGATTAGGAAGCTAAAAGAAATGGAAAAATAATCGGATGTGTAATTTCAATGTCACTAGTTATTAAAATATATTTTTCTTCTCCATGGTAGAAAAGATAATAAGAAAGCGCTTTTTAAAAAATCACTCCTTACAAAATCTAACGCCGACTAGAACAATCAACAACTGAAATATATCATCAGCATTAAATATTCAAAGAACCTCCTTCTAAATCCAGAACAAATCCCTTTTGGCTCAATAATTCTTCATTTGCCAATGTTCTTTCTTGACTCAGATTACTCACTGAAGATAAAGCGAATGCCACACTAAAGTTAAATGCCATCTTGATAAAAACACGATCTACTTGACAAAATCGCATAACTCAACCGCTATTCAACACTCGCTCGGTCGCTATCACATGATTACTTAATCTGAACAAAAACATCACGTCACTTGAAGACCACCACATTATCTACCTGCACAGTCAAATAACAACGATCCTGCCCATCTACCTGCATAAACAATTTCAGACACGTGTCGCGAGTTCACTCATCCCTTATGTCTCCTCTACACTAGCAGAATAGGTGGCACCAACCAACGCCCGTTTCTCGTGAAAGCGCGGGAAAAAAACAATGAGGACGATCCAGATATAAAGACCTTTTCTCATTATCGTGTGCTTGTAACCTTGAACCCACCTTTACGTAGGTTCGAACAAAGTGCCCCAGCGAGACGTTCCGTGACAGGAATTGATTTTTTTTTTTTTTTTTTTTTATAAACAGTGGTCCCCCGGAAAAATGCTTGAGAATGAGTGCTACGAAGTAGAACCAGAGGGTGGAAGACCTTATTCAAGGGCAAGGTCACTTCATTAATGCACGTGATGGTAAGGGAAGGATAAGTGCGTTTAATTGAAATTTATCTGGAGGTTCTAAGGTAGTACTTTCTTGGGTTTGTGTGTGTTTTCTAAGCATTCCTAATTGAAAAACTCAGTTTCTTTCAAAGTTATCCTTGGTAGACCTGGTGACTAAAGCAAATTCAGTAATATATGTACATTTTAACCCTCCACCGTTTGATGGATATGATTTGGCTCCCATTGTGTTTAACACGAGGGAATTCTAAGTATTCTCTTGACACCTTGATTAAAATGAAGAGCTTTCTGCACTTTTGTCGTATAATCATGGACGCCGCCATAACGTGCACTTGCATCCTCTGGATTTTGAAAATTAAAAACAATGTGGAGAAAAGTGCTAAGATTAGATTGTGGTATGAGGCAAGATTCTGGAAATATAAGTATGATATAGGCTTAACAATATTCAATGGATAAGAACTTTAATACATAACGATTAATTACAATTTCATTGAAATATTCAATTGAAAAATTAAGGTTTAATTTTTTTTTTTTTTTTTTTTTTTAAATATATCAACAGCCTTGCACCCCCTTGTATGCCATTTGCAACCCCCCTGAAAATAATTCTGCCAGCGCCTATGCGTATAATGCATGCGTCACATGATTATTTTTCTTCCTTTTGTCTTAATGGTGTTCAAGATGTCTTACTTCATCATCACGTAGTATCTTGCAGGAACAGAGTATTGACTTAAATAAACTTTTTTAGTGGTCGTATTTGACAAATTAAAATATTTAACAGACAACACTTTATTTATGATGAATTATAGAGCTTTCTTTTATATATTTAATTTTGCAACAGGTTAAATGCACTTTGAGTCTTGTGCATTTCACTGCACATGAACGTACCACTTGCTGACAGCTACTTTTAAAGGTGTACGCACTATTTTACATACTATAGACTTAAAACTATACCACAACCTTATTGCTTTGGACAAAAAAATAATTTAAGTATAAATTTTTTACAAATCCAAGTTTCTTTTGTTTCCAATCAGACCTTTACCAGTCTCAGAAAACTAATCGATACATAAATTCTCTAACCTGTCACCCAAAATGATCGAATAAAACTGTCATCGAAAACTTAAACGTCTCTTACAGGCAATAAAAGACGTCTAAAGTTCCCCGAAAATCGACCCATTTCAACAGTTTCATGGAAACTACAACACACTCCCACTCCGAAATAGCGACCGTAAGTGGTGTTGAGAACATTAGGTTTTATTCGATGCTATTCGCATTGACGCTTCCAGTTCTAATCGAATTGAGTACGAAGGAAGTTGGGAGTAATGCAGCTATTCCTAGAAAACTAGAATCGAATCGTAGAAGCGAGCAGTTGTCTTAAATTTTGTAAATTCTATTGTAATGCGATAAGGAGGGTAGGGTAACCAGCAGTTCGGAAGAAAAGGAATTCAAGGAAACCGTATCACTAGAATATCTTATTTATTGTATTGTTGAGAAAAATATTTGGTAAGGTATGGTTGACTGTTAATTTACTCAATTTGTTAAGAAAGTTTGAGTGGGTGGAAATACAGTATCGAATTTGAATCTTGCATCTAGCAGATACTAGAAATGTTTCAATAATAAAAAAAAAAATTAAACATCATTTATTCGTGATGAAACAATAGTGGCTTTGAAAATTCTAAAGATTCGATAGCAGCTTTGTTATTAACACTCTGATAAATTCGTGTTCTTATTTTCTAAGTAGACCTGTGTTTAAAGCGTTCCGTTTCATAGCCGTTTTTAGATATAAATATTGGAGCATACTAGAAATTTATCGAAATTGACAAAATATTAGTATCCGGGTGCTTTGAAACCCGTAGACAATAATCCCACACAATGATTAGGCCTCGAAAATAAATCCCTCCAAACACTGGCTCAAGATGAAACCCAACTATTGTTTTCCCAGCAAAGCAATTATCGCCTTTTGCCACCGTTCACTGCAAATCCGTTTCTTCGGATTGATCTTGTGGTCTGCCGGAAAGCAAACACAAAGTTTTGTTGTTGTTATTATTATTTTTGATAGGATGAAGATATTTTGGCTTTCCACATGTACAACAATTTATGAAAATTCAATTAGTCGCTAAGTAACGTTAAACACTTACCAGGGTGGTCACAAAATTCAGGAAAAAAAGTTCCCTGACAATTCCCTGATTTCCCTGACAGATTTCTTAAAAATTGCCCGATTTTACGGCAAACTTTTTTTCAAATTTCCCCAATTTGTCCAGATATATAGACACCCTGATCAAATAGAACATATATGCTAAGGAGATAAGATGATAATTTTTTAAAAATAGTTATGATGGTAATGAAGAGTTTACATTATTCCGTAACATTAAACTTCTAACGATTACCACAACAAATCATCCAGTTATTGGCGCCAAAATACAAAAGAACAGGAAAACATGCCGGAAAATTTCCCTGATTTTCGTGAAATTTTATGAAGTTTCCTGACATTTCCCTGATTTTTTTCCAGAATCAGAAAGCTCCATTACATTTCCCTGATTTCCAGATTCTGTGGCCACCCTGCTTACTCAAACCAGCACACCCACCCTATTCTTTGTAACAAGAAATGCGATATTAGTTAAAGTAAAATAAACACCAACGTGCGTCATAGTAATAGATTCGTATTAAAAATTGGGTACTGTAATGCATTTCTAAATTCACAAGCGAAGTTTTAAAAATACTCATAGTTCATAGTTTCAATAAATTTTACTTTTATGGCTATTTCCAGCAACGTTTCAGCCTAAATATCCTACTTATAATCAAGAAACCTTTCTTTAACCATTACGGAAACCCACTTATAAAAGTACACGAACACAGACTGGAAAAGAAATCAACAAAAATCGTAATGGATCGAACCACAAAATCCCCACCGCCAACTATGGCCAATATCTCGCGATCAAGAGTGCCCTGTTTAACAGCGTGCCTTATCATTATGCCCGCCCTGAGAGGTTGGACGTTTCAATTAGCCACTTCCCGTAATGGACTTCTAACGATTCCGACCCTCAGGTCCGTGTATGGAAGATTGAAAGACACTTGGGGAAAAATAGATATGTGGATGAAAACAATCCCTAGACGGACAGGTGGTCGCCGTTAGAAGGGATATTCGAATTTGATGGTGGAGGATACTGGTAGGTTCATTGGACTGTGAACTAAGTTTGTAAACATAAGTACAGCTGCAACGGTCACTCAGAAAAACTAACACTGTTTTTTCATGGAAGTAGGTTAGCAACTTAAGTTCCAAGATCCGATTTAGAAAACTAGGCAAAAAAATAGCAGATGGAGCATCTTATTGACGATTGTGGGTGCTATTTAAATATTTATTACCAACTTGATTATAGTAAAGGTATTAATATTTTTAATAACTAGTGATTTATTAAAATATATTAATCATATTACATGGAATTGATCAATTGGACTGAAATTAAAATTAATTATATAATAATTCATAATTTTTAAAGCATTTGAGGGGTCCTAAGCAAGGCTTTATAAGGAAATAAGGCCCTGCTTATGTAAAACATTGAATAAGTGAGAGAGGGTTTCTATGCTTGCAAAATGTTCACATTTAAAAACCAGCTTTAAAATTAAGAACTTGAATATTTCGGTATTCTTTTAAAGGTATGTACCGCACCTATTAAATAAGTTGTTTCAATGTAAATCAATTGCCATAAATAATGTTCTCTCGATCGCTTCAAATTAGAAAATAATAAAAAATTAGAAAAGACATACGTAAAAGAATATCAAAGTTTTTCAAAGAAGAAGCTTTACAGTTCATTTTAACTTATTGACGCGTCGTAAGCGTAGGCATTTTACGTTTTTTCGAACGTCACGTAATAGTAAAGACAAGATGGCAGAGAAATTGAAGTTGGTCGAAAAATGCTATACGAAATTTAACGGTTCCTGTATTAGGCGACGCAATCAGAAAACAAATTTCAGTTGAATTTTCGCGCAAATGTTATCTTTTACCTTAGTCGTGAATTTTGACAAAACGTCTGATGTTTTTCAAAATGTCTGACATTTGTAAAGTTTGACTATAACATCACACACAGTCAGGCGGAATCTTTCCTAAAAGTTTCCAACTTCAAAAGAAAGGAAAATTAAGGAACTTTCACGTTTTTTGGTTTTATTTTCAAATAAAAGTAGAGAAAAAATCATGGAAAACAATACAATTCTTTCAAAAATTTGAGCTCGGATAGATAGTTAAAAAAATATTTAGTTTTTCACTTTGCGATATGGCGGGAAAATGTCGTGTGACGTCCAGTGGTAGAAGTGGGAAAACGAAAGTGGGGGGATGACCAAAATTTGGTGCCCCCCCCCCCTCTCTCTCTCTCTCCAACGATACATTTTATCATTTCGTATCTTATAATAAAAATATTAACTAGTAAAGGAATAATTTGACTTCCTAACACTAACATTAAACAATGGTCCAAAATTTATTGCTATTTTAATGAAATATTTTACAACTTATTTTAATACTTAGAAGTAAGAGACATAGTGAAGTAATAATTCAACATAACTGGTCATTTAGATTTAAATAATACTTTTATGTCTTTATCTATCTTTATATAAAAGAAAGACTAGAAATTTTTAATTAAGAGAAAGTTCATCCAAAGTTAAAAGTAGAAAGTATGTATTTGTTAATAAAATTACTTATATATTTATGCAAAGTAGTATAATACATTTTTATAATACTATGATATACATACGATAAATATTTTTTTGTTTACTTTTGAAAATTTTAAATATAATTTTTTTTTCTCAATGTCATTACATTTAAATGTTAATGTTATTTTTCTTTAGAAGTTTTTAGGTGTATTGAATGTTTTTAAAAGTTGGGGGATGGATTTCAGTGGTTTTAGAAGTGGAGAGATGCATGGGTATTTTTTTGAAAAGTGGGGGGACGCATCACCCCGCGTCTACCCACACTTCTAGCGTCTGGTGACGTCAACGCGCAGATGATGAACCAGTCTAAAACCTGTTTCAGATGAGGTTCCTCCTTGGATTTTCGACGGAATCTATGCGTAATTACGTCAGGTTTTTTTTTGGTTTTTTTTAAAGCGTTTTTTGGTCACGTGACTTTCGCTTAGATTTCAAACTCGTATTTTGAATAATTGCACTGCTCAAATACATTCGTTGGATAACACTAGAAAATACAAAAAATATTCATTTTCCTCACTTGTGCAAGTTCCTCTTTAGGATAAAAAGTTCCCTGATTTCCCCTGATAGATTTCTAAAAAAAATCCTCGATTTTTCTTAAAAATATCCCCAACAATTTTTCCATATATGTAGATCAAATAGATCCTTTATGCCAAAGAGAAAATATACCAATTTTTTTTAAATAGTTTTGACAGTAATGAAAAGTTTAAATTATATTGTAAAATGAAACTTCAAACGATTACTACAATTCTCCGGAAAAATGACATCAAAATACGGATGGACGGGGAAACGTACATTCAAAACCATAGAAAATTCCCCGATTTTTGAACAATTAAAAAAATAAATAAAAAAAAATCTCTGACATTTCCCTGAATCGGAAAACTCCTTGGCGTTTCCCCGATTTCGAGGTTTTCCAGGTTCTGTGGCACTATGAATTAATCATACAATAACAACCTGTCATTGTGCCTTTGAAAAACATATTTTTCCATTAAACATCACATTTAGAATTTATAGAAAGACGGGAAATTATTGCATGCAATCTCTAGCAGTATCGAGAACCCACAAATAAAAGTAAAGAAAACAATACACATGCTTTTATAAGCAAAAATAAAATACATGTATAAGTTCAGATATAAAATGTTATTTTGATGGAGTGTTGTGTTTATATGAAAAACTATCTTAATCCAACATGCATTTTTAATATAAACTTGTTTTAAGTAACAGATTATATATTTTTACTGACAATTGTCGAAATAAATAGCAGGTATCAAAAGAAAATGCCGAGTAAAAAGCTTGAAATATAATAAGAAATGAAAAAAAATAAACAAACGAAAATCCATTCAATACACAGTTGAAAATAATATGTTTATAAGTATTATAATTAATAAAAAGAGACCAACTTTAAATAAATATATTTTTATAACAAAACTAATTCATTATTCTTAACCTACATTTAATGTTCAATATAATCAAGACAGTTTACTTTTGAGCTCACAGAAGTGTGTCACATAAGGAAAACAAGATTTTAATAATTACATTCTAACTCCTAAACGAAACAAGATATCATAGAAAATGCTTAAGATTTAAAATATATAATTGCACATTAAATTTCACAACACAAACCCTAAAAAAAAGTAACCCAATTCGTGTCAAAACTTAAAATAGATAAATATTAAGTTTAAAAAGAAACAAATTAAACATTACAGCGTGAAATTACAGAGTCCATTTGTATTTAAAGTAGCTAGAGGTTAATCAGTCACATTTAAGTATCGAAAACGGAGCAAATGAATTGAAAAATATGTTTAAGGAAATGTAAAACCGCATCTGAATTAGAAGCAGCAGCAAATGAGTGTGAATGAACTTATTATCACATTTACACAAGTAATAAAATAATTCACATTGATAATGCTAGTTTCCGGAAGAGATACGGAATCGCAATTAATATTCAGCACCACACACCGCGTTCTTGGATAGCGATAACGTGGTTACTTAAAATAGTGCAAATATAATTTAACGAAATCAATTTAACAAATTTTGAGAATGCCGCAGAGGAATAAGAATAAATATTCGTGTGAAGGACGTTATTATTAATGATGCTTCTTCGGATACATTGAAAGGCAAATAAATTAGCAAAATCAGAAAAACATTGTAAAGTATTATTGGCAAATCTGAACAAGAAGTTAGCCGATAAAATGAATTCCCGCGTGCCCAACACACACGCAATGAAGCATATCGTGAAATGAGATCTTTATAGCGTGTAAAAAGAACACGCTTGGCACTTTTAAAAAGCCATATATCAGGGAGTTATGACTTTCAAGATGATTTGCGTTAAAAACGTCAATTTTGTCGCCTATCAGCGATGCCATCTATAAATAATTAAGTCATCGCGTGTTTTTCTACGCAACGCAACGTACACAACTAACGCAATATTTTCTAAATTAAAAGATCGTCTGATGTTTGGATTCAAAAAGTAGGTTATAGAAACGGAGATTTAAATTATCTGTAAAGTCAACTTGAATTTGTTAGCCGCTTAAGCACTCATAACATTTAATTATAAAATGCCATAGTAAATGTCAATATTAAATACATTTTAAATTTTATAATTATTCAGAATTTAATGAAAACACAAACATGACACCAATTTTATTTAAATAAAATTACATCATTTATACTATTTTCAATGATTACAGATAAAAATCTCCTTGATTTTACTAAAAATACAAATCACAAACTTATGTAGATCAGCATCTTAAAGAATGAGATTAAATTAAATTATTTAATAGTTAAAATATATGCAAAAAGTCAACTTGGGATAGAAAATTAAATTAAATCCGTTTACAGAAAGCACATTTTCTTGGTGAAAGAAACTATACTGTTGGTGTCTTTTACAATATACATTTCTTTAATAAATAAAAGAAACCGGGAAATGTTTTTTGTTGAGGACACTTGGGGGCTTTCTTCTTAAATTTTTAGGAAACATAACAGCTTTATTCTTATATCAAAGATTTTATTCGAGGAAAAAGATAAGATATTATTTAAGGAACTCATTTCAGGTTTACAACTTTGAAATCTGAAACTAGATATAAGAAACTAATTTTTTTTTAAAAAATCCCAGGAAACGCAAGACTATAGCGAGATCGAAAAAACTGAACTGAAACAAAAGCTTATAATAAAAAACACCGAAAGAGATAAAATCTAAAAGAAATGTTTGGTTGTTGAAAAGAGATAAAGAATTGAATTCTTTTTGCTAAACGATTTCTTTTTGGAATGTTTCTACAGATATAAAAAGTGTTGCTGCCAAGAATTCATTTATCTTTTCTCTTTCAGTCTTTATAGTTTCATTCAAGCATTTTTATGGATTTTAATTTGAAGTAAAGCTCTATCATTAAAAAATTAAGTATTCTTCTGTTCCTGCTTTATTCAGGCACGGAAATCCCAAATGGAAATTAAAAAAAAAAAGTCATCAAAACGGTAGTCAAAGGGTTTTTAATGTATTTACAAAAAAAAAAAAAAATTTTAACAATTTTTATTTTTATTTTTTTATAAAATACTATTCGTGTGTGGTGTTTGTGGAGGTGTGTGGAGGTGTTTAGTAATAATACGAAAAAGGATGACTCCTGTGTAAGGCTCCTAAGTTGAATGTTCATTGTGGTTCGAAATTCATCTTTAGCTATAGGCACAAAAAAAGGTCGTTTTGAGCGTACAAGCCAAGCAACAAAAACACACGTCTCCATACTGCCCAGCTGACAGTACAAAATATGGTAATAAAATATTTTTTATAACCTTATCGTGTGCATACAATTAATTGTAGTTCATTGCATTGAAATATTTTGATTGCTCATTCAGTAATTTTGAACTCTACCAGAGAATAAAACGCGGACATAAGAGCTGGTATATGAAGGCCTGAGAAGAAAAGGGGTCCAAGTGATTTTTTTTTTTTTTACTTTTGAGAAAATACACTTTGAAGTTTCTTATTTATTTTAAATTCTATGAAAACTAGTGACACATCTTCATTCTAGGTTAGTAATTGAACAACAAATAATTTTCGTAGAATATTAATATAAATAAGAAACTTTAAACAGTATTTTCTCAAAAGTTAAGAAAAGACACTTGATCCCTTTTGCTTCTCATGTCCTCACATCTCTTCATAACTTCGTCAATGTGAAGACAAAGAAGACACGACGGATTTAAAGAGCGACTGTTATTCTATACCCAGGGGTCAAAGTGACAAAATAAGAATATATAGGATTTTTTTAAAAAAAATATAGGACAATTTAAAACATCAAATAACTGCACACAGTTGCTACTGAACTTAAAAATTAACTAGTTATACATTTATAAACTCGTTATATTGTATTTAAGAGAATAGAAAACACACCTTTAAAGAAAAAAGAAATCGCCTGATCCTGAATATGTCATCCGTTATTCCCTCAATATTTCGTCCCTAAATCAAGTTTTATTAATTACATTATTTGCAATCTTGAGTCTTTTGCTTCCAGTATCTATAACTGCTTGAACTGCTCTAATTTCTTAAAGTATTTTCTTTTTATCCCTGTTTGCAGTCTTTTGTTGGTTCAGATTTACTGTTCAGTGTGGGTTGGATTGGCGGCGAAAAGTGGGAGATTTAGCGCCGAATGTGGTAAACCGGGGACTTGGTTTTCCGGAAACCCTAATGACCGTTTAGATTTGACATCACAACATATTGAAGTCATTTTCAATTTTGGCGACTTGTATGAAAAAATCGTGTCTAATATTCCGAATCCGGTACTGATTCTGCGCCAAGGTGATTTTCGCCAAAAAATGGCAGCCCGTCACTTTTTTAAGAGCAAGAGAACTACCAATGGTTGCCCTAATTAGGCGCCGCTTGATGTAAACAATTCGTGGCGCAGAATCCGAATCGGATTCGGAATAAAAAAAATCGTCATCCGACATCATACAGTAAATCTTAACCCTTTTGTTTCCTTCATCAATTATTGATTAAGCACTCAAAATGTTCTTTAGTAGCCATGCAATAATCACAAGTCGTTTTTATCTGTTTTTCTCGAGGCAGAGTTATGTTGCTGCATATCTCTCTCTGTATTATGACCAATTAATTTACTACGTTGGAGGAGAAAATAAATCAGAAATTCAAGACCGCGTACTATGGAAAAGTTTACATTTTACAACTCCCGCCGTTCCAGTGGAGATGAGTTGCAGGTTATGCAGCACGTGAAGTCACAAGAGATAAAACGCCGCCGTTACAAATATCGATTTTGTCAGGTGTTTTTCACCTACGATCACAACAAAGAATCCGAAATATAAAAAATCGCAAAGAAACGCCGCCGTTATTACGAATTCGAAAAAAATATAGATCGAATCAATATAGAAATATAGGATATATAGGACAATTGTAAAATATAGGACAATATAGGACGTTTTTGCCGATTTTTAAAAAAATATAGGATTTATATGACATATAGGACGTCTGCGACCCCTGTATACCCAATATGATATTACTACTCTCCCAAAATCACGGAACACGTAATTCATGCCGATTTTCTTGATGCTTTACCGTTGTTGGACCATCCGGTAATGAATCCTATTAAACCCATTATGAAAAGAAAGGAAAAAAAGAAGGAAAAAAAGACAGAGCTCCCGTTTTCTGTGACGAAACTGATATTCTTAAACAAGTTATAGCTTATGAAAACACTCCCCCCCCCCCCTTCCCTCTTAAACAATACGTGAGTGGTAAAAGATGTTATTGAAAAATACGGAGTGAACGAAAAATTACGCCGAAGTTACTGATAAAAAAAATGTCAAATTACACACACGGGCTTCATTCCAGGAATTGTTTGTCCTGTTCCTGTCATTTTTATCCTTTAGTCACGGAGAATGGAAATAAAAATTACTCATCCTCGTCTGTGGTTGATGGAGAGAAAGTAGGATGCCGACAGGAAGTGAAATAAAAATCGATAATACTACGAAAACCAAAAGATTAAATTAAAAGTATTTTTCGTTTTGAGTAGACACCTTACTGCCATTTCAACTGCTAAACTTTATTACGTCTATACTTAAAAGAGACGAAAGCTTAAACTATTGATTAGAAAAAACAAAAAAGCAGCCAACCCAGACGTATTTTTTAAAGCCATTCCTGTCAAAAGATCAAAAAGGGATTTGAAGGAAATAATTGAGTTGACAGAAGCTGGAATAAGAAAGAGAAGTTTTTATCATTAAACTAAAACTAGTTCTTAAAATAGATGAGCTCGTGTTCTAGATGATTTCCCCCACGACAACATATTTGATTTTAATATGGTTTTAATCGAACCAGAAATGAAACGCTGTTTTCTTTTCATACTACAATTCGAACAAGTAACGGTCTGATAATTTGATTATTTTTTACGCAAGAAGACAGACTAGAAACGACTCAGCAAACAAAAACAGAGATGTTGGCTCATAAAACTAGAGTAGGAAAATATAAGAGACACTTGATGAATAGCCTTGCTTCTCTCTCGTTACGAAATTTACAATAAGCATTTTAGCTATCAAATGACATACATGCATTCTACATATCGAATGTTTGATATCACTTCGAGCCCTAGAAATTGGTTTACCATAATAGGAATACCTTACTATATGTATGCTTGCCCTTATTGATGACATTAGTTTCAAATTTGATAATTCTGACTATATTGAAAATGGGGGATTGGGATATTCCTCGTATGAACCGTATCGATTATTGAGATCAGCATAGCTTATTTATCTATGCTTTTCCTTGGTTCCAATTTTCAGAGATGTGACTATATTGGAAGTGGGACATTTGAATATCCCTCGTTTGGAACGTCTAGATCCTTTACGACCCTTTAAATATTTGTTCGGAATAGTTTCCGAATCGAATCCAAATTCCATAGTTATGACTGTATTTGGAGAGGTTAAAAGGGGGTATTTCTCATTTGGGACGTTTCGAACCCTTTCCGACGCTTTAAAATTGATTAATCAACATCGAAATAGTTGACTTTTTCTATACTAGCCCTTGTTGACATTTGAACCAAATTTCAGAGTTGAGACTATATGGAAAGTGAAGTAATAAAAGATTAGTGAGTGAATCAGACAGCTAGTGAGGACTTTGCTTTTCATAAAGGGTTTCTGTCAAAATAAAATGTCCCAAATCCATGACTTTCCAAGACTGAAGCAAATAATTTTCCATGACTCAAGAAATGAAATCACAAAATAATAATAACCTATACGAGTTTAACTAACACGAACATAGTAAGTAAATCAATGTACCATAAAATGATTCTTTTAAAGTTTTATTTAAAATTAAGTAAAAAACCATTGTTTCAGTAACTTCCATATCAGATGAAAAAGGGAAAAATAACTTTCCAGTCTTGTCTTTTAGTGTTAAAAAAGCTAATTAATATTTAATAATAGAGAAATATTTGAAGAAAGAATAAGTCAATAAATTATAATTATAAATGTAAATAACAATAAATTATCTCATCAAAAATCAAATGTTTTGATATCAACAATGCAAAACAGAAGAAAGAAGACGGAGGAAAAAAAAAAAAATTTAAACGCAAGCCTATCAAAACTGTTAATTTCAGTTCTCATATTATGAAATTTTTTTTCTCACCTGTGACACCTTACTCGTGTGATGTCACAACTTTAGAGTTCAGAAATGTTTTCATGAGCCGCGGTTTTTAACTGTGACCGTCGTTTCCGTCAAAACCTAAATAAAAACTTACATGAATTTTCAATGAACTTAATAGGGATCATGGCGTTTATGACGTCACAGTTACTTGATTTTACTTAAAATGTTTAGAAATCTAAGAAATCCACTATTTCCAAGACTTATGGCTATTATTATTATTTTTTTTTTTTCAAAATCATGACTTTCCATGACAAAATTTACCCAATGTCCAAATTCATGACTTTCCATGACATTCCCTGACTTTCCATACAGAGATAAACCCTATATATAGAGATAAACATTATTTAACGAAAAATTAATGTCTATCGTTATTGGAGTTTTAACATCAAAATAAATTAATAATACATTAAAATTAGCCAAACTAAAATTGATTGTTTAAACAAAAATATAATTCACACAATTTATTAAAACCAAATATTAAATTTGAGTACCAAAAAAAAAAGTTGTCAAATAGTAAAATACTTTAAAGTTTATCATGTGTAGAAAGCTTATCATGGGTAGATAGCCTACAAAGTCATTCTACAGTCCTTATACTGATGTTTGTTGAGGGTTAATCTTTGAATTAAAAATCGTGTGTCATGGTTATCGAATGAAATGATGTGTGCTAGTCTACGATTGTCCACAGCCATTTTCATGTTGTTTTATCAAGTACACGTTTTTGATAGAATTCCTGTAGTTACGATGGATGCAATTTTTTAAGGGTACCGAAATATTTAAACTTCAGTTCTTCCTCTAGTATGGCATGGTCTATTACTCCAGCTATACCCATACGTTAAAAATCACTTAAATCTTTATACCCGGACATTCTAAATCATCAAGATATTCCGGCAGTCCAAGAAGCTCCCACCGATGTATACTGCTTTATATGCGCAGTGCTTGATGGAAATGATGACGTACATATTTGATAAGTTTAATGTTATTACTTTACAGAACTTAAGTCCTATGGCACAAACCTAAAATATTTAGTTTCCTCATAGAGAAGTTTTATTCTTTCAAAAAATAGAGAAATTACGAAAAAAACAAACAATATTTACAGTGATATGAAGATATAAAATATAATTGTTAAATACCGATTACTTAATTTTTAACTAGCTTCTTTTAAAATAACTACACAACCCAAATTGAAAAGGCTCTAGCAGAAAAATATAACTAACAGAATTGAGGACTAGAAATGGAAAACGACACAAGTCCAAAAAAGAATTTTTTTCAGGAAAGCCGAAAAATGAAAAACACTCGCATCAGTACTTAAGACTATGACTAAGAACCAGATTGAATTTGAACTATTGCTACTGAAGTTTGCACTTTGGGCGTTCTCCACTTTGTTTAGCTTGGTCTTGAGGACATTTTTCCGTAAAAAAAGGTCGTTTTCCATTTCTAGTCCTCCATTATTTAAATGCACCCAAAATGCAATAAGTAGAGAAAATTCTCAACAACATTGTGTGAAAAATATTAAAAGCGGTAGAAAACACAACGGTCTGTGAATAGCTGTCAGAGAAAGCCATAAAACTGAATTTCTTTCCCCTTTAGCAAATATTGCACTTGGGTCAGTAACACTAACCTACATTCTTGGGAAATCAAAAACAGTTCTCTGAAATTAGTGTTGAAAATTTTATCGTGTTTGTTTCAAAACAAAACGTTTAAGGCAGTTATCCAGAAGGGAAAGTACAGGGTTTATATTATTTTTGATGAGCAAGATTTGCTTAGTCATTCCCAGAACCTATTTAAAAAAGAATGAGGCTGTTGAAGTTAACAATCTTGATAAGATTTAATATGAAAATTCAGATTGCAGTTTTCTATTTTTCAATCCTTTACATTACTTCGATTTTGTGGGTTTGCGTGTGGCGGGCAAATCTGCGGAGGGCAAATTAAATCAGTTGCCGTAATTCAATCGATCAGAAACTTGACAGATAGACGCGTTGTCTATGCATTCTATCAAGTTTGTGGTATAAAAAAAGTAAATGGTTAAGTTCGTAGTGGTGAAACACTACAAAAATACGATTTGAGCACGAAATCGCTAAAATAAGTTCTAATTGCACATAAAGGGTTGACAATGCATACACAGGGTTTCTTGCCAAAATAAAATGTCACAAATCCATGACTTTTCCAAGACTGAAGCAAATAACTTTCCTTGACTCAAGAAATCAAATAAATAAATAAAATAATAATAATAATAACCTATATGAATTTTACTAAGACAAACATAGTAAGTAAATCAATGAATGATAATATGATTTTTATAAAGTTTTATTTTAAATTAAGTAAAAAAAAAATCCTTGTTTCAGTAACTTCCAAATCAGAAGAAAAAGGGAAAAAATAATTTTCCATTCTTTGACATTGCAGTGTTAAAAAAGCTAATCAATCTTTAATAATAAAAAGATATTTGAAGAAAGAATAAGTCATTAATAATAAATTATACCAAAAATTAAATGTCTGATCAAACAAAACATGAATGATAACATGACAATTATTAAAAAATAGTTTTGCTGGTAATGAAAAGTTTAAATTATTCCGTAACATTAAATTTCTAACGATTACCACCCCAAATCTTCGGGTAAACGGCGCCAAAATACAGAAGAAAGGGAAAACATGCCTGAAAATTTCCCTGATTTTATCCAGAATTAGAAAGCTCCCTGACATTTCCCTGATTTCCAGGTTCTGTGGCCACTCTGTTTTTGTTTTGCTAGACACCTTGAAATACCACCCAACAAACACACTATGCAAAACAAAGACAACGCTCCCGCCGAGATGAAACTTATATTTTTAGAAAGTTATAGCTTATAAATATATATTGCATACTCTCCCTCAACCCCAACAATGCGTGAAAATACCAAATGTCTCCCACGCGCACCATTCCAAAAATTGTTTACCCACCCCACACTCATGTCTCATTCTTTAGTCATGGGAAATAAGAAATAAAAAAATTACTCATCTTCCGTCTGTGGTTGAAGGAGGAAGACGAATGAAAATGAATTTGAAAATCAATAATATTATTAAAGAATTGCTGAAAGGGGAAAAAGTTTTTTCCCGGTTTTAAACTTCCTTCGCCTTCAATAAATAAACTTTCCGTGTCTGCATTTCAAATGCAAGAGCGGATTAAAATATTAATAGAGACATATAAAAACTTACCAAACCCAGACTATTTTTTTAATAGTGAGGTTAAACTAGTTATTTGGAAAGGGGTATTTTATCATAAAAATAAAATATGTTCTTAGAATAGCAATAGACAATGTGCCTGATAGTTTCCCCAGAAACAGGAATATGAATATCTTTTTCAATATATCCTGTTATATATGTTGGTTTTAATGGCTTTTCAATCAAAATAGGAACGAAACGATATGCTTTTCTTGCATGCTAAAAATCAAACAAACAACGATGATATTTTTATTTGTTTATATAAGTTGAAGTAAAGGTTCGAAAAATCTATAAAAACAACATCAGACATGTTAATCTAAACAACTAGAACACAGAAATTAACAAAAGTTACATTAATTTAACAGTAGTGTTTTTATAAACACTAGTTCAATTTATTAAAATAAAATATTAAAATAAATTTCTACAAGTGTTATATGACACAACTAATTTAAAAGAATAAAACAGTTCGATTTATATCACATACAGGGTATCCAATAATTGACCGAACCATGTTGAACTTAAATATTTAAAACACGGTTTTGAGATAAACACTAATTGACAAATGGTTGTATTTTTTTTTAAACAAAACTGTTTTTCTAATATCAATACAATAAAATGGTACATTTCTATTTCCAATCGTTTTCAATTATTCATGTTTAAAAATATAATAGGGATCAGTCATTTATTGGACATTCTGTCTTTAGGAGATGAGGGAATTATGCATAAAAACAAATAAACATAGGTTTAAATATTTACCACCAGATAGAAGTGAGGCACTTTAAGAAGGTACAGTAAACAAATTCGTTACCAAAATGTGAAGGGAAAATATTTTTTTTTTTTACAACTGTTCAAACAGTTTTTTCATTTGGCAGTTTTAAAACAATTACAAAGCACGGTTATTTTTCCCTTCAAATTTTGTTAAAGATCTTCTTTTGTTATAACGATAATTGGTGTACAAAATTCCTATGTTTTAAAGCAATATTTCAACAGATATTGAGGCCAAAAAATAAAGCAAGAGGTCTATGGAGGTAGGAGCAGGATGATGGTATCTCTTAAGATCTTATTTCGAATTTTTATTTAAAAAGTTCAGAGTAAAGTTTAGAAAAACAATTCAACGAATTTTAACTGCCAATCATATAAATGTTGTTCCTGAAGAGACATTTACAAAAATTTTAAATAATTAAAAATTTTAAATATAAAATTTTAATTAATATAATAATGTTTTAAATTGGTCTAAGTATGCTAAGTAGTACGTAAGCTAAGAAGTTATGAAGGTCGGTTGATTTCTACCGAGTCCAGACAGTTTAACCATTAATTAACTAAAGTTAAATACTAATCATTCGACTCATAGACTACGAATTCAAAACAAGTAAATATTTATAGTTAATTTATTTCAAACAAATTAGTGTATCATTAGAAAAACATATAATATTTTAATTAATAAGCAGAAATTTGTAAAAATTAACTTTTCATTGAGTGACAAAGAGTTATTGCTATGGGAACATTCGTAATCTATTTAACTGGAAATCTATTAGTATTGGATATTAAAATTCGACATTAAGTAGAATAATTAATGTTCAAATAATAAATAATATTCCTTCTGAAAATAATTCAAACTAAGTAAATAAACAATTGATACTTATGTTGACAATCAAATCATAATAAATTTTAATATTACATTTAGAGATATATTTTTTAAAATTCAATGTATACAATATAATACAATAGTAATTGCTTACTGCATAATACATTGAATATTGCTCGTAAATTCGTCACTAATGGTGATAAGTTGTATAGAATTACATTTTTAAGGTTTAGAAATAAGTTATTAAAGCACAAAACCACTATTTCAGAAACAAATTTAAAATGCAGCTTATAATTTGATTTTAATTATGAATAATTATAAAACCTTAATAAATCCATTAGATTAATATAAAAACTTATTGTTGATACTTATAAAAACTTCAATAGTCTTTCATTATAAGATTTATTTTAATAAAGTTATTTACAACAACACAATTTAAAAAAACCTAATTATAACTAAACAAATAAAAACACAATTTTAAATTATTCTTTTAAAAACCAATTTTTTTTTAATTTTTTTTTTTATAGAAAAAAACCAAACATTTGGTTTAAATCATGCCAACCCTGTTTTAAAGTGAAGTTATTATATATATACAAGATAATAATAAACTAATCCGAGCACTTTTTTATAATATATTTAAAACGAAGGTTCAAAAGCAAATTGCATACACACTTAAAACTCAATTGCACAAAAATCCGAACTAACGGACATACAATAATATTTAACAACCCCTACAATGTAGGAGAGAGAAAACTCACACATCAAGTATACTGAAGATTAATTTAGCAATAGAACCGTCTTTGAATAGCTCTTTCCGAAGTCACAAAACGAAACTCCTTTCTCCTTTAGCAAATATTGCAACTGGCTTAGTAACACTGGTCGCCATTCTTGTGAAATCAAAAGCGTTCTTCGAAATTGATGTTGAGTAATGTCTTGTGTTTGTGAAAAGCGACACGTTTCGGGGTGTATCAGAGGAAGAAAATGGCACCACAGGGAAAAACACTATACTTGATGAGCATGACGATTAGTCATCGGTAAAACCCAGCCTGACATGATGCAAGAACACATAGACTCTTTAAAGTTTAAACTTGAGAAATTAGGTTTTTTTATTATTATTTGTTTTATGTTATAAATAGTCCTAGTGATCATATCGCACTTGCAAACATAGATGTATGAAGTATAGATAAATAGACAAAATTTCATATAATATGAGCTATGTATGTATTAGCGGGAAAAAAAATTACGAGTAAATAAAATCAGAGAGTGGGAATTGGATGAACTTTTGGTTTGCTAAAGCAATTCACAGCAGAAAGGATTCCTAAACCCCAAAAGACTTAATAAAAAAAGATATTCGATTCAAATTTTTCAGCATATAAATGACGTTATATAATCGAATTATTGAACATTTTCGTCTATATGTATATATCAGTCAGAGAATTTTATCGCAACTGCTTGTGGTCGTTGTTTGTTTAATCCTCATTTCGAGATAATGCTTTTTTGTTTCTAATAAAAATAATATATTTACAATTTAATTATCTGCTGCATATTAATAGTATCCTGGAAAATGTTCTTATTCATTTAAATGAACTCAAAAACGCAAAAAAAAAAATTAATCAAAACTTGCTCCTTATCCGGTATATTAAGTTTGATCACAGCTGTTGCAGTACTTCGGTTAAATCACAAGTAAGTAATAGATCAAAAAACCAACGTCGTAAACTTGCCGAGAAAAAAAAGTCGTTAGTAAAATACAAATCAAATATTGACTCGCTTAACGAACGCGTGCGAATAAAGAACGCTGGATTGTTTATAGAACAACATCCCCCATTAAGCAACAGAAGCCAGATTAATAAACTATAGTTACGAAAGCAGTTAAGAGATGGTTAAAAGAAACTATCGCTTTGAGAACACACAAGCTTTTTTTTTTTAAATATAGAGATGCCCCGAATAAGAGTCTCATCTTAGACTATATCGTTATCCTTCCATTTAACTAACAATAAATTACTATTATTAACCTTTTCAAAGAGAAGAGAGCCATTAACTAAATGGGGCTGAGCTGAAGATGGAGTCAGGATTAAGAAGCAGGAGTCATTCTTGCTCAGGCTTTAAGGTGAAGGGAGATATTAGAAAAATTAATGTGGTAAATGAGCTTGCTGACGGAGCTTAATGCTCACAACAAGGGTAGGAAATCGATCATAATGTTCTGCATCAATTAACTTTCATAAAAGATTTGAGATTTTCTTGTTTGAGATTTTTCATTTAAATCGATTACTACTGATCGATGGAAGTTCGAGCGGGAATTTGAAAAGCAGAGAAAATGAAGTGAAACACAAACCACAATATGTTGACGCAAAAGCTGTTTATATTTTTATTACGTGAGGAAATTCTACAGTATAATTTTCATTAACTGTTAAGTTACATTACTAGGTGGGTAAAAAATTGATAAACTAATTTCCCAAGAATGCACACAACATACACTCCATCCGTACACACCTTACAGTTTCGCATAGTAAAAAAATAATAATGACGATAGAAGTATAATTCATATTGCTGTCTTCTTTTTATTCCTTAGTACGCACATTTCAGTTCCTTATGTGAAAAAGACTTTGGAAATTACAATACGGTACAGTAGTACTTCTTTACACTCCACCAGTAGTCTACATTTGTACAGTATATTTAAAAAAGATACTAATCGTGATTACAGAACTATTCATATCCCAGACTATAATATATACATTTAAGTTCAGTACACAAAAATACTAATGACGACGATAGTACAATACATTCTGCTCTCTTTCTTTACGCTCCTCCAGTACACACATTTCAGATCGGTACATTTAAACCTGAGACTACCAACGGGTTATATGTTATACATCCCACAAAATAGTATATAAACATTAATGGTATTTTCCAATTCTAAAACTGATCGAATATTGTCCCACTGATTCAGAATATTTACTAGTAACATATATATATACTAGCTGAATACCCGTGCTGCGCTACGAAATTTTACCATTAGCATTTTAGCGATCAAAAGACATTCATGTATTCTACACTTCAGACGTTTGCTCCCTTTTCGATCCCGACAAATTGATTTATCAAAATAGGAACTTTCCTTTGTTGACATTTTAAACGAACTTTATAATTGTGAATAGTAAACTGGAATAGTTTATTGTGTTTATGTTTGCTCTTAGTTCTAAATTTCAAAGTAGTAGCTGTATTGGAATTAAGTTAATTAGACATTAAGTTAATCCTCGTATAGTTTCAATGTTGCGTCGTCTTTTCATCCCTTAAAAATTCGTTAATCGATATTGGAATGACTTATTTTTTTAAGATTTGCAAAAAAATATCAGAAAAATGACTACATTGGAAGAGGAACATTCGGATATCCCTCGTTTGGAACGTTTAACCCCTTTTCGACCACTTAAAGTGTGTTAATCGAGATCGGAATAGTTTACTTTTTCTATTTTTACCATTGTTGATATTTGTGCCGATTTTCAGAGTTGTGACTATGTGGGAAGTAGGATTTTCGAATGTCCCCCGTTTGGAACGTTTAACCCCTTTTCGACCCCTTAAAGTGGGTTAATCGAGATCGGAATAGTTTACTTTTTCTATTTTTACCATTGTTGATATTTGTGCCGATTTTCAGAGTTGTGACTATGTGGGAAGTAGGATTTTCGAATGTCCCCCGTTTGGAACGTTTGACCCCTTTTCGACCCCTTAAAGTGTGTTAATCGAGATCGGAATAGTTTACTTTTTCTATTTTTACCATTGTTGATATTTGTGCCGATTTTCAGAGTTGTGACTATGTGGGAAGTAGGATTTTCGAATGTCCCCCGTTTGGAACGTTTGACCCTTTTTCGACCCCTTAAAGTGTGTTAATCGAGATCGGAATAGTTTACTTTTTCTATTTTTACCATTGTTGATATTTGTGCCGATTTTCAGAGTTGTGACTATGTGGGAAGTAGGATTTTCGAATGTCCCCCGTTTGGAACGTTTGACCCCTTTTCGACCCCTTAAAGTGTGTTAATCGAGATCGGAATAGTTTACTTTTTCTATTTTTACCATTGTTGATATTTGTGCCGATTTTCAGAGTTGTGACTATGTGGGAAGTAGGATTTTCGAATGTCCCCCGTTTGGAACGTTTGACCCCTTTTCGACCCCTTAAAGTGTCTTAATCGAGATCGGAATAGTTTACTTTTTCTATTTTTACCATTGTTGATATTTGTGCCGATTTTCAGCGTTGTGACTATGTGGGAAGTAGGATTTTCGAATGTCCCCCGTTTGGAACGTTTGACCCCTTTTCGACCCCTTAAAGTGTGTTAATCGAGATCGGAATAGTTTACTTTTTCTATTTTTACCATTGTTGATATTTGTGCCGATTTTCAGAGTTGTGACTATGTGGGAAGTAGGATTTTCGAATGTCCCCCGTTTGGAACGTTTGACCCCTTTTCGACCCCTTAAAGTGTGTTAATCGAGATCGGAATAGTTTACTTTTTCTATTTTTACCATTGTTGATATTTGTGCCGATTTTCAGCGTTGTGACTATGTGGGAAGTAGGATTTTCGAATGTCCCCCGTTTGGAACGTTTGACCCCTTTTCGACCCCTTAAAGTGTGTTAATCGAGATCGGAATAGTTTACTTTTTCTATTTTTACCATTGTTGATATTTGTGCCGATTTTCAGAGTTGTGACTATGTGGGAAGTAGGATTTTCGAATGTCCCCCGTTTGGAACGTTTGACCCCTTTTCGACCCCTTAAAGTGTGTTAATCGAGATCGGAATAGTTTACTTTTTCTATTTTTACCATTGTTGATATTTGTGCCGATTTTTAGAGTTGTGACTATGTGGGAAGTAGGATTTTCGAATGTCCCCCGTTTGGAACGTTTGACCCCTTTTCGACCCCTTAAAGTGTGTTAATCGAGATCGGAATAGTTTACTTTTTCTATTTTTACCATTGTTGATATTTGTGCCGATTTTCAGAGTTGTGACTATGTGGGAAGTAGGATTTTCGAATGTCCCCCGTTTGGAACGTTTGACCCCTTTTCGACCCCTTAAAGTGTGTTAATCGAGATCGGAATAGTTTACTTTTTCTATTTTTACCATTGTTGATATTTGTGCCGATTTTCAGAGTTGTGACTATGTGGGAAGTAGGATTTTCGAATGTCCCCCGTTTGGAACGTTTGACCCCTTTTCGACCCCTTAAAGTGTGTTAATCGAGATCGGAATAGTTTCCTTTTTCTATTTTTACCATTGTTGATATTTGTGCCGATTTTCAGAGTTGTGACTATGTGGGAAGTAGGATTTTCGAATGTCCCCCGTTTGGAACGTTTGACCCCTTTTCGACCCCTTAAAGTGTGTTAATCGAGATCGGAATAGTTTACTTTTTCTATTTTTACCATTGTTGATATTTGTGCCGATTTTCAGAGTTGTGACTATGTGGGAAGTAGGATTTTCGAATGTCCCCCGTTTGGAACGTTTGACCCCTTTTCGACCCCTTAAAGTGTGTTAATCGAGATCGGAATAGTTTACTTTTTCTATTTTTACCATTGTTGATATTTGTGCCGATTTTCAGAGTTGTGACTATGTGGGAAGTAGGATTTTCGAATGTCCCCCGTTTGGAACGTTTGACCCCTTTTCGACCCCTTAAAGTGTGTTAATCGAGATCGGAATAGTTTACTTTTTCTATTTTTACCATTGTTGATATTTGTGCCGATTTTCAGAGTTGTGACTATGTGGGAAGTAGGATTTTCGAATGTCCCCCGTTTGGAACGTTTGACCCCTTTTCGACCCCTTAAAGTGTGTTAATCGAGATCGGAATAGTTTACTTTTTCTATTTTTACCATTGTTGATATTTGTGCCGATTTTCAGAGTTGTGACTATGTGGGAAGTAGGATTTTCGAATGTCCCCCGTTTGGAACGTTTGACCCTTTTTCGACCCCTTAAAGTGTGTTAATCGAGATCGGAATAGTTTACTTTTTCTATTTTTACCATTGTTGATATTTGTGCCGATTTTCAGAGTTGTGACTATGTGGGAAGTAGGATTTTCGAATGTCCCCCGTTTGGAACGTTTGACCCCTTTTCGACCCCTTAAAGTGTGTTAATCGAGATCGGAATAGTTTACTTTTTCTATTTTTACCATTGTTGATATTTGTGCCGATTTTCAGAGTTGTGACTATGTGGGAAGTAGGATTTTCGAATGTCCCCCGTTTGGAACGTTTGACCCTTTTTCGACCCCTTAAAGTGTGTTAATCGAGATCGGAATAGTTTACTTTTTCTATTTTTACCATTGTTGATATTTGTGCCGATTTTCAGAGTTGTGACTATGTGGGAAGTAGGATTTTCGAATGTCCCCCGTTTGGAACGTTTGACCCCTTTTCGACCCCTTAAAGTGTGTTAATCGAGATCGGAATAGTTTACTTTTTCTATTTTTACCATTGTTGATATTTGTGCCGATTTTCAGAGTTGTGACTATGTGGGAAGTAGGATTTTCGAATGTCCCCCGTTTGGAACGTTTGACCCTTTTTCGACCCCTTAAAGTGTGTTAATCGAGATCGGAATAGTTTACTTTTTCTATTTTTACCATTGTTGATATTTGTGCCGATTTTCAGAGTTGTGACTATGTGGGAAGTAGGATTTTCGAATGTCCCCCGTTTGGAACGTTTGACCCCTTTTCGACCCCTTAAAGTGTGTTAATCGAGATCGGAATAGTTTACTTTTTCTATTTTTACCATTGTTGATATTTGTGCCTATTTTCAGAGTTGTGACTATGTGGGAAGTAGGATTTTCGAATGTCCCCCGTTTGGAACGTTTGACCCCTTTTCGACCCCTTAAAGTGTGTTAATCGAGATCGGAATAGTTTACTTTTTCTATTTTTACCATTGTTGATATTTGTGCCGATTGTCAGAGTTGTGACTATGTGGGAAGTAGGATTTTCGAATGTCCCCCGTTTGGAACGTTTGACCCCTTTTCGACCCCTTAAAGTGTGTTAATCGAGATCGGAATAGTTTACTTTTTCTATTTTTACCATTGTTGATATTTGTGCCTATTTTCAGAGTTGTGACTATGTGGGAAGTGGGAGAATTAGTGATGAGTGAGTCAGTGAGTCAGTGAGTGAGTGAGTGAGTGAGTGAGTGAGTGAGTGAGGGCTTTGCCTTATATATATAGAGATATATATATATATATATATGATCTCAGTTGGTAGTACAAGAGGTACTCATTGTCCGACCCCTTTAAATTATCCCCCCCTCCCCTTCATAATATGACAATGATCAAGTATGACTAATAAACAGAGCCTATGTAATACATTTTGGTTGAAAAGCGACTCAGATTTAAAGACTTCCAAAATAAGAAATATGATAGTCTAAGGATTGAAATACTAATAGAGATCTCACTAAAATTTGCATTGTGATTCTTCTTCACACACCATTACTACAAACATTCAAGTTTGTTAATATTTTACAATTCATATTACAGTCGCATTTTATCATATACAGGACAGGTGGTGTCTGGTAAAGTGAAATAATGTATTTTTACTATTTAAGAAAGTTTTTGTGGCAGAATGTAAGAAAAACACAACAGTTAACGTTACGAAACTATCATTTGAGACGAGTGCGTTGACCTACTATTCTCTATTTTGTTCCGTCAGGTCCATATTTATTTTTAAAGGAAAATACCTTTTGAAACTTACACAACCTCAATACGACATCTGAAAAAAAAAGTAATGGTCAAAAAGTCAATCTTCAAAATCCGAAAACAAGTCTCCGCTTTATAAGACGAATTCGGTGGAACAAAAGATGCATACATAATCTGCATTAAGTAGGGAAGTCGATAGTATTGGCTATTGTTTCTTAACGAGAAAAGAAAATACCATAAAATCGTGATATCTCCACGGCCCAGCAAACAGCGAGCCAGAAGAACGTCTCATGAAAACTGATGACATCATTCCTACCGCAAGTTTACCACCATGATTTGGAGTCCGTAGCAATAATATTTCAAGTCTTATTCTAATGAGTTCAATGAAGCAGGTGAACAATGAACAAATTGCAGGCGACAAGCGTAAAATTCGCTTATCCAGTAGGCGGCACAGGTGCCGAGGAATGACGAGCAGACAGGTGTTATCGAAAATTTGAAAGAGGCTTGAGTGCTTATACGCACGCTTTACACATGTGATAGAGTAAAGGATTTTAAACTAAGAAAGTAGTTAAAGCACGCATTTAGCGTATGCAAAGTAGGATGTTTTGAACAATTGAACCTTGTTTGAGTTGCGAGCATTTTACTAAGTGGCGCTATATTGTCAAAACAACATCGCAGTTGCAGCTGTTTTCGATCAAGAGTTTCCTCGCAACAAAAGATTCGAAGTAAACATCACGGAAAAGTACCATCAGGAAGATTCGTTGGTGTGATTGGTTGATTCATTGAAGAGGTAGATGGTGATTCGGGGATGAAATAATAAAAATAAGCCACGCTGCGATTGGAAGAAATCAAAAAGCCACTCAGGACCCTATTTTTTGCTCTCAAGTCTTGATTTCAAATGTAAGTGGACCAAAGTATATGCTTTATTGCGCGTCACAACAAAGAGCTTTGCTAACCATCTTGAATAATCGATTTGTTTATTTTTCAAACAGGTTTAGCTTTAAATTAATGATCTCTTCAATAATATGCCATCTTGATGTGTGTGTGCAGCTGGCATACTTGTTTATAACATTACTGATACAAAAGTCAAATTTGGGAAAGAAAGGTCTAGCAGATAGTATTGTGTTTTCGAAACGGTGATTCTTTATTCGATTCATCGATATAGATAAACAACTGGATAGACTGCTCCATTGTCAATGAAAAGAGAAAAACGCGCCGGGGATTGCGAAGCTGGTGGGAAGATTAACCAATCACAGTTCATATTTTAATAGTTGGATGGGAATGCGAAAAACCTTGTAAAGTGTTAGAGTATATATTTTTTTGCACATTATAACTAATTAAGGTCTACTATTGACATTTCTACAGTGTACAACCCAAAATTTTATTTTCAATCCTTGACAATCCGTATTTTTTATCCCACCAATTGCATCTGCCAACGGCTTCATTTTCTCAGCGTTAAGCAGTCTATCCAGTTGTTTATCTATATCGATGATTCGATTTGCCCTTTCACAACAAATTGAGGGTTGTCCTTCATCCCAACTTCCTACCCCAACGTCACAATCAATTACTAATATACGTCGTGCAATTGCACCATGGATTGTTCGAGAATCACAATGCACAAAAAACCTTTTCATTAAGGACTTCCAGAACATAAGTCTAACTCCATAATTAGTTACAGGATTATTTAATGGGTGAGAACTTATTTAGGTGTTGCAATATCGGAAAAATCGGATAAGTTATGAGTTAGCACTGACATTAATGATCAGACTTCCTGACTTCAATAGGAGGAGGAAGTTGCCGTGTTTGATATTTCCCGCGTATTCAACTCGGGAGCAAAAAGAAACCGATGCTTGATTGAAGAACGAGTTATAAATTCGGATAAGATTAGTTGTTCGCCGGCCGCTTCAGAAAAACGTCACTTCCTGGAGAGTTTGCGTCATAGGGCCTGGCCCGTTTCCGGTCCATTTCAATTGAAACCGCCACTCCCTTTACACAGGAAGATAGATTTTGAGGGTAAAAAAACACAATTGCGGAAAGATGCTAGAAAATGAACCAGTTTTTGCAAGTTTTTTAGCTGAAATTGGTTAGTGAAAATTTGGCACTTTTCTTCAAGGGTAAAAGTGACATCAAACGTAAAAATTAATATTATAAGATAAATTCAGAGGAAAATAATGAGAGGTCATGCTTATGAATTAATATAAGCAAGGACATTGTCACAGTTTACGACTAAAAATCGATTGCTGCTCAATTTTCTGATTTACAGTCACAATTTTGAACTAAAAAAATCTCCAAGAGTTTACAATGCAATTTTATTTTTAATTTATTGATCAATTAAAACAGAATTTGGATGTGCATGGTAAGTTATAGGAATCTTAACTGATTTATATCGAATATTGTTCCCCATCTTTAGCTTTTATTTTAAATTTAATTCTTTAACATTGTTCTAGAATACACAACAATGCTCTAAAATAATTTTAAAATTTCAACCTATTACATAAAACTTTTAATTGAAAAAAAAATATCATTTTTTCGTTATCAATTGCATTTTTTTGGTGCTATTCAATTACGCAAAAATATTGCATTAAATTTTTTTATATATATATAATTTTTTAAGACTACTGCGCCACAAATCATTAGACTGGTTGATTAGAGTTTTTAAGCCTATCAAACTGCGCCAATCACACGGTACGGCTTTGAAAAAGATAAAATCCTTAGGATGTGTACAAAAAAAGAGCATGAACGACGCTAAATCAAAATATATTTCACATTTTCACATTCAAGCTTTTGTATTACACTAGAATAAAAAAAAAAGGACATTTAATGAAATACACGCCCAGCGATCCGTTCCGAAATCAATATATCACGAAGAGAAAAAGCAGGCGAGTTTTTGTCGCCCGAAAAATATGTCGTATTGACGGAGGCATGGAAAAAAAAAACCTTGGGCGTGACAGGAGCGTTGACTTAAGGCGTATTTATTCCGACATCAAGGCTAGAGCGCAATTGCATCCAAACAAACACGGAAAACACATCCACAACATCTTGAGACCTCAATATCTCATAAACTTTCCCTTTCCTTTTATACAATGTAGCGCAAAAAGATTGGGAAAAATCCTTTGGAACTGGGAGAATAGACAACGAGCCAAGAGTTGGGATTGCCTCCAGCGAAATTTCATAATAAAAAGACGGCAACAGGTACGCTTTTGTCGAGGATGTTACTTAATGAAAAAATCTATTTTGAAGAGGATTGGGCGCGTTACACAAAAAAATATTGATTTGAAGATGAATTTTTACAGATCTTATCCAAATTAAAAATGTGTAGCTTGATGGTTTCGAAAGTGTTGCAATTTAATAGAATTTATTTTTTAATTAATTTTAATCCTAAAGCTTGCAAATGGAAGAGTCGGTGAAATTAAGAAGTCGTTAGTAAATAAAAACAAGGTGTTAAATGATACTCTCATGGTGGAGTTTATGTGCGTTTTTTTTTTTTTTTTTTGTTTTTTGTAGAGAACTTTAGCTCTACATGAAAAATATTGTATGTTTATAATATCTAT
Source organism: Linyphia triangularis (assembly GCA_963978545.1). Classification (NCBI taxonomy): domain Eukaryota; kingdom Metazoa; phylum Arthropoda; class Arachnida; order Araneae; family Linyphiidae; genus Linyphia; species Linyphia triangularis. Next base: position 71,462,312 of record OZ021727.1, on the reverse strand, counting down.
GTATATAAAAGGCAAAGCCCTCATTGACTAATTTCTCATTAACTCTACAACTTCCCATTTAGTCACAACTATGAAATTTAGAACAAATGTCAATAAGAACAAACATAGAAAAATTAAGCTATTAAGTAATTTTAAAGAGTCGAAACTAGGTAGGGATATTCTAATGTAGTCACAACACTGAAATTAGGTACAAATGCCAACCAGGGTAAGCATAGATAAACTAAGCTATTCTGATGTTTCTTAAGAAACTTTAAAAAAAATGGGCCGAAGAAAGGTCAAACGTTCTCTACGTAGGATATTTATCAAAAAAAAAAAAAAAAACACTTGCAATAAAGTCACAACTCCAAAATTGGGTGCCAAGCATAAATACAGTAAGCTAATCTGATTTTAATAAATTAAATCGGGTCAGATGTCAAAATATGAAATGCACGAATGTCTTTTGATTTCTAAAATGCACATGGCAAAATTTTGTAGAAAAGCACGGGTCTTCAGCTAGTTAATAATACAGGGTGGCATCAAAATTCAAGAAAAAAGTTCCCTGATAATTCCCTGATAGATTACAATCAGAATAATAGCCAATTTTTTTAAAATAGTTTTGGCGGTATTGAAATATTAAAATTACTCCGTAACATTACACTTCTAACGATTACCACGACAATTTTCCGGAAGAATGGCGCCAAAACATGGATGAACGGGGAAACGTGCCTTCAAAACAAAGAAAAATTCCCTGATTTCCGTGAAATTAAAAAAAAACTCCCTGACATTTCCCTGATTTTTTCCAGTATCAGAAAGCTCCCTGACATTTCCCTGATTTCCAGGTTCTGTGGCCATTCTGTAATAAATAGTTGAACACGCGTAATTATAAATGCATTTCATTACACCAGTCTTCTATCAAAATTTCAAATTTTATCTTAAGAGATATCGCCAGACATCCCATAGACATTATGTTTCATTTTTTGAGCCCCAATATGAGGCGAAGTATTGATTTTAAAAATGAATTTTTACAATATGTATGATAGTAACAACGGATCATTAACTAAATTTGAACGGAAATGCTCTTTAAAAAATATTGTGAAATATAGTTAATAATAAATAGTTTAGTAACTTAAGTAACTAATAAAAATATTTGATTTTATATAGAAAAAACATTTGATTGCTCCAGACTTCTATAAAATCGTCTAACACCGAAATCGACAAATGAATTACTCTTGTAACATTCATATGAGCACTAATTGTTTAATGTAAACAATGTAAGGCACATTTTTTTTTACTTTTCAATCACAACCAAAGCTGCATAAAACTTGTTTTATTTTTTGAGTGATTTTAAATGAGATTTTTTTTTTTTTTTTTTTTTAGTTATTTAAACTATCTTATAAAATTTTAAAATTAATAACAAAAAAAGTTTGATTTTTTCTTTCAAATTTTGTAAGTACTTTTTTTCTTCACTGCTATTACAGTGAAAGTAAAATTCATATGTTCCAAACCTATATATCTCTTAAAGTCCCTCAACAGATATTGTAACCAAAAATGTGAAAAATAAGGCTAAGCTGATGATATTTCTTAAGGGCTCTGTCTACTTCGATGAAAAAAAAAAAACCAACCTATTTTTATTAATTTTTTTAAGAATACTATTGATATAAAACTTTTTAGGCTTAACAAAAACATTCGTAAATTACAAATAAAAAAAATATATAAATATATTGATTTTAAACACTTTTTAGTGTGAAAATGCCAGGTAAATAGGAGTCTTCAATAAGTAGGTAGGTGTGTTCTGTTCAAAAAATCTCAGAAACTACTAAACTGATCCTTATGAAATTTTAACCACATATTCTGTACACTCCCATACTATAATTATTGCATTTTTTAAAAACAAATTTGTCCGCCATTTTGTTATTTTTGAATATAAATTAATATTAGAGGTACGGGATATAGCCACTGTCACACTAAACCTAAAACCATTACATTTTTTTTGTTTCAGAAAGGCCGTTGTTCAGATTTTTTCAACAGTGTACATCTACCAACTTTTTGAGGACTCCTGTTCACCTGGCATTTTCACACTAAAAAAAAATGGTTAAAATCAACATTTTTTTTTTTTTTTTTTTTTTTTTTTTTTTGTAATTTACGAATGTGTTTGTTAAGCCTAACAAGTTTTATAACAATAAACATTACAGTATCCCTAAACAAATTAATAAAAATAGCGTTTTGTTTTTTTTGCATCCAAAGTAGACAGAGCCCTTAAACTGATGGCTAACTTGGAAGTAATTTTGAGACCATATTGTTAGCTATATTAGTAAATAACCCTTTGTAGTTCAGGTCTATAACAGAAGTGACAATATCCTTATCGAGAGAAAACTTCAATATTAGCGGCAGCACGCATGTAGAATGCTGATAAAAGCGAGCGACAAATCAATTTAACAGGTTGCTGAAAAGTAGATTTAATCAGGATGTAGAACGACGCCATAAGGAAACTTTTAGCTCAAGTACGTGATAATGAATTCTTAATGCGTATCCGGAGATATTTCCGTATAGTTTCACCAAAGTTTGTTTTTTAAATTAAACCGAGAAAAAAAGTTTGGACCGGAACTAAATTTGATTTTTTTTTTTAGTTGGTGTTATTTTATGACAGAAGATATACTAATTAGGCGTACATCTAAAAAGTTTTGGAATTTTTTTTTTTAAGTAATTCTAATGTGAAGCAAGTACGCCTTCAAATAAGAAATCAGCCAAGTGAAACAGTAACCAAGTCTAATGGAATAGTTTAACTTATTTTAAATTCATATAAATTATTTTATAAACTCATATAAATTTTTTTATAAACTCATATAAATTTTTTTATAAATTCATATAAATTTTTTTATAAATTCATATAAATTTTTTTATAAATTCATATAAGTTTTTTTATAAATTCATATAATTTTTTTTATAAATTAAAATCAAGTTTAATGGAATGGTTTAATTTATTTTAAATTCATATAAATTATTTTATAAATTCATACAATTTATTTTATAAATTCATATAATTTATTTTATAAATTCATATAAATTATTAAATAAAAATTAATCATATAAATTATTTTATAAATTATATGAATTATTTTTTAATTTATATGAATTATTTTATAAATTAAAATCAAGTTTAATGGAATGGTTTAGTTTATTTTAAATTCATATAAATTATTTTATAAATTAAAATGTATCAACGTTATGAGGGAAAAGTAATCACTTTTTAAAATCCCAATTTTAAATGAATATTTATGTATATTTAAAGTCGCCAATGCATTTGTGGAATACTTTCTTTCACTTCCGTTAAGAGATACCGTTATGTCACACTTAAATACTTTACAAACAATTCTCATTGTGTTTTTAACCCAGTAATTAGCTTTTGAGTTTCATGGCATAATCTCTTTATATTAAAATATATTTTCGTCAAAGAAATTGCGTGCTTATGGGATACACAAAACAAATATCACGGAATAAAAACTAATAACGTATTGGTTTTAGATAACAAAACAATCTCGAGATATTTTCAACTTATTTCTAAATTTATCCTTACGCAGTACTTTTCTGCTGAGTTTAACGATTGATCTTGTTTCCAAGAAAATGAGAAAAAAAGTAATATATTTTGAGCTTTTTCATCGTTATTTTGAGACATGGCCTTTTAGTTAGACTGTAAGTATAACATCGATCTAACTTTAACTTATTCATTTCGTAATCTCTATTACATTTGATACACACTCAATTAGATACTCGATGCGTCTATATATATAAAGGTCTCTTTTTAACACTCTACTTGATGGAGTTGCAATCGGAGAGAGACCGTTCTTTATCTGAACAGTAAAATATAACATAATATACATTGTCTTTTTTCAGTGCCGTTCATTTGCTGAGTTGGATGTCGACGAAAACGTGACTGTTCTTGAATGGAAACCAGAAAGTTGCAATACCACATCAAAATAGTATTCAATCATTCGACCGGACACGTGGCAATGTTCCCTTGTGAGAATGACATGTGCATGCAGGAAATTCTTGCCAAGTGGATATCAAAATGCCCATTGTTAGAATTTATGGGACTAACAAAGTTCTTCAAACACAGTCATTTCAATGGAAACTTTTCTATTACGACACAGTATGTTTGGAAAAAATATAAAGAAGGAGTTCATTGTGTTCAGAAGGGAAAACATTGAAATCTGCATGATGTTTTTGACAATTCCAGTCAACCGTGTTTTTACAAATACAAATGTAAGCAAAAAAAAAAAAAAAAAAAAAAAAAAAAAAAAAAAAAAAAACTTATTGAAAATAATGATTTTGTATATTTTCTAAAAATGATTAAAAGTATTGATTGAACGAATTTTAAACTCAAAATAAACGTTGCTTCAAAACATGGGCGCCCCCAGGAATATTTGCAAGGAGGTACAAGACCAGATTTTTATCAAAATCATTAATTTTTTTAGACATGTTAATTAATAATTATGCATTATAAATTATACTCTTTGAGAACAGTTAAAATTCATGGTATATATTTTTGAAAGCGCAACCCTGTTAAAGAGAGAACAAAAAATACAAAATAGTAAAAATATTAAAATATATATTTTTAATGATTTTTTTTATCATCCAACTAGATCTCATGGCATCAAGAAACAGAGTTTAGAATAGAGGAACTCGAAGATGCAAAAATACAGAAGAGTAATTTTTTTTTTTATTTCTTCCAAGTTTCGGATATAATGGAGGGAAAAAAAAAATGAAACACGAGGGCAGTATTGGAATATGTTCAAATTGAATTCTAAAAATGGATTTTAAGGTAGTATATCTGATGACTTAAAAAACAAAATATTTGTCTAGAATTTTGAGAACTACACAGGAAATGATTATATAGTAAAAGAAATAAATATTTCAACTCATCAGCCTCTAATAATTATAGACAACAAGCGCCAGAAAATTGTCATGCAAGTAGCTATAAAAAACGGCATAGGAAAGAAACAAAAGCCTAAATTTATAGGGAAAAAAAATGCTCATTGTAACATAAAAGTATAAACGGCATACGTTTTTTTTTTTTTTTTTTTTTATCTTGGAATTTACATCTTTTCCCTTATTTTTCAAAAATTTTCAAAAGCCAGGGGGGTGCAAGTGCACCTCCTTTCACCCTCCTGGGGGCTGTCATCCTTCAAAATCTTATCAAAATATGAATGAACTTAAGTGAACTATAATGACAGTTTTTGACAAGTTTAGTACATGACAAAAGGAGTGGAATTAAGTGATTTTTTCTTAATTGCAATTTTTTTCATCATTATAAATTTAAAAAAAAAGAGCACTTAGATTTTTATCCCACCAGATTTACTAATTTCATGTTATAACGGACCCCGAATGCACAGCAAATTAATTTTGAAACAACCCTAAATACACACCTCAAAAATTCATTTCGGATTTCGAAACATTGTCGCTCATCGAAAGAAAACTGCTACTTTGTTGACAAAACAAACCCGAAAATGCACAAACAAACCTATTTTAGAACAACAAAACATGAAATACGTTTTAAAGGAAATTGTTACAAATGGACGGATGGCGCCTGGGTTATTCTCTGTCATAATACAAGCACGAGCAGAATTTGTTCAATTTCGTGACACAACTACGAAAAAGTTAAATGATCCAAACACGCAATGTCAGGCGAAAATCTCTATCACGAATCATCATTTGAATACCGATGATTAACTACCACAACCAAAATTAGAGATCGTCAAGTCGCCTTTTAACGTGAGATATTTTGTTTAAAAACATTGCACAGAAAGAAGCTACTAACAGACAGATATTGTTAAGTACGATAGTCATAACCTTAATTTAGTAATTACTTGTGGAATTAAATAATAGCCTAAAAAAAAAAAGGTTTCATTTGAATTTCCAACAAATTATTTTTATGATACGGGTTTTGACCCACGTAACATACATTGTAGGAAAAGTGCTTTTCTGGAGGACTTCCTAGGACGTTATAGTCCGAGAGGCGACTGCAATTTTTGGACCCCATCGAACATCATTCTGAATTTTTTTTATAGAAATTGGAGAAAAGTGACTAGATTACGAATCCACTGGTCTGCCGTGGCAAAAATGGCCGAAACTGATCAAAAATCGAATTGGAATGAGTTGAACTAAAATCCGATTGAAAAAATATGTCATAACTTTCCAAAAAGAGAACAAACTTTTTCGTCTGGTAACCCACTGCATTTTGATTTTCAATGAGAAAAAGCGCAAACGATTTCTGATCTCTGGCTCGGAAAACTTGTATCTTTTAAAAGTAAGCCAAATCGGCGATATCAGTTACGTCATCAGTGACGTAATGTTTATTGCCAATTTGGCTCATTTGTGAAAGATGCAAGAAAGCCATAGCCACACATCCGAATCGTCTGCAACCTTCTTAAAAACCACGCAAAAGTTCTGTGGGCCATGCATCCCAGAAAACAAACTTATTAGTGTAAAACAGAAATAGGGATATATAGGTTCAGAACACAACAATGAAAATATTCCGTTTGTGCTTTCCGAATTACCTTTTAACAAGGCAAATGGTTAAAAAAAATGTGATGTTGCCAAATTCGAAGCAAATTATGTTTGTGCCTTTCCCCGATGATCCTTTTAACACCTAATAGTTCAAAAATTTAATGCTGTAGAACTCTTCTTTCAGACGTTTCCCGAAAAGTCTATGGCTGTACCCCAGACAAACGAACACACGATTCATCCTTCATGAATTGGCAGGTCGCCCACTGCGCCAATCTAGGTGGCACGGCCAAATCGGTTACTAAGGTGTGGAGACCTTCACGGGAGTTGAAAAATAATTATTAAATACAAAAAAAAGTAAGAGAGATGAAAACAAACGTGTACCCTTTCTGTTGGAAGGAATCCAAAATCGATATTCATCATTATTATTTTTATATCTGCTCTTGCCTTCAAACCTAAGTGAATCTAACCTAAGTAAGCATGGAAGATCACAATTTCGTTTATATCTCTTATTTTTCCTTCTTTATGACCGGCAATGGAAGTGAAAGTCATTAAGTTAGTTACGAGAGTGTCACTTTTACCAGTTAGCTACTTTCTCGAATTAATTCCGGTACTTATGAAAGGCTATTAAAAACGAAACGTAAAAAAAAACGGCCTTCCGTTCAGATGACCGCTGTAGTGGTACTAATAAATAACAAAGGGGAATTGTCATTGTTGGTGTCAGTGAATAAATATTTTTTTTCTTTTTTCGAGAAAATATAACACTGGAATGTTAGGTATTTTATCATCCGTGAAACAGACATTCTTTGTCAATGCAGGTTGACATCAACAGATGTTGCAAAATGAACCTAGGAATGTATGGGAAAGGATAGTTTACTGTTAACCTTGAGGGAAAAGCTGTGGTACAGATCAAACACGCACTTCAGAAAGGGCTTTCGCAACATCATTTAAATATAAATCCATGCAGTATAAATGGTTTTATGGTAAAATTAATAAATCGGAAGGTAGACAAGGGTATTTCTTCATCTAAAAATAATGAGTACTTGATTTCATAAAAAGTGTCCTTGTGAATAAAAAACACAGTACCCGAATATTATCTCCATGAACTGAAAACAGTTCCACGTTTACCATAATACAACAAATTGCAATATTGTAAAACTAATCAATTTAATCATTTTTATTCAAATTCTTTTACATAAAATAATAAGATTGAAATCACCTAAATATCATTAAGTTTTTTCCTCAGTTACGAAACTGTGCTGATTTGTACAATTTTAAAATAGTTATATACAAAGGTAATTTTATCAACTTAAAGCATCAACTACGATTTCCTTCATTCATTGAATTGATGATTTCCCAATATAGTTAAGTAAAGGAAGAACTTACTCATTCAATAATAACCAGTCTCATTATATTCTGCTTTGCGAAACTAGTCTCAGAAAAATGTGTGTTACTTTTATTTTACTATCCACCCCTATACTAAAGTAAATGCAGCATTCTCAATTACTCAAAACTAAATCAACTATTTGATTGTCCTGACATAAAAAAAAACAACCTAAAACAGTTTTTCAACATTAAACGTGACTAATTTAGACATACATTTGCTGTTCTTGTTTCTAACTTAATTATTATTATTGTGCAATGGATTGTTGTGCTTGAAAATCTTACTCTGAAATATCGGGGAAACTAAAACTTTGTATGGCACGCCTATCATGTGAAAAGATTCTTGCCAGTGCTTGCTTGTACCACAGAATTTTTAGTGACACTGATGTCGCAAGACAAAATTCTTGGTTGAAATTATGTACTTAGAGTGCATTATTTCAATCATAACACAGAAAATTCAATACTTCCGAAATATAAAATTAAATAACATCAACGTCACTCATAGTTATTTATAATTTTTTTGGCATTGGAATAATTTGTTTCCACACTAAGTGTACTTAAATAATGTATATTCTAAGAAAATTCAGAAACATTTATCCTTACTAATTTCACCAGCAAGTTTAAAAAAAAAACGAAAAAAAAAACAACGAAAAAAAAAAAAAAAAAACGCGTAACGCAGCTGAATTTTAGTTGAAGAAACAAGTATTAATAATATAAATGCACGATTATTGCACATGATCAATGGTCATAGATCATGGCAAACAGATAAATTTCCATAATATCCTTTAAAAATACTAGTTAATGGTATGTTAACAGTTTAAAAAGGATTGAAAGATTTATCAGTAGAAAAACTTTAACATTGCATTTTAAAGGGAAAAAGCTAATAAAACGGTCATTTCCTTAAAATCCTCAACAGCACTTTAGAAGGCCGATTCAGTTTATTTTAAATCTACTTAAAATATCGACACACCTGCAAGTTGGATTAAAGCCAGATTTCTCTCTGAAGGTACGATTTAAAATGTTGCACCGAAAAAATTATTAAAACACACACTCACAAACTATGTTAGTTAATATTAGCAAAAAAATTGTAATATATATAATTTCACACATAAATTTATAATATAAAGTTGAGCTGACAAACCTGTTCTCCGTAAAAATGCTATCGCAAATAAAGTTTCTTTGGTTCATAACTTATTTTAAGATAACATATCAAATGTATGCGAACTTCATTATTTAAGATAATGCAAGTTTTCAAAATGAAAAGTTTATTGAAATTATCGTATTTTTTATTGTAGACGAAATAAAAGTATAACTTACAACAAAGCAATATACTTGAGACATTAACAACAAACCCGAAAGCTATTTTCGTTAATACTTGGAGGTAAGGATTGTCATTTAGTGCAAAATCTTGATTTTTTTTTTTTTAAATTCACCGCCAATTAAATTTTTATTTTCAGAGTAAAAATAAAACACAAAGTTTTGAGTAACGCATTCCTCGAATTCGGTTTGGTTCTAAGAAACGCACGAATCTCAGAGTTTAAACAATCAATGCCAAAATAAACAAAATTTCAATATTTCCAATGAAAATACGAAGTTGCTTAAACAAAAAACCATTTACATAAAAACATGTTTCAAATCCAATAGGTTACTTTTTAGAATCTAAGATTAAAAAAATTATAACAGTTTTCAATCGAAGCATATTCCAACGATATCGTCAAGGACAAAAAAAAAATAAGTTTCGAACAAACAGTATTAAAATTCTAGTCAATTAAATACCGCAAATAAACATACATTTAAAGTTTCCCAAAACCAAATATTACAAAATTAAAAGAATAAAACCCATTGGTACACAAAATAGTTTTACCGAAAGGAAGAAGAAAAAACAAAGAACAAGGAAAATGTACACGCACACGTGCAATTTGCATGAACTTTCCATTTGCTGAATTTTTTCGTAAACAACTAAGCTCTAATATTCCAAACACGTCCATATGGGAAAGAGAGGAAAACAAGAATCCTAACAATAAAAATCCAACCATTATTCAAAGAGCCTTTCGTAAACATCGGAGGTAATCGTCTCTTAAAACGGGATTGTCGTAAAACGAGCAAGGCGACGTAAACAACTTAATGATCTTTCGTCGTTGACGAGGAGGTGGCGAGGGGTAGCTTATTTCTCCAATGTTATTAGTGTTATTTTCTCTTTTTATATATATAACTCACCCCAACCCCTTAAGGGATTTAATCAGCACTCGGCAACAATTAAGCGGTTTTGTCCGTGAATCGGCCTCTTGGTAATTGGTGGCAGAAAAATAGCACAGATCAGAGTTGTTCCAAGATAACAGTCGGGTTTCGTCGATTCGGAACAACGTCGGAAGGGGGAGGTGGACTGTTGCTTTCTAAAAATCGGATTTTGGTAGTCGTTTTCAGAAATTTTCTTTCAGTTCAGTCCTTCTCCTTGAACTTTTTATGCTAAATATATTTTGCATGTTTTCAATATACATAATCCATGTAAATAATTTGATTTGTGTATCCCTTGTAACATCATATATAGAATGGACAATTCCAGCATTTTTTAAAACCGAGTGAAATTAGTACATATTTATGAAGAATATCATTCTGATTCCAAATATATAAACAAAAGTTCTTTAAAAAAATTAGTTATTTAAATATTAAGAAAAGAAAATGCCCCAAAACCGAGCCAAAACCAGTCCGATCAAAACAGTCAACAAAATTCGTGACGTAAACAGATCCCTCCGTTTCTATGGTTATCGTGAGGTTTGCCAAATACTTATCGTTAAAAAAGTTGGCGTTGGTAGATCATTGCCACATTCCGTACAGATTGGCGTGATTTGCGAGAAACTTGCAAATCTGGTTTCCGCTGCTGCATTTCCAGCCAAGATGTTTGAGATCTCTTTACGTCACGTTCAACGCCAACGAAATGGGTCGTTTTCTCGCCAACCTCTAACAAGGTAATTTTGATCGCAAATTAAAAAAAAAAGAAAAAGCGCATTGAGTAGAAATTTTTTTGTTAATGGCTTTTTCGGAACATTTAGAATTGAATAATTTTTTTTTTTTAAATGCGGGAATTGTCAATTGTAGACAGTGCGTGAAATTCAAAATATTACAATTTGAAGACCAGCAATAGAATATACCCACTAAGTACTCTGCAATTTAGCAAATATCTCCAATCTATACCTTCTATATTTGGAAAACGATAACTAGAACTCGAGGCAAATTCTCATTAAAATACAAAGAAGTATATGTTCTTGCTTGAGGTCACCCGTGTTAAGTTATCACTACATCTCCGCACAGACAGCAGACACGTACAAAGCAAACACTTCTCTAAACGTGCTATAGTTATACACATCAAAGCGATGTCCACGAAAGAGGAAAATTTCAAAAAAAAGCACACAAAAAAGCATCCGATATATTCCAAAATCAATCCCTACGATCACTGGCGAACGCCCAAGTTACACGCCAATGCAAAAACTAATCCCTCCATCTTATTCAATAGTAGTGTAATTACCTCGTCTTCTAAGTTTTAAGTGTGATTGTCCTTGGTGATTGGAATACTCACCAAGAAAATAACAGCAGATGTTGGAGAACATCTTTTTGGTTCCAGGGTTTGGAATGCAAGTAGGCGTGGAGAAACCGCAAATATGAATGCACCCTCTTTTTGGAATGCCCTAGTCGGTTGTTTTTAACGTCTCTGTGGTCCCATTACCAATTATTTTTACGTGCGGTTTTCTTGTGACTCAGACGCGATGGTATCATTGATTTGAAATATGAACAGCAAGGGCAAATGAAGGGATCTGGTGGTTGTCGTTAACATTCACAGGAGCAGCCGAAGTTCACCAATCCGGTAACCGCAGACAAAAACGTGCAAAATTTCTTATGTCGAAATTGATTGAAAGCGTATGTGTCTAGGTTTTTGCAAGTTGTTGGAAAAGCATCACTAAATCGAACGGGATTTCTTTAAAAAATGATAAGTATCTATATAAACATTAACAAAGGCAAACGTTAGATTGCATCATTGTTCATATGCTTGCAGAATGATGTTCTTCGCTTCTCCTGGAAAACTTGTACGAATCAGATATATGAACAAATGACGTTTAAAATGAATATAGTTGAATCCCAAACAAAGCATCAATGTTTCTTAAATTATGTTTGCTTGTTTGTTTGTTTGTTTGATTGATTGGTGTGAGATTTTTGCTAGCCTACTGGCTTGTTTGTTTGTTTGTTTATTTATTGCGACACAACAGAAAAATTAAATTTACAGTTAGCAGTAGTATATTCATTGTAAAAGTTATGCGAATTTTTTCAAAAAGTGCTTTAATTTTTTCGGTATATTAGATTTTCAAGTATAAAAAACAACTGAATTTAATTTTGGTTGACAATGGAAATTGTAAAAGGAGTTATTTAATTTTTGGATTCTACTATAGCGAACTATAGTGAAGAAACAATATGATCTATAAATTCATGACCAAAAACAAAACATTCACAGGAGCAGCCGAAGTTCACCAATCCGGTAACCGCAGACAAAAACGTGCAAAATTTCTTATGTCGAAATTGATTGAAAGCGTATGTGTCTAGGTTTTTGCAAGTTGTTGGAAAAGCATCACTAAATCGAACGGGATTTCTTTAAAAAATGATAAGTATCTATATAAACATTAACAAAGGCAAACGTTAGATTGCATCATTGTTCATATGCTTGCAGAATGATGTTCTTCGCTTCTCCTGGAAAACTTGTACGAATCAGATATATGAACAAATGACGTTTAAAATGAATATAGTTGAATCCCAAACAAAGCATCAATGTTTCTTAAATTATGTTTGCTTGTTTGTTTGTTTGTTTGATTGATTGGTGTGAGATTTTTGCTAGCCTACTGGCTTGTTTGTTTGTTTGTTTATTTATTGCGACACAACAGAAAAATTAAATTTACAGTTAGCAGTAGTATATTCATTGTAAAAGTTATGCGAATTTTTTCAAAAAGTGCTTTAATTTTTTCGGTATATTAGATTTTCAAGTATAAAAAACAACTGAATTTAATTTTGGTTGACAATGGAAATTGTAAAAGGAGTTATTTAATTTTTGGATTCTACTATAGCGAACTATAGTGAAGAAACAATATGATCTATAAATTCATGACCAAAAATCGCTTGCTGATTGAGTGAAATTATTCAAACGTAAAAAGTGGGTTCCTCGTGTATTGGCCATTCGTTGTTGAATTCCGTAAAGTTAAGTAAAATTTACTGCCTGTCTTATATTTAGTATTAAAATGAAAAATAAATACTTAATTCGGTAACAAATGCATGTTTTTCGATGCGGAAATTAATGTACTCATACATTTCCAAAAATGAAAAAAGGCGTTATTCAATTAAAGCAAAAGCAGGTGTTCAAATAATGCAAGTCCCTGTCCATTTCAACAAGATTAATTATACATATTTTTTAACCATGAATAGGAAATCAGGAAACAACTAACTAGAAAAGAGGATGTACAGGTACGCTCCAGTGCCTCAATGAAGGGTTGCACCATTCACATTCACTTTCACGGGTCAATTAATCAATGTAGTTAAACAACTGGTGAAGGTAACCGGGAACTGTTTCACAATGCGAATAATTAACTAATGACTAAATTTGACAGTAAATATTTAAAATACAATAACAATTTTTTTTGTCATTCAATTTTAATTAAGATAAAACAAACAAAACTACAATGCCCATTTAATATTTTCACTAAGGTTGTTTCAGTATGCTATCTAACAGAACAAATGCTCAGAGAACGAATTGATAGAGGTAAATACATTGTCTCAAAAGTCACGAAATCTAACTACAATATTACCAGTACGTATGACATAGACAATGTTTGGTTGACATATGATTTTTATACCACTCCAACAGACACATAACTTCATTCACATAATGAACGCATAACTTCAGTTGTCTGCCTAATGATGGTAAATGTTACTGTAATGAATCACGAGTAGTTTTCTGTACTTAAGACAACTTTATCTTTTGAAAATAAACTAATTCTGATTACTCTGTCTCAAACATCTTCATATATAATTCTCTTACCCAGCAGATTCAAACGGTATAGTGGTTAACGTGCTAGCTTCTAGATCGCGAGGTTGCGGGTTCGAGTCCCGTGTTAGGCACGGGTGTTTGTAAATGTATGTTGGCTTGTCTAATGACGAATGTTTCGGCGCATTATAGCCCTCGTGTTGCTGACGGCGACAGATAATCTGAAAACAACCAACTTACCCAACAGATCCGGGTAAATTAAAAATTCTCACTTTTTAGCCATTTCTGCGATATAAATGTCATATTTAAGCATACAAACATTTGATAGGCGAGATACATTTCTCTAAAGAGTGAATTTCTCTGTTTAGTTTAAATATCGATACTGGAAAAGGATTATTATCTCGCTTATGATATCCATCCAAATTTTGTCCTGTTTGTTCATTGTACGTGTCACTATAACCCATAGATTGGCGCCATCTTAAATAAATTATCCAAAAATGAGATGTTAATTTAGGCGATAAAAAAGTTGTAAATAAGATAAAATAAATTGGTCTTTTTATGTTTCACAGAGTCGCCAATTTTCGACAGTGGGAAAAGTTATATTCACGGACAATACGCTAATAATGTAGCTGCGTATATAATTTATCAAGTGAAAATACAAGTATATATACATTCATACTATGTAAAACTATTATTTGAAAGCGAATATACACTTTACACTGAGAAAGTTCATCCAAGTCAGTCAAATCCTTCAATTGAAATACTTTTACACTTATAGATAAAAAGTTCTTATTGTGACGTCACAAGTGCTTTCTAGAAAGAGCGACGGGATGAAATTGTAGGTAATGGTTATAAAACAATCGAACCTTTGAAATCTGTCAGTCAGCCAGAAAGGATGCAACTTAAAATAGTAACTGAGAAAAAGAATGAATAGCACTTAGCAAAAAAAAAAAGACATTAGAATAGATTCATTCTTCTATAACACATGTTCCCATTTTACGAAGTCCAATCAAATCTGTCTCAGATGTAAAGTCGAGCAATCGAAACCTCGCTGATCAAACACATCAATCAACACAATCGCTTGTACTTTCAATTATTATTTATTTGGACGCACAGCAATAAGATCGCCCAAGTAAAATATAGTCATTTTTCATGATATTTCTCACAATTATGTCAATTTTTGATAATTTAGAAAATTTTCATTTCAAAAGTTTACTGGGATACCGCTGTCTTGTGATTCCTGGCTCAGAATTCTATTTCCGATCAGTGTGCTTTGATTTAAGCTCATTGTTTTGTTCAGAAGATCTTTCACCATGTTTTTCATAAATGATGGTCCAGCCAGGTGCACTTCAATTAACGTGCTCCCTTTGATGTCCGACAACACGGTAAAGGTTATTATGTCAATTTTTGATAATTTAGGAAATTTTCATTTCAAAAGTTTACTGGGATACCGCTGTCTTGTGGATTCCTGGCTCAGAATTCTATTTCCAATCAGTGTGCTTTGATTTAAGCTCATTGTTTTGTTCAGAAGATCTTTCACCATGTTTTCCATAAATGATGGTCCAGCCAGGTGCACTTCAATAAACGTGCTCCCTTTGATGTCCGACTACACGGTAAAGGTGTATGACAGCAAGAAAAGTCACAACACCACTCATGACATCTTGTATCGTGAAGAACTATTATTTTATCTCCCTTGGCACATGTAGGCACTGCGAACATCAATTGTGCTTGATTGGATATGAGAGAGAGAGAGTTAGAGAGAAGTGGAGGATGCTTTTAAAGAAAGAAGCTCAAAGATGTCTGAACAATAATTTGTTTCTTAAAATCAATTTTCATAAAACTTACTAGGTTTTCTTCGGTGAATTGTCTCCTTGTGGAATCGTGATTATGTTGTGGTGTGGTGATGTCTCTTACATGAACAATAAAAAAAAAAAAATCTCTCTAGAAAAGGATTTGATGAAAACAGGGTTCCCAATGAAATCACGGAATGAAAATCAATGACTTTTAAGCACCTAAATAATGTTTTTAAGGACCGTCGAAAATAGGTTTTCAGGCATCATGTCTATATGTATAAATTTTTAATAAAGTATATTCTCCCAAAAAAGTTATAAGTTGGTGAATGCGTAATACAAATATGTCGGTGCGGATAAGCAGCTGTCACTCTGGAATAGCAAGTCCAAGTTGTATTTTTATAAATTTTGCAGTTGGACACACAACATCGACAAAAATTAGGGACTTTAAAGGACCTCTAAGCATTTTCAAGGACTATGCCACTAAGCATTTTCAAACACTAGGCCTTGAAAATAAGTTCAAAAATTTTAAGCACTTTTAATGACTATCAATAACCATGGGAACCCTGGAAAAGTCATTACAATTGTTTTATCATGTACACTGAGTAACCACTACTTAGGTAGACAACATTTTATTTGACGAATGCTGACTGGGAAACTCTCGTTTCACTTATTCATACACTAAGGGCAAATTCCTCTTATCTTACGTCATACAACTACGTTTTAAAATGAAACAAAATATAACTAAATAGAGCAAATGCAACTAACAACGTCCCACACAAAATGGAACTAATGTTTTTCCTAGACTACAAAATAAAACTCGTAGGTATTTTTGCCAGACAATCCAGTTACGTACGGAAGTGATAACTCGACTCGAAACTCAATGTCTCAAATTTCAAAACAAGCCAGGAGCTCAACAAGCAACAAAACATCCATTTATTTCAACGCTCCCAGCAGACAAACTAGGAACAAAACACTCGAAACCTGAATGAGGGGGAATAGTTTTTTAAAACAAACTCCCCATTCATTTTCATCGTGGTTTTTTCGAAATGATCTGATGTAATGTCTTGCGGTGCGTCTAATTAAAACGAAGCGCCGTCCCAACGCACATAACAATACCGGCGCCAAGCCAAATAGACGGAGGTACGATGCACAATCATGGGCATTCATTTTAAGAGCACCAAGTCGGCTTTAACAATGACTGAGGTTATGCTTTTAAGACATCTTCCCAGAAACTAGGGTATCCCAAACAATGAGTCTGAGAGCGGAAAAATTGGGGACAAGTTCGTAATTAGGCACTAGAGGGTATTCTGGAGGATTCGGGGTTTGCAGAAATTTTTTCCAGGAATGAGGTGAATATTTCTAGTGCTTTGTTAATTGAATTTTAGTTTAATACCTTGAGAAATAGTCCAATTAATTTGCTTTGGTTTTCTCGTTGTAAATGGGAAATTGCTGCCCCAGAAAAATAATTAAATCTCCGTCGCTAATTGGAGAAATATTTCGAACAATAGTTATAGTTCTTGTCACGAGAAACTAATTAAATCATCAAGCCAAAGCGTACATACAAAAGCAAAGAGCAAATTGCTTTTCGAAATTTTTGTTGCTGTGATGGTACCAGTACACACTCGCCGAGACAAAACGGGCGCAGTATAGCCCTGAGAAGCTCTTGCGCCAATAAAACCTAACCAACCAACCGAGACAAAACGAGCCGCTGCGAGTTTTTATCTTTGATTCAGTCGAAATGGAGGTAAATTTAAGCGCTCGCCTCTCGGGCAGACAAACCGACTCCAGACGGAGCGCGGGCGAGCCCGAGCGTAGGCGAGGCGAGATAGGCCGAGCCAGGGCCTAAGCCGAGCACACCAAGTACACTCTTCCACTCGCTTCCGCTCGTCTTGTCTCGGCGAGAGAGTGTACTGGTACCATGATGGTGAACTTATTAATTTACTATATTTTCTTAGTCAACTTATTTTTATTGTATTATTATTTTATTGTATCGTTAACTGAAACTACAAGGTGGTCACAAAATTCCGGAAAAAAGTTCCCTGACAGATTTCTAAAAAATTCCCTGATATTAGGGCAAACTTTTTTCCAAATTTCCCCAATTTTCTTAAGTTTTCCAGATGTCTAGACACCCTGATCAAATAGAACATGGATGCTAAAGAGATAATATGCAATTATTAAAAAAATAGTTTTGCTGGTAATGAAAAGTTTAAATTATTCCGTAACATTAAACTTCTAATGGCTTACCACTACAAATCTCCATGTAAATAGCGCCAAAATATGGACGAACGTGTCTTAAACAATGCAAAATTTCCCAGATTTTCATGAAATTTAAAAAAGTTCCCTGACATTTCCTTGATTTCCATGTTTTCCCGGTTCTGTGGCCACTGAACTATTTTCGAATAATGTTATGCAAAGCATCCTCCAGGCCGTTTGATCTTCGTTAAAGACACTTTCTTCTAATAAGCCAGTCTAAAAGTCCAAAAAAAGTATTCATATACATGTGATAAATTTAGAGGAATCTCTAGGGCTATTTATCATTTACATTATGTCAAGTTTTTAAAAAAAACCACAGATTCAAAGATTTCCTACACAAATAGTTTCACAATAGTTTCCAACATTCTTAGAAAATATCTGTTTACTTCACGTCAGAAGAAATAAATACAAATCTAACAAACTGAAATAATATTTGTGGAACACTACGAAAACAAATCACGTTTCTCATTCAAAAACTTAAACATTCGTTTCTTCATAACAAGTAAAGACTTTTATTAACAATAAAAATAATACAGAACCGCAAAACATTGTATGGATTACAAAACTTACCGTAAAAGCCTGTTTGTGTCAGACCAAAAATCTCAGAGCCAACATCGCAAAACTTTAAGGTAAACACATGAATGTCAGAAAATCGTAAAATGTCCACACTAGAATAATTTCTTTCCGAAAAGTTTCCGCATATTGACATTAATAAATGACGCAATCAAGGTTGGTTGTATTCAGATTATCTGGCGCCGTCAGCAACACGAGGGCTATAATGCGCCGAAACATTCGTCATTAGACAAGCCAACATACATTTATAAACACCCATGCCAACACGGGACTCGAACCCGTAACCTCGCGGTCCAGAAGCTAGCACGCTAACCACTATACCGTTTAGTCGGCATGACGCAATCAAGGTTCGGGATGTGATGGAGTATTTTCAAAGAATAAATTCTAAAGATCTTTTAAAATGATACAAAGAGTACATTCAGAAAATACAGCAATGCAAAGACAATGATTCATTAAAATCAATTGTTTTTAAACCAGTTTCATAGAAATAACGTTGTCATGCGTGAGATTTCAAAAAAAAATCATAAGTTTCTTTATCTTCAATTCCTTAAATTCAATTTTCAAACTTGATAAAGATTGATTGAAACTACCAAACAATGACGATTCTTTCAGAGAATTATTCGATAAAAAAAAATCGAAAAGATATTTGTAATTATGCAAGGATTCTATTCAGAAAATGAGACTGAACAAAGACAATGGTTTATTAAAATAAATAATAGATCTCAGCTTTGAGCAAAATTTCAGGAAAATTTCATAAGGTAATTTACCTCATTATTTATAGACTGAATTTCTTAAAATCGATTCTTGGAATTGAATTAAAGTAAAAAATAATGTTTGGTTATGTTAGAACAACTCGAGAGATAACAAAATTGAAAATTTTCGGAAAATAAACTCGAAAAACATATTTTGTTTGTCGTATTTCGAAAACAAAACATAGGCATTAGTATATTACTTCCTGTTCTTCATGTGATGGTAGTAATATTAAATTACCAAACAATGGCGGTTACTTCAAAGAATACTAAACTAAACCTGAAATTACGTTCATCTTCAAGTTGATTCCCTGCCATTTTTAAACTCTGTAAAGGAAACCTAGAAAGAGATAAAATAACTTCGACCAAAGCCGGTCATACATGAAATGAAAAATATGTTTATCTTATTTGGCGTCTTGGTTTAAAGCGTGCAAATATGTTGTGCTAAGTGCATTACTAAGCAAAAAATAAAACTTCAGTACTGCCTTCTTTTCTTACTTTCAAAGAATAAAACATTGACAATTTCGCGTCAAAAACATTTTTTGTCAACAGGAAGAAAAATGTATTTACTAAATAAGCATTGTGAGTTGGAAGCATAATTGAATTATTTACTTTAGCCTTCCTTAAACTGTTTTCTCATCTTCAGAAAACATATTTTCGGTTGATGATTGAGAAGATTCCAGGTAAAATATTTTATTCCAGATAAATAATTTAAAATCTTTCCTCAAAAATGGGATTAAAGACTGAAGCGCAATAAAACGTTAAGTAGCATAATATACCAGAAAACAATCAATAGAATTAAATTATATCTTTTTAAAATAACGAATTTTATTCTTATCAGAAAACTATAATCACAAATGTATCCCAAAAAGAAATATGGGGCGTTTATTATTTTGTTGGGCAATAGATTTCAAAAAGATCTGTATAACTCTTATCAACTAGGCATAATAAGCACTTTTCTGCATTTGTAGAATGGCATGGAGAACATTAATTAGTTAAGGGTAAAAAGAATGCCATTTATTATAATGCCTAGTTATTAAGAGTTGTTGCAATCCATTTCCCAATAAATTTGTGTACACCCTGTATTAATATATAATTGTTCGGTAATGGTTTACTTTTTGGGGGCATTTCTGTTCAAATACCAGTTCACGTAAAAACTAAAAGTCATATATTCTTATTTAATTCATCCCATTAATCTTTTAATGAATATCGTTATATTACATTGAGTTCTGTATATATTGTAAAGAAAATAATTTAACACACAAGTCCGATGTACACGAAAATAATTTGTAGCTTTTTCTGAACACATTTTACCATATTTGTGATTTATAAAATTTTCAATTGAACTCTTTGGGTATCCATGATATCTGTCTCAATCATCACCACATCGCAATGTGATTGACCAATCCTCTTAATGGCCTACGAGTCAGATCGGCCAAGCTAGAATTATTCGTTACAATAATTATTGTTTTCGTGATTAATCGACAATATCTTTCTGATTTCGCTCTTCTGTTTTCTAAATGTACATATACTCCCCTGTTGTTTTATTCTACAATACTACATGCGTAAGAACAAAACCTCCCCTCCTATGCTATACCATAAATTAGCAGTGTAAGTTGGTAATATAACTTCGTAATATAATTTTGTATATAATAACAGAGTAAATATAATAACAGCAAACTCAAGTAACATACTTTCGGGGCATAGTCTGAAGTATTGAAAATATATATATTTCCAGTAAAACGTTGTTTATTTCGGTGTTTGGATAAGATTGCCATGCAAGATCGGTTAATTGACCATTCATTTTGTCCATTCATTCATTTTACTAACTCTTCGCGAAGAAGCTAAACTTTATCGTAATCCACTATTTTGTACATCCACTCGCGGATAACATAAAATACTGACTGTCAAGAGGCAAGCCTGAAACAAAAATAGTTTAACAAAATTCAGAGGTAACAGTAGCAGTACTAACACTAATCATCCAAGACTGCAACGGTGATCAACATGTACGCAATGGTTTGCGATAAAACAAAATAAAACAACTTTAAGTTGCGTTTTCATTGTGCAACGCAAACTAAAAATCAACTACGCGGCAACTTTGTTCAACAAGAAATTTAAGTGCTCCAAGAATTATAGAACACGGTTGTGAAACACTTCTACAATGTTGAAGAATTATTACTGAGTGGAAAAAAATTATTGACAAAAATATTGACATAATGAGTAAAACATAATTTTGTTTTAAGTACTCTAGATAGATTGAAAATACGCAACAAAATTGTAAACACTAAGTTTAAAGCAGCACAAATTTGGAATACAACTTATTTTATTCAATTTTATAAGCAGGTTCTTTCATAAATTTGAAGAGCAAAGCTATGCAATCGGTTGTCGCATAGTGGAAGGGACGCATTGCTCCTGCAATTCATAGTTCTGCATTTCTCTCTGATGGCTAAAAAAGCAATCAAGTTTGTTTTTACATGTAAATAAAGGAAATCCCACTTGTTGAGAAAGTAGGTCGAGAACACCAACCCGAAAGAGAGAACGTTAATTAGCATTTAGATATGAATGGACTATCTCTTCTTGCGACTAACGAATCTTAAGCGTTACTTACATCTGCAATAAATTCAAACAAAAATGAACTGAGACAATTAATCAAATAAAAATTATCACAAGAAAAATTTTACTTTTTTATCCGTAAAGATGATTTTACATCATTAATTACAAAGTAAAAACAAAATCCCGCAAGAAAACTTACACATATTTTACGAATATTTTATGATTTGGTTATTATCTAGAAATATAAATGTTTCAAATAAGTAAATCTAAAACTTCTTGATTAATACATCCATCTTTTATTTCTAGAATGTATAGGTGTTTTGAAAGGAAGTGAAAAAAAATACAACTTTAAAATATCGTTTGTGGCTTAGGTTTATAAAAATACGTCATGTATGTTTTGATGTCTTTACATCAGCTGTTATTGGCTACAAATGAGATTTTTTAGAAGTAAAAACGAAGAGATAATAATTTGCAGATTTTGACTATGCTTAAAAAGTGATGTCAACAAATGTTATAACAAAGTAAATAGCACTCTTGGCGGTCAAAAACGCATAACTTCTGTGATTTTCTAAATTTTTTTAAACTTTCCAACTTATAACTAGATCTGAAAAACTAAGAACAAAAGAGGCCTACCGGAAGACATTAAAGGGGAAACTGTGCCGCACAAACTGGAAAACACCCACAAAACTTGTACCGAGCATTACGACAAAAGACGTGACTGCCACAAGCTCGATCGTGCCTAGTCATCTTTGACATCAGAGACTGCACAGCGATTAAGCGGAGAATCAAATCCGAGTCCTATAAAGCACATTAAGCGAGTATTCGGCCTAATAGCCATGCGTTTGGCAGTCGCACAGTGTGAGGAGCTCGGCATTACAGTAAATGGCAATCTTTGATCCCTTCGTTCAACAGCAAGGGTGGCATTGTATCGAATTTTTTCGCTATTTTTCAAGTCGCCGTTTAAATAGAAGGGGTAAGGGTATTCATCCAAGAAGTTACAATCAAGTATTCAAACTATAAGCTGAATATAATCCTTGGATTACAAGCGGTTTAAATACAGTGGTAGCCGTCGCTGCGTGTCAGATAAGGATCTGCATGGCTTAGTGACACAATAAACATGGAAGAGTTGCCAACGTCTTAACTTTGCGAAAGAGAACAATGTCGTTTGGAAATAGCAGAAACGTCTGGAAGGTGTTTTTTCTGTTACAAACCTCAATAAAGGATTAAATCTTGTACAAGAACATCCGTTGGTTTTGTAGAACAATTAACGACCTCACAATTAAAGAGAATCGTTTTAAATTTATTTTAAGGGGTACAAAAATATATAACAATGAAAAGTTGAATCATAAAGACGCAAAATAATGAGGTAACCTAAACACAGGATTTTTTTCCCTCCCCTCTTTTTAAAATACCTATTTTCAATTTATCTTCGAAAATAAACAAAGTACATATTAAATGCTTATAAAGAGATTTTTGTTTCTATATCAACAAATAATAAAAATAATAGTATAATAAAATGAATAATTAAATAATAGAGATATAATTATTTAATATTTAGTAATTATTCGTCTCATCCGAAAGATATTCGGCCAACCACTAGGGAGAGAAGTTTCAGGCAAAATTTAGGCAAAATTTAGGTAATATAACAAACAAAAATTAACACTGCCTAACAAAGTGTAACTATTAAAAAAAAGCACACTGAAAGTCTATATGAATAATTAGTTCCAAAAACCTGTAAAATTTTCTTAGGTCTATATAATCAAGTAAAATTCTAAGAGTTTCCTTTACAGTTAAAATGATTTTTTTCTCAAATTTTCTAATGAAATCTGAAAGCGTTTCTACTTAATTTACATAGAAGCTACTATTCATCCGCCGAATATTCGGCGTAGGGTTCAAAACTAGCCGGATATTCGTTATTGAATACCATATAATCGGCATTGGGTTTCAAAACTAGCCGAATAATCGGTATTGGATATAGCTGAACTAGCTGAATAATATGTATTCGGTAAATGACAATTCTTTACATCTCCAATAATAAATTTATAAATTGAAAGCATATTTAACCCCTTTTTTAAAAGTAAGTTACTTATATCCATTTGCACATGCTTCTTTCAGAACTTCCGATAACTTAAACCCCGACAAAATTATCCAAATTCTAATAACAGCTGGAATAAAAACAAAAAAAGCGCTCGATAACACTTCTAATCACTGAAACAAAATAAAACGGAAGACACCCAATAAAATCGATCTCTAAGACCACTAAACCATATTACTCCCGATCGATATTTTATCAATAATAAATCGCTGACGCAACGCCCTTCAGTGACGAAAACGCACACGTATTTTAAAACACAGTAACCATCTCTGAAGAAGATTTGAGAAAAATTCTACCTAAAAGCCTTAAACTGCGCATTAAAATTCTGGACGCTCCGCACATTACGCAATTTTCCCAAGTTGATAGCCATCTGAACAAGGTCGGTTCAGTTTCCACTCACTTCCATAAAAACCTACATGCTTATTTTTTTGCATTCGTCTAATTCAGTCAACTTCCTGTCAGTTTTGAGAAAAGCTATTAAGTATAATTAGTGGACATTTAAGTGTGGCATACCTCTTTGTTCTGTCTCTTGTATCGTATGATAAAGAAGGGGGGGGGGGGTGGAACTTTAATAGTCCCAGAGGCAACTGCAGTTTTTGGACCCCATCGAACATCATCCTGAATTTTTTATAGAAATTGGTGAAAAGTGAGTAGATTTAATATTCACTGGTCTGACGTGGCAAAAACGGCCGAAACTGATCAAAAATCGACTTGGAATGAGTTGAACTAAAATCCGATTGCCAAATTTGTCATAACTGGGCAAAAAGAGAACAAACTTTTTCGTCTGGCCACCCACTGCATTTTGATTTTCAATGAGAAAAAGCGCAAACGATTTCTAATCTCTGGCTCGGAAAACTTGTATCTTTCAAAAGCAAGCCGAATTGGCGACATCAGTTACGTCATCAGTGACGTAATGTTTATTGCCAATTTGGCTCATTTGTGAAAGATGCAAGTAAGCCATATCCACGCATCCGAATCGTCTGCAACCTTCTTAATTGAAAATTAACGAGTGAGGATTACCAAATAAAAAAAATGCTCATTATTTGGCAAGTTATGGCACATTTGGCAATTGGAATTAGTTCAACTTATTAAAAGTCGATTTTTGACCAGTTTCGGTTATTTTTGCTACGTCTGACCCTGTGGATTCGCAATTTACTCACTTTTCTCCAATTTCTATAAAAAATTCAGAATGATGTTCGATGGGTCCAAAAATTGCAGTCGCCTCTCAGTCTATAACCTAAATTACAAAACTATAGTAGGACATGAAGTTCACAAAATACTAAACACGCCCTTTGACGTAGACTAGCTAAAAAATAAACAGCCGTAATCTTAATTGAAGTTGAGACATAAATAAATGATATTGAAAACCATTTTAATTTCAGATATAACATGAGATAATTAAGAGTTGAAAGTGATGAATACTTTTGGTTAAAATCACTTTGAACGCAAAAGTTTTATACAAAAATATAGCGTGGTATAAAGTTTACGTAATAATAACACCATTCGGCATGAGAACCCTTCGAAGAAGAGTACCTCAAAAATCAAGATAAAATAAGCGACTTTAATCTCAATTGGAAAATGAGACATGAATAATTATTCACAATCATCATTTTTAATTCCAAAGAAAACAGGCAATTATTATAGTCAAATATGACAAATAGGTTTGTTTAGAATACACTTTCATTTCAAAGTCTTATTAACAAGTAAAATATTTTTACAGAAAGAAGTACGATTCCTAAAGTTTTTGGGAACCAGCGTTTATCTATATACAGCCAAACCCCGTTAACGCGAAATCGATTAACATGAAATCCCGTTTAACGCGAATTAAAAGCAGTTCTCTGTACTTAAAACTTAACTTTAATTTATTCGACGGGGTTTGATGGTATATGGGTAATATATTGGGAAGAAAGTAACTTTATTTTATATATTATCAAATCAATTAACAATTGGTGCCTAGTTTCACTAATTAAACAAATATTTGAAGTAAACTTTAAGGTAACAATATTTATTGAACCACCGATACAACAAAAACAATCGATTTAAAAATTGGCATTTTTAATTGTAACAAAAAAAAAACACTTTGCAAAGAACGTAATAGCAAATACAGAAGTTTTATAGTGAAAGAAGTGAAATTATAGAAATAAGACAACAGATGTGTATATACATTACAGAAGACCTTATCATTGAGAAATCCGAGATAATTTTTAAAAGTGCACTTACTCTAGATGTGTTTCAAAAATTATTGTAATAGTGGAACAAGTTCAAGAGCAATAAATTATAGCAGCAAGAGGACTTATATAAAAGCTACAATTTAACAGTAAAGCGAAATGTCTCGGAAAACTGAGTCCTTGTATCTCATTGATAAAAAAACCCGTAAACAACTAAAAGTTACACTATCGTAGTTTTCCTTATCAACGGAAAAGTCAGCAAAACACCAGAGAATTTTCGAAAAATGTGACTGTTTCATCCTCCTGTTGGCTTCAGAGTTAAAAACAACTTCGCATGGTTTTTCCAATTGAGTAATGGTTTAGATATGCAAACAAAAGGGGATTCTGTTGCGGAATTCTGTTGATGAAATCTATTTTGTGTTCATTTAAGATGTATGAGATAAGCGGAAGGGGCACGACAACCTATATATGTATTGTGCAAAACAAATTAGTAAAGAGCGTAAAAGAATTTTGAACAAATAAACAAGACAAAACGTATTAGTCGATTAGTTAGTGAAAATTTACCATCCAATCACAACTTTTTTCCTAACTATTTCTTTGGATGGAAAGATTAAATTACAAATTAGTATTCGAAATTGTCGTAAAACATACTAAAAATATAGATGCATTATTAAGTAGAATAATAATAATAAATAAAAAAAAGGCCAGATCATTTTTAGAAAAACCTGGCAACATTGTATAATCTAACTTATAATCTAACTAAGTCATTTATATTTTCGGATAAATCGTTCTAGGTTAATTAAGTAATAAAATATTGTTCAATTGAGTCGTTGTCCAAAATGGACCCATCCTATTTTGAACGGCCGAATCATGGCAATGAATGCATTCATTCGGTCACATGCGGCAGCTTGCGAGTTCAAATCCCGTTTGGGCATATCCCCGTGCAAGCTCTATTTTCCAAAAAAATATGACACAATAGTGACAGACTTATGTACATTGTCTAGATGCCTGATGGGATATTTAAAGGGTTTTCTTAAATCCTATAAGCAAATAGAGGCAGTCTCCGCATTAAAAAACCTCTCCGAAAGTTCACTTCGATATTCCACATTTCAAAGAAGTTTCGAGTTAGCGTAAGCTCTTGCGTTATATACCAAAATAAATGAAACCAAACAATTTTGACGCACGCTTTTTGATTTCTTTGTGCATTTTTTTAATATATATATATTTTTTTTTATAATAAAGTGCAAAAAAATTACACTTTTTTTAATCAGAAATCGTGGAGAAAGTAAGGCTGTCGCTAGGAGTGCGGTAAAGTAGCTTTATTAAGGTAGTGCGATAATATACTTTACCACAAGCATTGTGCATAAATTTTATACGGTCTTAGTACAGAAAGGACATATTTTCAGCAGAGATTCATTGATTGGAGTGGCCAACACTAGCATATATATGTATTAAAAATATATTTTTAACGAGAATATAAAAAATAGTGTAGGCAATACGTGCGAGAATACTTTTTCAAACACGGTAAATTACTTGACTTGTGCACTCGTAAAATAAGCATTATCCCTCGTTTGAAAAAGTATTGCTTTCGCAAATAGCAGCATAAATAACTATTGTTTTTAAAAACCTTTAAAATAATTCCAAGGTATAGAAAGCTTAAGAAAATAATTGTGGAATGTAAATACAGGGTGGCCACAAAATTCAGGAAAAAAGTTCCCTGATTTCCCTGACAGATTTCTAAAAAATTCCCTGATCATAGGGTAAACTTTTTTCCAAATTTCCCCAATTTTCTTAGGTTTTCCAGATGTCTAGACACCCTGAACAAATATAACATGTATTCTAAAGAGATAATATGCAATTTTTAAAAAATAGTTTTCCTGATAATGAAAAGTTTAAATTATTCCGTAACATTAAACTTCTAATGGCTTACCCCTACAAATTTCCATGTAAATAGCGCCAAAATATGCATGAACGTGCCTTAAACAATACAAAATTTCCCTGATTTTCATGAAATTTTAAAAAGTTCCCTGACATTTCCCTGATTTCCAGGTTTTCCCGTTTCAGTGGCCACTCTGTAAATATAAGTACCGAAGAATATGCTGATTTTTTATTAGTAAATATTTTTAATAAACACTGTAAATATGTTTTACCATGGCAAACAAATTTTTATAACGACATACTTACGAATTCCTAGGCTAATATAGTCGCACACAAACAAGGCACCAATATAATCCTCGCTCATGACAAATTGCCAATCCCAACATGCACTTTCGAGTTGTGCCAATCCCAAATCCTGCTTTAATTCAATATAAATTCTTTCCACAAGTTCCTTAGCGCATTTCAATTTCCTTGGAGAAATAATTAATTTTTCCTCAGCACAGAGTGAAATACAAGTAAAGGTGGCGTTGGAAGTTCACCAGGAATAGAAGACAATATTGTTGTTGTTGTCGAAAACACCTTTTATGACGGGCGGCGAATTTCCTTTGATCGTGACTTATAAACAGGTGGGGTGGTTAGAGGAGGAGGAGGAGAAGGTGGATTTTTGTGGCCTACTTCTGCAGGTGAAGATGCATATGACGAGATGCCACAGAATTTGGGAATTTGTATTCGAAGTGGGAAATAAAGAGTTATTTTATTATTTTCTTTTGAGTTGTTAGGGCGATATTGTATTTCCTATGGGCATAGAATGGTTAGGCAAGAAAGGTGAGGATGCTAAAATTGTGTTAATGGACAAGAACTGGAATCGGGGTTTTGGTGCGAAGCTTTGTACTTTACCGATTAGAAATGTGCATAATAGATGCACAAATAGATTTAATGAATGAACAAAGTAAATGTTCACATAAATTAAGCTTTGTGATAAAACAGTAAGGTTGGTTGGTTCTTTTCAGATTATCTGTCGCCGTCAGCAACACGAGAGCTATAATGCGCCAAACAATTGTCATTTGACAAGCCAACATACATTTACAAACACCCATGCCTTACACGGGACTCGAACCCGCAACCTCGCGGTCTAGTGGTATAGCGGTATAGATAACGTTTGGTCGACGATAAAACAGTAAGGATTTCCAGTAATTTAGTGATTTCGAAGCGCAAAGTCAAATTTTTTGACCACGCTTGAATTATTTTGTATAGTTAAGAGAGCATTTGCTTATTGAGTGAAGGACATTTTTCTACACATTTTATCAACTGCTTAGAATTAAGGGTCATAAACAACATTTATAGAAACTGCATCAACTGTTGAAAAAACTTACAGGGTTCAACGCCGAAACAAATTATAGGACCATAAGCCAATTACCAGATTATCAGTATTAGAGAAAATACACTTTATCTTGACACCTATCAATAAAAGCAAAATATTCACCTGCTGCAGTATGGTACTTTAATTTATATTTAAGTTATTTAAAGTTTACACTTCTACGTTTGTAAAATTATAATATACAAAAGTATAGTGATTTTGCAACAGGCAGACGTTTGGAATGGAATTATATAGACTTGCCCACTGACTAGTGTGACTAGTATCGAACTGACTTCAGATATAATATAAAAAGTGACACATGTATATATTATAGCTAATATGATTAATTTAGATATTATACATAATAAATGGTTATTAAACATATGATTAACTGGTTATTATGAAAAATAAGACTGTACATAATAACCTGATAATTGTACATGATAACCATTTATCATGAATAATATCCAAATTAATCATATTAGCTATGACATATAAACCATTATATAAATAACGTTTAGGCGATATAAAGCCAAAATATACCATAAAATAAGTAAAAAAATACATTAGCAAACAGCAAAATACGTTTACATTAATAATTAATAAGTGCGAAAAAATAGTTTGTGAGCGTGTATTGGGTGTGTTGGATCATAAAAAACATAAATTTGAAAGCAGACAGTTGTTATTTACACCAACTATCAAGCTATTAATACGACTAAGTTAAAAAAGAAACTTTTATTACAACGTACAAAAACTTAAAATTTTATTTGATCATTTTTAATCAGAAATTCTGGCGAACATAGTACTTTACCATTGAAGTAACTTTATCGCACTAATGTGAAAAAAAAACGTTCCCGCACGCCTCGTGCTCAAATTTTAATTAGTTTAGATATAGAAATGACATTTTAAGAAGAAATTTATTGACTGAAATTGCCATTAGTACTTATATTTATTAAAAATATTATTTGCACGTGATTATAAAAAAAATATTGTATGCAACATGTGGGAAATCACTTTTTCAGACTCGGTAAATTATCTAAGCATTTTACCTCGTTTGAAAAAGTATCACTTTAAACGGAGGTTTAAGATCCTTCAATTAAAAACAAGCATTAAAAATTAAAATTAAGATACTCGAAAGTAATCATGTCATAGATACCAGAAACAAATCCCAAAAAATGAAAATTTTCACATTTTCGAAAATAGGATGAACTCATTTTTAAACACAAACATAAATTTTTTTTGTTGTAAGAATTTGCTAACAAGATGATAGTTCCCCATATTTTGTTTGCGATAAAACCGCTAGCAGGTCACAACCCCGATTCCCACGATTTTCTCATTATTCCTCAATGAACGAACACCAGAGTAAACAAACATTCTCCAAACTCCCGATAAGACCAACTATAATGACGTCATCCCCAAATACCCCAAGATCCATTCAAGAGGCGCCTGGGTTCCTTTATTATTTACTTAGAGAGAAGCAAAAATCCCCATTTTCGCCCCTTTTCAGAAAAATTCAGCACCACGTTTCAAGCATCAGGATGCATCCAGTCAAAACAAACAGATAATGAAGTCGCCGATAAGAGTTAATAAATACAACCGCAACTTTGTTTTTCAGCGTACGGAGCTGATTAGGCATGAATTATCGCTCTTTGTAACATATCCAAAATGAAGATATTTTTGGCGCCTTCCATAATTTAAGGTCAAATTAGAGAACAATATACGGGATGGACATATTAAACTGACATTGTTTAAAGCCGTATAAAGCCTATGCCAATGAGCCATCTTCAGAAAAAAAATAAAAAAATGGCCGAATAATGGGGAATAAAAACAAAAATAAAGGTTCTTATTTTTGGCGCCAGACAGGATGAATGTTAGGGAAATGTATAAAACCGTAAAGAAAATAAACCAATGTATTTGGCATGACTGGTGCATTGCTTTAAAATTAAAAAAAAAATCAGTTGTCACATTATCGTATTCAATCAAAATATTGGAGATTATATGGAGAAAACTGGTATGATTGACTGAAAATAGAAGATTTATATAGGCTTTAATGTTCAATGGATAAGAAATTCAATAAATAACTACTAATTAATATTGGAAAATTGGAATTTGAACAAATAAACCGCCTTGCACCCCCACCCCTCCCCCCAGAAACTAATTCTGCCGGCTCCCATATAGGGATTATAAAATCAGAATATATATTGTACGTCTTCTTCTACACTTTCAACTAATTACGATAACCCTGAATTTTCACGAGTCAAATGACTATTATAATCATGACTAATTAATAATTATTAAGGAATTAATGTTCATAATTTTCCAAAGAAGAATAGTAAAGTAATGAACAATGTTAATGAAAACGGAAGAGTGCGAGCTCTGTATAGTAAATTACCACTGGAAGCTACTACCAATACGAGAGGCATACCGAGAGGGTTGGTTGGTTGTATTCAGATTATCTGGCACCGTCAGCAACACGAGGCTATAATGCGCCGAAACATTCGTCATTAGACAAGCCAACATACATTTACAAACATCCATGCCAACACGGGACTCGAACCCGCAACCTCGCGGTCTAGAAGCTAGCACGCTAACCACTATACCGTTTGGTCGGCGCATACTGAGAGGGCAATTGTTGAAATGCTTAAACAATGCACACACATTAATTAAAAAAGTTATAAATTAAATAAAAGTAAAATCATGAATTAGCAATTGAATTGTTTGGTCAGACAAAGTTCATGTATAAATTCGAAACTTGCTGTGGCTATGTTACCAGACTCTAAAAAGCTTTGTCTCCTCAAATCACTGCCCGTAATTATTATTATCTAACCCGTTTTGTTAACCCCATCAGAACATACTAGAACTGTACATTTCAATTGAAAGATATTATAAAAAAAATGAAATTTTAATAATTTTTTTCATTCAGATTTTCCAATTTACAAATTCCAGGGGGTGCAAATGCATCTCCCTGGAGACGCCCATGTCATTGTACCTCTTTTGGTATTAAATATAAGTTGGTTGGTTGTTTTCAGATTATCTGGTGCCGTCAGCAACACGAGGGCTATAATGCGCCGAAACATTCGTCATTTGACAAACCAACATACATTTACAAACACCCATGCCTTAGACGGGACTCGAACCCGCAACCTCGCAGTCTAGAAGCTAGTATGCTAACCACTATACCGTTTGGTCGGCGTATTAAATATAAGACAAAACTGAATTGTATGGGTATATATACAATGATATTGAAAATCTTCCTTCTTGAATAACGTTTAAAATTCTGAAAGGGTTCACTTATAAAAATTCTCGTGGTCATCTAAGGAAGCTCAGATGCGCAAATTCATAACAATAAAGAAAACTTGTAAGAATTTGGCGATATCAGAAGTATTAAAATAAAAATAAAAAAACTCTTATTTTTCCAAAACAAGGTGATATTAATTAATTTAGCTGATAGCAGTTATTGATTGATGTTGGATATCCATACAATGTTCTTGATATAAAAGTTCTTTCATTTGACAACAAACTATATAGAGCTAAAATTTTACTTATACGTTATAGACACTAATTAAAGTTAACAGATCATAATTTCTAACCACGAAAATTTTCATTAAAAATAATTATAGTTATTACTGCGAGACGCAAGGAACTAGTACTTAATAATTTAAAGCAATTCTGCATCACCTAAAAAACTTCATTAGTAGATATAAAACCGAAGTACAATCTTTCAATACAAAAGAAATCTGATTTATCTAATTTTTTAAAACTAGCGTTAACTTCGATAAAATGCAGATGAGTAGGCCAAAAAACTTGAAACTTTTTTTTAAAAAGCACTTAGCAAAAAAAAAAAGGGAAAAAAAGGGGCAAAATACGATTTTCTCACTTTGCAAAAATGCAGTATTAGAGCGACAAATCTCGATAAAGAAAATTGCATGTCCAAAATGTATTTATTAGTTTCCTGTAAATTCAAAGAAAAATAACCAATAAATACAAAGTTTTTAATATAAACCATTTATATGCATCACCAATTTTTATATTCATTCACATAAAGCCGTTTCTGCTGCCAGCATGTGCTTGGTGTTGGCATCTTATTTTAAATATTAAAAACATCTCTATCAGCAAAATATCCGGTAAACTACTTTACAAAATTTATTCATTAAAAATGAATGCGAATTTATGAACTCGCTAATTTTATGAACAAATTAATTAATAATTATGTTAGAATTTATGAACAAATTAATTTTATTAATTATGATAAATATAATTTATAGTATTACTTATTAAAACAATTTGGCAACAGGAAAGAGTTTCTGCAATGATCGGTTAAATGCTATTTCAGAGTGATTGGATGACGGCAAGTTGGTTTATTAGTATTCCGTAAAAGCGACCTTATAGTGATAGTGACAGCCGCCAAAATACGATAAAATGCATTGTCATCGACATTAAATCTATCTGCCAAGTTTCAGCCCGATTGGATGACGGCAAGGGAATTCATTAAGATTCTGCAGATTTGTCCACCATCGCCAAACATACAAAATCAAAGTTAAATATAAAGGATTTACAAAAAAACCCCGCAGCTCTCGGTTATTTATTGGTCAAAATATATATTTTATTAAAAATAAATTCAATCACTTTAAACAAATAGCCAAGGAAGAAGCATTATACCCCGATTAAAATATTAAATATTTATTCTCCATCCCTCTATTTTAAGCCGCTTCTAATTGCGTAATTTGATAGAGTAGGCGTTGGATAACGTCGCAGAAAGAACATAACAATCATCAATATTTATCAAAATCATTCGAAAATTCAAGACAATAGTACATACATTCAAAAAAACTTCATAACAAGATCATTATCTTACTAATCACGTAAGATTGAACGTAAACATTTGTACTTGGCACAATAAATATATCCACTTAAAAAATAAGATTATTTTACAAATAATTTTTGTAAAAATCAACAGTTACACGTATCTAAATGGCAAAAAAAAAATATCTGATGAAATATTAAATCTTATTTAATAATATCACATGAGATCGGCTTCCTTTGGAATGACCTAAAACGGCAGTGACGTCATATGTTGACAACTAAACACGGAATTTGTTTATTGCATAATGCGCTTACTGTGCGAATCTCATAAAGAATAATTTCGCCTTAGATTGCGTTCGTGTAAAAACTACACAAATCCATCTGTCAAACGTAGAGTTCTGTGTGACAATCCCATTATTGTTTTTTAATGAATTGCAAAATGTCTATCTTGGCATACTTTGGAAATGGTACTTTTACCATTACAAAATACGTTACGAAAGCGCTTCTTTTTTAAATCTAAATTTTTGTTAGGAAATTATTCCCCAAACAGTTAAAAAAAAAAAAAAGGAATTTTTTGTTGATTAAATGTCATTTACCGGTTTTATATTCATATTGGTGAAAAACTACAAATATTACAATCTAAAATAATATTAACTTATGAAATAAGAAACCAAAACCTTTTTACACTAAGACTAAATAGAACGTTTATAAGAGTTCTTATAATTTAGGTTTCCAATAACAGCGTAGAAAGCCTAGTTGCAAATAAAATATGTCACGACAGAAATGTTTTGCAATTTCATCAGGTTCCTTCCTGCAAATTCCTAGAATTGCATTCGGAAAAAATAAATAACGAAACAACCATCACCGAGCATTTTCAATCAAAAACAGGATTCTGAAGCTGTGTTTACATTTTCAAAGAAACGTCAAAACAGCGACCAAGAAGGGCAACGTACGCGTTCTTAACTGTCACAAGGTAAAAACTTTCGGAAATTAATGCTAAATCTTTTGCACTTACCCATTCAAAGTTGTCTTGGGAATCATGAATAAGTCCAAAAGTTGTCAACAGATGAAGTCTCGACACTAAATAGAACTTTTTTTTTAAATATCCAAGAGTTAACGGAAAGAAAACACAACGTAAATTCCGGCAGCTCTTACTAGTAAAACGAAGAATGCGCGACTGGTAGTATTTTGGCAAACGATAGCGGAGGGAAAGGGCGGGAGGGGGGGAGGAGGAAATCGAATACTGCAGCGCTCTCTGTTGGGGAGTTTTCGAGATTGATATCAGCTGTAGTAGGAGGAAGAGAAAAATTGGTTTTCTCC
The DNA here is from genome assembly GCA_963978545.1 of Linyphia triangularis. Classification (NCBI taxonomy): domain Eukaryota; kingdom Metazoa; phylum Arthropoda; class Arachnida; order Araneae; family Linyphiidae; genus Linyphia; species Linyphia triangularis. The sequence goes on along the minus strand of OZ021727.1, from coordinate 71,426,888 downwards.
TCAATCGTTTTTTTTTTTTTTTAAATGAAAAAAAAAAGAAATCCTTTTAATGCGGAATTAACTAAAGTTTGGAAGTGTCAGTGTGCATATTTGCCTGGGATCATTTAAGATGGAAACGAATTCTAATTTTGTATTGTATTTTATAAAAAAAAAATTACCCATAAAAACAAAGTTTCAATGATAAGTTCTTTATATGCATTGCTAACTTTTAAGTGCAGTTGCAACTTATTTAAGAGCGTTTTCGAGAAAAGATCGAATTTTCACAGTGTTTGAATACGACGAAGAAAATCGTTGATTCCATACCATGCGCTAACTCATCCACAAAAAGTCTATCTGCCAAGTTTCAGATCGATTGGACGACGGCAAGTGGATTAACTTGCTCTCAAAAGATTTTGCACGCCATTACCCTATTTCAGACGATTGGGGCTATATGCCCCAATCGTCTAAAATACTGTAATAGATGTATAGTCTTGTAGTAATTTGATCACTGATTGGATATATTATGTTGTTAAATACGTTTGGGACAATATATCTCCCACAAAAACCGGGATAATGTATTCCAATCGTATAATTGACTGGGGCTATTTGTCCCAATCTTCTAGGATTTGGTAATCGGTATATAATATTGTCCCAATCATATTCAACAGTGGGACAATATATCCCATTAGAGATCAAATCACTACAATATAATATGTCTATCACAATATCATAAACGATTGGGATAAATTTATTAGATAGGGGGGGATATTATTGAGATATATTTTCCTAGTCGACAATGAGATTGAGATATATCTTTCCAGGAAATTTCCGGGAAACGGGAAAAGTGAAAAACTTTAAAGTCATTAGTATACTTCATTTATATCAATTTATTAGTATATCAAGATTAAATTACACTACTTTTTCGTAATTAAATTTTAATCATCAAAAGTCAAATCGGATGGGTGATGTCGTTTGGTTCATCTACTCCTCCTTCCCTACTTTTATATTTCTTATCTGTCCTTTTCTTACATTTGAAACTATTAATTAGATTGCTGATTGGATATATTATCCAGATCCACAGCCCTCTTTTTATCTGCGCCTGTCTCTTAAGCTAAATAATTCCCTCTTACACTTACTTTGTAACATTAGTGGTAAACGACGCATCATTGTAACAAATGAAACTACTGCGATGCGAAAACAAAATTGTTTACCTCGAAATTTGAGGATTGTACACTATTAAAAACAAAGATGATAATTCCTCAGATAGGCTATCAGCTCAATTGTTTTTCAATCTGTTTTGCTTGTGTTTTGTTGGGGAAACGTTTTTTCCTTGAAAAGTGAAGTTCATTAAACTGTAAGAGAAACATGTGCCGATTTATCATTTTTATGCATTCAACGCTCATGACGAAAATGCTTGGAACTTTCTGTTTCACTCTGGACAACAAAGCCTTATCATCGAATCTTGTTCTTCAGTCCAGAAATGAATTGTGTCAAGTCTTATTAGTGAGAATTAGTTGGTTGTATAAGATTCAATTTTGTGCCGAAACTACATGAAACATTGATTTTTAAAGGATGGAATGCCTTTTGGAAGGTCTTTTCAGAGGCAAATGTCAAACTTGTGTCTCAAATGAGGAAAACCCATAAACTTCTCATCAGACAGCTCGACAACTTGGTATAGACTATTTGTCACAGTCATAGCCATGTCTAGTCGCTATTTTTCAAGATATTTCATCGACAGAGTTTCTTAATATTCACACAATGCTATAATTTAAGGTGTTGAGCTCCAGAACGGACCATCTCACAATGTTTACTTTTTTAGTTGAAGACTGTTTCTACTCCGTTTTGTTAAATCTATTCTGCCAGGTGTGGTTTATATAATGACCAGCTAAGTCGGGCATTAGATAAACCACATTTGACACGAATGGTTTAAAAAAAAAAAAATACGTGGTAGAAAAAATTTTCAATTAGAAAAATAAACATTGTGGGATGGTCCGTTTTGGTGCTCATCGTCCCATCTATAGATAAGAGCTTTTTCCAATTCTCAATTGGGACAAAAAGAAAAGAATTTAATTTATTCGAAAATTTCAATTTACATGGCACCTCAGGCAGTAACACAATTGAGTCAGACTTTATAAAAAAAGATACCTGTGTTATGAGAAAATCTATTCAACCTTTTTTTGCAAGTCAGATTCAATTCAGCCTTCAATTATTTATTTTCTTGTCATTTTATATCTAAGCCCATAAATTCAAATAGGACCAGTAGAAAAAATATATAGTTGACAAAATATTTTTACCCACGCAAGTTCCATAGGTAATACTAAGCCATAATTCAATATGCCCTATTTGAAGCAAAACAGTTTTTCCAATTTCAGATGAAAATGTGGCAGGATATTTCCATTTCTTTAAGAAATGTTTAAAGCAAAAACATGTATGCTTTTATCTTTACAAATAGTTCTTTAGATTTTCTTTCTCTTTCTTTTCTTTTTTTTAGACTTCTTTTAGATTTACCATTGGTATTTAAAACGTAATAACCTAACACTGTCAAACTGACAATAAAATAAAACCTTACATTTTACCACTATGTCCACACAATAGGATAATTTTTTTTTTATCGAATTCGCTATATGAATGTCGAGCTAACACTCAAAGACGTGTGATAAGTCAAATTAAAGGTCTGGTTAAGACGAAATCGCTTGCCAAAATTCAACCGGAAACTTACGGAAGTGACTACTGGAAATAAATTTTCAATTGATTAAGCCTAAACTATGACTCAGATAGAATTTTAAACACCTTGTGTGATTTTTCCTATCCGATGATTGTGTGGTTAGCGCTCTGGCCACGCATGCCAAAGATGCCTGGTTCGAATCCCAGATTAGGCATGGGTATATGTTCTTTGTGGTACGGAATCCACGTTAAGCTGTAAATCCCGACCTGATTAGCCGTTATTGAGCATAAAAATAGGTCTTTGAGAGTATAAACCAACTAACCTAGTGGGAATTTCTTAAACAAAAAGGATGAAAAGTTCAGATGACAAGGTTGCAACCTTTTTAAAAGCTTCAAGGAGAGGTCCTAGTTTACAGTTAACAAGCTTTTTAAGGCGTATTCACGACCAAACTGTCAACAAGGTTTCAAGGGCCGTAAACGGGTATGTAAACCTATTCATATTAAACTCGCTACAAGGTTTCCACTGACTGTGCATATGCGACAATTTAGAACAAACCTTTGCGGATGGTTGCCATTGTATGCCTTTTCACTAACACCTTTACAAACCCATGTCATGGAGAATACTCTGCAACCTTGTCACTACAAGTCTAATCACAAATAAATGATAAGGTTTTTCGTAAACTTACATGATAGTTTTAAAATGTTTACTTTAAAAAAAAATCAAAAATCGTGTATTTTGGAACGATGCTCGAAATTCGTCATGGACTTCCCAGTGCCCAGTCTTCCCAGAACTCATGTTTTCGATATTGGTCAATACCTCTAAGCTACCTCCTACCAGGGATGTTACAGACATATTTCATTTCTCAGTTTGTAGATAATCAGATTAGTAGGGATATATAGAACTCTGCTGGAAGTGCTTTGAAGTTCAATTGAGAGTGTTTTCATAGTAACTCTATGAGAAGTTCACATCTTGGCTTCAAATAGAGATATCGATTAGAACTTGGATATCTAGTATTGAGATTCTGCTAAGTTGGTCCATAAACTTGGCATATTTAATGTCAATAAAGGAAACCTACTAATTGCAGTAGTTTTTCTATAAATGACATGAAATCATTAATGACACCAAGTTGTATATGCATGATACCTGAACCTGATGTATCACAATAGAAATATGTGTAGAAGAGGCTTCTTAGGGACAATATTAGTAACAATACAACTAGTTTATTTATAAAACATCGAAATTGAGGGTAAAATATTATCGCAAAATTACAAAGAAATGTATTGTTTTCCTACGATAATCAATTCTCCTTTTTAAAAGCTTTTTATTCAAAGTTGAGTTAAAATTATTTGATTCATTGTTAACTCATACATGGGATGGGGTGAGGGTGGAGGGATTTTAATTTGTTTCTGAATTTATGACAATGACATTAATTTACCATTGCTGTATAAAACAAATATTTTAACTCGAAAAGCGTTCTATAACTTTATTGCTTTTATCTACACACGCACTCTTCGATAATTCATTTTATTTTATCAATTTTTTTTTTTTTTTTCATTTATGTATTTTTTTAAATTAGTTATTTTAACTTCGATTTTGAGTGTTTTGAATTTTTGGGCAAATATTCGGAGGAATATTAGTTTCCGTTGACCAATCGAGCTGAAATTTGACCGATTCCTTCGTTGTCAATGATAATGCAATTCAATAAATCTATCCAGTTTTGGGAATTGGTTCTAAAAGGCCGCTTTCATAGAAATTTCTATTACCGCAGTGGGGTTTCTAATTAACTCCCTTTCCGTCTTCCAATCGATCTGAAACTTGCCAGATAGACTCGATGTCAATGACAATTCCTTCTGTAAAGTTCTTGAGACTGTCACTAAAAAGCAACCTTTACAGTTGTTTCTGTTGGTGCACCAGATGACTAATTATCTCACTTGCCATCATCCAATCAAGCTGAAACTTGGCAGATGAATTTGAAGAGGAAAATACATTTTATCTAGTTTGGGATAAAATGCATTTACATAAAAAATTTTTAGTCAATAGCATGGAATGCTTTTGGCATGCTAATCGGATAGATTGGATATTTACTTAGTATTGATCAAACACTTCAAAACCTCGATCTAAACTCAGAATTGCTTGATAATAATTATTGCTAAATAAGTTGTAATTGCACATAAAAGTTATATAATATTGGTAGTAAAAACTTTTATGGTTTAATTTTTTATTTACCAGTGACTCTTTATAAGCCTATAATATACAGTAATAAATTGATTGAACTTGTTTCAAAGTTGCATCTTGCTTCGAAATACCAGAAAAACTAGGGGTGAACAATTTTCAATTACACTATAATACTGACGTGGATTTGTGTCATCTACAGTATTTATATTTGCATCATTCATTTAGTAAAAATTGCCAGTTTGGAGATATTTTTTGCGATAATTCTTGTATGGGTCTTTAAAAAAAAAATCCTCCGCCAAAATTAGGATTTTGGCGATATACTTATCGATGTTTCTTTTATTATCCTTACTTATAAGTGAAACTGAGTAGAGAAGAAAAACGATCGTTGATGTGTTAAAGGCATTCGTTTTTCAAATTTTTACTCTATTAAAACATTTTTACGGGAATTTCGGAGGTGGGAATGTTTAGAACACCTTAAGAGGCATTACCACAGCGATTTCGAACGAAATCGTTACAGCCGTTTTCAGCAATTACTGAAAAACATGATTTTTTCAATGGCAGCTACACTATGCGCATGGGCGATTTTGAGGAAAACCTCAATAGTAGGTCCATGTGCCATCACCAACCCGCACACCAAATTTAAACATCGTAAGTCAATTTGTCCGAGAGTTATGCTGGCCTCGTATACACGTGCACACAGACGGACATTTTTTCTAGATCACTTTTTTGAAATCGGGATATTCCAAAACGTGAAGAAATGCAAAAAAAACAACAACAACAATTGAATTTTTTTTTTTTTTGACCAAACAATATACTTTTATTACCCTATGTACACATATATTAGAGGTCGGCGATATATCGATACGACGATATTTTTATCGATATTTAAAAAAAATATCGATAAATGTCACCGATATATCGATATTTTCAAACATTATTAGTTTTTCTGATGATTGTTTTGTAGTCCCGTGTGTTTTTTCGATTTCCTTCATTCCCTTTTCAAAACTAAAGTTTGGACTTGGCTGAGAAACAATTAAAATGACACCAATATTCAATATTTTGCCATACACTTAAAAGCTATTGAAAATTATCTAAATATTTCTAAAATCACTGCACCAATGAAGCGAGAATATAATTTTTTTTCTTCTTTTTTTTTTTTTTATAATAGATCTATTTCAGTTGGTAAAGTAGTCACCTTTCAAAAAGCAATCATGAAAAGAAAAAATTTGCTCCGAAAAACTCCGTTTCTGGCAAAATTGAAAATCAAATAATAAAAAAAATCATGTATCGATTTACCGATATTTATTTCTATGCAACGATATAGTATCGATATTTATTTTGATCGATATTTCCGACCTCTAACGCATATGGGTAATTGAAAGTAAAAAGAAATACCTATACTAAGTTGAATGGTGCCTCTTTTAGGTGCTTATGTATGATCCCGTCGAAAGTTGGCGAGACCAAAAGTTCTCCAAATTGATTCCCTTAGTACGCCGATACGGTCAGAACCGGCGGATATTCGGTTCACAGCACAGTTGACGCATTCCACCGGAAAGCCAAGACTCTGGTCTAAGCCGAATCGAACCTCCGAGAAGACCGGGCGGTTCAAACTTCCTGTCGCCAAAATAAAACCAGAGATCAATGGGTCAATGCGTAAGTGCCAACAACTGTAAGTCAAATGGTGTGATTTTGAGCCTCTTTTAAAAGTTTTATTGTATACTAGCTGAGTACCCGTGATTCGCTACGAAATTTTACCATGTGCATTTTAGCAATCAAAAGACATTCATGTATTCCACACTTTAGACTTTTGATCCCGTTTCTCCCGACGAATTGATTTATTAAAATACTTTTTACTTTATCTATGCTTGCCTTTGCGGAAATTTTTTCAAAAATTTATAATTGGTGAATACAGTAGAACATCGATTAACCGACCTAATTCGGACCAAAGGTAGGTCGGATAAGCTAAAATTCCGGATAATAGGGAGTTGTAAAAAATGATAAAAAGTATGTATTTTTAATTTATTGAATTCAGGTCTTTTAATATTTTTTTATGACATAATTGTTGGAAATGAGTTTGTGTTGTTGCAATCTTCATAATCGTTGTTTCGCAGCTCCATCGCGGAGGGTTTTTTTTGTTTTTTTTTAAGTAATAGTTCAATTTGATCTGCATCTGAATGTTGCTCTAACCATGACAGTCCTTTTGAAAAACAGTCAAAAGCCTCACCGTTACTTATGTAACTTTACAGTAAGGGAAAAGATTCCGGTTTAAAAAATAGCAAATGATTTATTACTAGCTGCGTGGCCCGTCGTTGACGGATAAACTCAGTTTTTGGTACTAAATAAAAGTAATATAAAAGTTTATCACCCCATTGTAAATTCATTCTTTGTTCGTTTAGTTCGGCATGTCTTAGCCGATCGGCTTCTAAACGAACGGCATCCCTCTCTGATGTTTCTCTACTCCTTACAGACTCCTGGCGTCGCCTTTGCGACGCTAATCTGTCCTCTGGGGAAATGTCCGGCTGCCGCGAAGTTGAAGCTTCTTGGTTGTCATTTTGTAATTCGTTCCTCTTTAAACGTTTTTGAAAAACTTTTTTGTCTATTTTGCTTAATGATGGGCGTTTTTTTCTATCCATTGTGAATGTAGAATATCATTTGCGATTTTCAAAACAAACCAAACGAAGATTGTCATTCAGTTGCCATTCAGGAAATACTAAATTGTGTCTGCTTAAAAACACCAAAAAAAATTATTTCGGAAATTTTAAAACTCAATTAAAATTAAAAATATATCGCCTATTTTACTCCTGGTCGTTTAATTAAGCGATATACCAAATTTCATCCTAATCCGTTAGGTAGTTTTTACGTGAAACGGTCCCCAAATCCGTGTGACAGAAAGTCAGTTTTATTTATTTATTTCGGAAATTTTAAAACTCAATTAAAATTAAAAATATATCGCCTATTTTACTCCTGGTCGTTTAATTAAGCGATATACCAAATTTCATCCTAATCCGTTAGGTAGTTTTTACGTGAAACGGTCCCCAAATCCGTGTGACAGAAAGTTAGTTTTATTTATATAGATTTATCTTAGTGTTTGATGGATTTGATTGATCACGTAATACAACATAGATATACATCACAGGTTTCAGTTTTTATATAGGAAATATAATCGAAGTCTTTATTCATTTCGCTTAGAATAAACTCTATAATAGCTCGAAAGATCCATGGTAGGAATCATGGTAGGATCACGTAGGTAGGTTGGTTGTTTTCAGATTATCTGGCGCCTTCAGCAACACAAGGGCTATAATGCGCCGAAACATTCGCCATTAGACAAGCCAACATACATTTACAAACACCCATGCCTAACACGGGACTCGAACCCGCAACCTCGCGGTCTAGAAGCTAGCACGCTAATCACTATACCGTTTGGTCGGCCACGTAGGTAGGTTGGTTGGTTGTATTCAGATTATCTGGCGCCGTCAGCAACACGAGGGCTATAATGCGCCGAAACATTTCGTCATTTAACAAACCAACATACATTTACAAACATCCATGCCAACACGGGACTCGAACCCGCAACCTCGCGGTCTAGAAGCTAGCACGCTAATCACTATACCGTTTGGTCGGCCACGTAGGTAGGTTGGTTGGTTGTATTCAGATTATCTGGCGCCGTCAGCAACACGAGGGCTATAATGCGCCGAAACATTTCGTCATTTAACAAACCAACATACATTTACAAACATCCATGCCAACACGGGACTCGAACCCGCAACCTCGCGGTCTAGAAGCCAGCACGCTAACCACTATACCGTTTAGTCGGCGCCACGTAGGTAGGAATTACAACTAAAAGGAAACATCTAAATAATAAAACACACGCACCTAAACAAATAAATTTGATTATCTGAAAATAAGGCGAAAAGGTTACGAAAAATAGGAGTGGCACTAAGCAATACTCTACTGAGTCACTGTCTCATTCTTTATTTTTTCATCCAAACTCTTTGATAAACCGACAAATCAAAACGCAAATTGCTAGGTAACTTCTTTAATAATATAGTTTTAGGAAATGAAAAATTTTATCTGTTCGAATATAATACAGGGTGTCGGAATCAAATGTCCCTAATTTCAACAATCTATTAAAATATTCATTAGTGACACTTTGGAGGTATAAGAGAAAATTGTATGCTGAATTCTTAGATTCTGGCGATAATTTTTATTTTCCTCTCCGCTGTTACCTAGCTCAAGGTTCCAAACATGGAGATCTAATTGCCTGGACATCAAGATTTCCAGACGCCAATCCATTGGATTTTTACTTTCAATTACCCATATGTGATGTATACATAGGGTAATGAAAGTTTTAGGTCAATTTTTTATTTTTTTTATTTTTCACGTTTTGGAACATCCTGATTTCAAAAAAGTGATCTAGATAAAATGTGTGTGTGTGATCAGATAAACTCACAAACAAATTGATCTACGATTTGGTGAGCAGGTTGGTGATGACACAAGGACCTATCATTAAGGTTTTCGTCAAAATCGCGCTTGCGCATAAGGTAGCTGCTATTGAAAAAATCATGTTTTTCGATAATTGCTAAAAAACGGCTCTAACGATTTTGATTAAAAATCGATGTGGTAATGCCTCTTAAGGTGTTCTAAACGTTTCCATCTCGAAATTCCAGTAAAAATCTCTTAATGGCTTAAAATGTTGTAAAACGAATGCTTTCAACACAGAGTTCTCTTTCCTTGAGCATACCTCATCAACAATTGTTTTTTCTTCTTCCCTCAGTTTCGCTTATAATAAAGGATAATATAAGGATTATCGAAAAGTATATCGCCAAAATCGCCATTTTGACTAAGTGTTTTTTTTTTTTTTTTTTTTTTTTTTTTTTTTTATGACGCATATAAGAATTATCTCCAAAAATACCGCCAAACTGGCCATTTCTTCTAAATGAATGATGAAAATATACAAACAGTAAATGACACAAATCCACGTCAGTATTATCGTGTAATTGAAAGTTGTGCGATGTTCCACATCCCTAGTTTCTTTAGGGGCTACGTAAAACACGAAGTCTGCTCAAGAAACACCCGTGATGTTTAAAGACCTTCGTGCCTCAATAACCACTGCTATTTCTACTTAGACTACTTAAATGCTACAACGAACATGGCTCGAACTGGACTACCGATAATACTCGGAGCTACTAAAGAAGTCACCGTAGAAGTTCACTGATTTTTTTTTCTAAAAGCTTTGTGCGTCCTGTTATTTAATTAAAAAAATTTCTTCCACTTTTTAGTTTTCTGTTATGTATAGCGGCCTCTCAAAATTAAGGACATTTGATTCAGACACCTATGTAGTATCATAGAATACGGTCGCCTACTTTTCTCATAGCTAGGGAATGATGTTATTTATTCCATACTTGGTTCCAAAATCCGATGGATGTCTCAAATATCTCAAAAAACGCGTGTTCCCAAATTCACCTAGGCAAGCCCTACGTCACCTCATTTGACCCGCTATTTTAAAGATTTGTGCGAAAATGAAGCAATTTTTTTTACACTATAGTGCGAAAATGACGCAACCGCCAAAATTGGAATTTTGCAGGAAACGGAAAAACGAAACTGATTTCACTGTAAACTTAGTGACGCCTATGAACTTGGAACTAGGGTAATATTGTGAGAATATGTGTTACAGTTCCTTCTTAGTTCTATTGGATGTGCAATGTAAAAAAGACTTTAAAACCGTTTCGACAAATTTTGTAATAGCTCTTCGTTTTCTATCGTGGTGGCGATATAACTTCAATTGTGTTATGAATGAGAATAATAAGAATAAGAGAATCAACACTATTCATATGCATGATTTATAAGTTTTGATCAAAAACCAAAGAATAGGAATTCAACCGAAACCAAACAAAACTAGGGGTGTGGAACATCGCACAACTTTCAATTACACTACATAACTGATATTGATTTGTGTCATTTACCGTTTTCATATTTCCATCCTTCGTTTAGAAAAAATTACCCCAGTTTGGCTGTATTTTTTGCAATAATTGTAGTATGGGTACATTAAAAAAAAAAAAAAAAAAAAAAAAAAAAAAAAAAAAAAACACACACACCTTTATTAAAATAGGAATTTTGGCGATATATTTTTGGATAATTCATATATTATTCTTTCTTATAAGTGAAACTGAAAAGAGGAGAAAAAACGATAATAGTCGATAAGCTATGTTCAAACAAAGCGAACTCTGTGTTGAAGGCATTCGTTTTCATACTTTTTACGACATTAAAACATTTTTACGGAAGTTTTGCAGGTGGGGATGTTTAGAATACCTTAAGAGACAATTACCACATCAATTTTGATCAAAATCGTTAGAGCTGTTTTTTAGCAATCATTGAAAACATGATTTTTTCAATGGCAGCTACCTTATGCGCATACGCGATTTTGACGAAAACCTTAATAATAGGTCCCATGGCCACCAACAATACTCACACCAAATTTGAGTATCGTAGGTCAATTTGCTCGAGAATTATGCTGACCACAGATAGACATTTTTTCTAGAAAACCTTTTTTGAAATCAGGATGTTCCAAAACGTGAAGAAATTTAAAAAAAAAAATCGAAATATAGGATTCGAGAAAATCGAATCTTATTTTTTCATAAACCATTACCCCATGTACACATATGGGTAATTGAAAGTTAAAAAAAAAGCATATTATATAACTAAATTATCTGAGCACTTATCTGTATCGATTATTTTACGAAAAAGTTAAAAAGAGTAGTCACATAGTCATTTTAATAAATTTATAATTATATAATGAAATAAACGATTACTTTGTAAACAAAACTTGAAAATTTACTTTAAATCACTTTTAGAAGTTACTTCACATTCAAGCTCCATTTACAATATTTAACACATTTTCTTATAAGTTTGCAGGTAATTGCTGTTTTATCACATGAAACAAACCATTCTGTTAGCGCTTAACACTGTAGATTGGTTAGTATTTAAGATTTGAATCGTTTTGATAAAATATGCATCAGTATATAAATAAAATATTTTATTCAATAAAATTTAGAGATATTTTGTGTTCTAGTCAAGGGATAATTAAATGGCAAAAAGTAAGGATTTTTAGGGTTTTTACGAAGTAAAAATGAAATACTTAAAAAGTATTTAAAATTTTAAAACTTTTGTTTTTTTTATGAATTTATTAAAAAGTCTTGCTAGATGATTTTTAAAAATACCATTACATATCCAGTGAATGTTTTTCATAAAATAGATGATGTCTTTTTGTTTATTTAAAAAAATAACGCAGAAAAATAATGAAATTTATAATTCGAAAAAAAGACATTTTTCGAATATATTCTTATATTAAATGGACAAATGAATTTGAAGTTTCATTTTGTTTATTCAAAAGGCAAGTTGGAAAACCGGTATCGTCACTGAAGGGTTAAATTAAAAATCAATATCAAGTGATAAATATTCGAAAACATCTTGTATATTTCCAGAAAAAACCAGGAAGCCCAAATGAACGTTGACCCAGACGCTTAAAAAAAAAAAAAAAAAGCGAATCGCATCTTCAAACATGAAAAGACTATTCATCCACGCATTCCAACCCAATTCTCCAAAACATTCCAACATTCAGAGAGACTAATTACAAAAGGAATGAAACGAATCCTTTCGGTTGACCGAATCCATTCCATACTTAGAAACCTTCCTTCCCGTCGCTGCTGCATTAACAAGAGACAGCAAACCTTTTTACGAGGGCGGTCAAAGCGGATTTGCAAAAAGCGGATTAGTACAGTCGCTTCGCAAAACAAATAGCTCCATCCTGTGTATTTCTCTTGAGAAGAGAGCCTTAAAAGAAGAAATATTCTGGCGAAAGAGGATTAGGTCGCCTGATGGGGAAAAGCACCTCGAGCCCGTATAGAGCAAATAAGAGTGACGAATTCGTGATCCGTTTTTATTTATTAAGGATTTGGTGATAGAGGATGTTTACTTTATCCGAATGTCAAGTTTAGAGGAAAGATAGCATTCGAAATGCCAACGGACCAAAATGAAAACGTTTAAAATTGCTTTTAACGTTGAAATTTGCAACTGTAACACCAGGCTCTTATTCTTTTCATCCAAATTAATTATTTTATTCACGGACGAATCCTTCTAGATGTTCAATTTTTAAGTTCTTTTGTTAGAGAACTGCGGATCCAGGTAAGGAAAAGTTACACGTTGCTGATCGGCGTACCAGTTGAGATCGCCAGTCATATGATGCCAGCACTAGCACCAGGTAAATACATAACACTCCAGTCTCAGGAGAAACCATTTTGTCATTCAATCACCTCTTGGTTGGCAACTCCAGTAGACTAAACATTTTTTGTTCAATTTTTAAGTTCTCTTGCTAGAGAACTGCGGATTCAGGTAAGGCAATTATATACTTGTTAATCGGCGTGCCAGTTGAGATCGCTAGTTATATGGTGCCAGCACTAGTCCCATGTAAACACATAATTCCAGTCCCAGGAGAAACCCTTTTGTCATTCAATCACCTCTTGGTTGGCGACTCCAGTAGACTAAACATTTTTTATTTAAGGTTGATTTACATCAATCGACGTACCACCTTGAGATCTCAAGTCATGAACGTCAGCTGAAGCATCATGTAAACGAATCATTCTAGTCCCTGGAAAAGCCAGTTTGTTACAAGATGTCCTTTGACTGGTGGAGATAGTATATCAAGCATTTTATATTTACAATGGCTTCAACTCCTATCATAAAATCACCTGAGCTCTCTCGTGTCCTCCGACAGGCTGGGTAATCCTAACTTAGTGCCTGGATTGTTCACGTCCTTGTCATCATGTAAATACAGAACTGGTAGTCCTATCAACGCATGACAGTGACCTTCCAATCAACTTGTCGGCTGGCTTTTCATACCTTGGCAACATATAAATCACCTTTACTAGCGCGTCAACTCTCATCATCCAATCACCTCAGCTCTTTCATGATCAACGACTCTGGGCGTAATCCTTTCTCAATGGTTGGATTGTTCCAGTACTGGCATTATGTAAACACAAGTCTTGTACTCGGATCAACGCGTTCCAATTAACTTTCCGGCTGGCTTTCCAGCAGGAGGGACATGCCAGCTTTTATAATCAGCAGATCATTTTGGAACTTTTCCTGTCTAGTCACGCAACTTGGCGATCATTGTCTGATTTTCAGATGTCACTATCGTTTCATTACTCTGATTGGATAAAACCTCCTGTTGCGACTTTAAAAACAGGCGCCGAAATAACTTATTCAGGCTTTGGTGTGTGTTTGGGCTATCTTTCAAAAAGCGTGGCAGGTGTCAAACGGAAAGTACTTAAAATTCTACAACTGATGTCGTGGGGAAATGATATCCTAAAAAAGAAATTTGCGAGGGGAAAAAATAAGCTTCCACGTGGAAATAGGGTACTTTAAGGAAGGACTAATATGGAAGCTTACATTATCTTCTGAACCTAGAACAGGAATCTGTAAAAGAAGTTTTGGAGAAAAAAAACAAAAAAACCTAAGCATGGAATAACTTTTTTATTATTGCTATCTTTGAGTATCATATTTAAAATTTTGAATATATCATAGATTAAAATTAAAAACTTTTTTTTTCTTTTTTCTTAATTTTTAAGGAACCTATCCTCATCGTCTCGTAACAAATATTAGAGCAAAAAAGTAGAAAACGACGAAACAAAATTAGAGAAGAGAAAAGCTTAAACAAAAACTAGATCTGTTGATGTTTACAGACTTCAGACGGGTCTAAACAAGATAATTACTTATTCTTGTATCTTGTAAAAGAATAAGGCAGTGTTCCATCCTCAATGAGTAATTTATTGGTTCTTCTTTTGAGACTGACATTTTTATTTCATTTCAGGATTTTTTTAAAATTATTTTTTAGTTTCATTTAATCTTGTAACTCACATTCAAACCACTTCTCAATGTCGTTTCTACTTGAAACGTGGCCTATTTTCACAATCTCGACGAAGATAAATAGATAAAGTATTCAACCGTAAATTGAAAATAATAACAAAATTAATAATAATTTATCATAACAAACCCTGAAGTTTTATGGATGGTAACCAATAATATATTTTATCATCAATAATATATTAATGCATTTTAATTTATTTAGTTAGTTGTTCGTATGTTTTAGGTACATTACCAGGAAAAAAAGTTTTAAAACAAATGCATAAAAATCCATGTTTATCAGAGATTTTTCATATCTAATAAAGAACCTGATTTTAAAAGATGATAAATCAATTCTGCTTTTGAAAATTCTCATTAAAAAGATTAAAAGTTTGTTCCGAGATAACAAATCATGCCCAGTTTATAAAAAAATTTTTAGTCACCGAAATATTTTTATTACTTAAAATTATTCCTTAACAAAATAATTATCAATCCTTCCCTTCAAAAATGTAAATAAAATAATAAATCATATTTTTTTTCAACCTGATTAAAACATTTCCGATGCCTATGTTTTTATTATTTCGATCAGACGATTTTAAATTACTTTTCAGATAGCTTTAATAAAAAAAAAAATTATTTCGTGTCATTAAAGAAAGTTGTAAAGCGCCTTCTAATATTTCTCACTCAATAATAACATAAGATAATCTATGTTCATGGATAAGCAAAATAAATTAATGATTTTTTGTGTGTGATTCTTACCTTCACATGAATTAATGGTTTTTTAATTGGATTAATTTACTATCACTAGATGTTAGGTTTATGATTATCAAAGAACAACATACGCAGGAAAATATTAAAATAATTAAAGTAGGAAATTCATTTAAAAACTTCATTCCCCGAAGAAATTTATAAGACAATTTTTAACCAAAATATTATTTATTAATTAATACATTGATTATATACTTATATTCCAAACGTAAAAGTAAATAAGTAAAAAATTAATTGTTCATTAGAAAAGTACCAGATTTAAAACACGTTTAAATTACTTTCATCAAATCTAAAATAACTCGTTCAACCCCAAAATTTTTGAGTGATATATTTATAGTATTTTTTTCCCCTGATTTTTCTGAAAATTTTCTGTTGATAAGTTTTGTAATGAATGTGGAAGGAAAGAGGGAGTTATTTTTAAGCGTTTTCTAAAACACTTTCACAACAACAACAAGCATCACATTTTTACTTTCAATTACCCATACGTATATATACATCGGGTAATGAAAGTATAGCATTCGGTATTTTTTTTTTTTTTTTTTTTTTTTTTGCATTTTTCCACGTTTTGGAACATCCTGATTTCAAAAAAGTGATTTAGAAAAAATGTCTGTCTGTGTGTATGTGTGTCTGAGGTCCGCATAACTCACGAACAAATTGACCTACGATGTTCAATTTTGGTATGAGGGTTAGTGGCAGCCATGGGACCTACCATTAAGATTTTCGTCAAAATCGCGCTTGCGCATAAGGTAGCTCCCATTGAAAAAATCATGTTTTTCAATGATTGCTAAAAAACGGCTCTAACGATTTTGATAAAAATCACTGTGGTAATGCCTTTTCATGTGTTCTAAACATCCCCACCTCCGAAATTCCCATAAAAATGTTTTAATGGCGTAAAAAATTGAAAAATGAATGCCTTTGACACAGAGTTCTCTTTCCTTGAGCATACCTCATTAAAGATCGTTTTTTCTTCTCCATTCAGTTTCGCTTATATTAAAGGATAATATAAGGATTATCGAAAAGTTTATCACCAAAATCACCATTTTGGCGATTTTTTTTTTCAAAGACCCATACAAGAATTATTGCACAAAATATCACAAACTGGCCATTTATTCTAAATGAAGAAGGAATATATACAAACGGTAAATGACACAAATCCAAGTCAGTATAATAGTGTGATTTAAAGTTGTGCGATGTTCCACACCCCTAGTTTTTTTTATATATTTAAAATTTCACACCAGGTTCAGGTATTTTCTAGACAAGACCTTAATAATTAAAGATTTATTTTCCATCAAATTGTGTGAAAGAGTGTCTACAATTATTATTTTTTTATACTGTTGACACATTTAATCATTTTTAAGATTCTTGGACATAAAAGAAAAATACATTAAAATAACATTTCGAATTTTTAGCACTTTACAAGATGAATTTCATGTCAGGAAAAAAACTCAAACAAATGCTTGTTAATGTTAAGTAGTATTGAAATATTGCACATTTGAAATACCTGATCTTAATTCTTACTTTAATAAGTATTTGATAGAAATTATAATGAATTATTTCTTCCAAGGCTAATAATTAATCCCCTAGGTCCTAAGAAAAAAATTTAATGGGTTAATGTACTTAAAAGTTTTACAGCTTTTAAATTTTTTAATAAAAGAAAATATAGGAGTTTTCGAAACGTTTTTTGCCAAAAACACCATTTTGGCAAACTTTTTTTTAAAGACACATATAAAAACTATCGCTAAACTGACCAGTTTTTTTAAGCAAATGATGAAAACATAAAAACGATAAATGACACAAATCCACATCAGTAATATAGTATAATTGAAAGTTGTGCGATGTTCCACACCCTAAGTTTTCTTTACAAAAGAGATATTTCTGCTTGAATTTAGAATCCTGGGTGTGTAGGAAATTAATTTAGTGACATTTAGAGAGTGAGATTAAGAAATTTTTAATACAAAAGATGTGGGATGTTATGATGGAAATAAAAAGTTGGAATCGCATTGAAATCGTCAATGTAGCTATTAGATTGCTCTCGTAAGTTCTCCAGTTAGCGAGAACCACTTGGAATATTATAGAACGTCACTCAAACTCATATAAGCTACGTAATCCGTTTTGACTCCGCCTTTTAGAATATCAAATCTTGACACTAGTGATTGCATCACCCCTTCGCTCCGAGCCACTCTGACAATAAATTTTTACATTTGATTAATATCGGCTGCTTTTTTATATCCTAAGAGTGTCAACACTATTTTACTATATATATATATATATATATATATATATATATATATATATATATATATATATATATTGTCCAACTTTTAGAATATATATATACATAACATAAATCTTGAGCTACCTTTCTAATTCTGTGCAAGAAACTAAAAATATTTGTCATTTGCTGAATAACGCGCTCTCATTTCGTTCTTCGGCATAAAAACCTTCTCTAACGCAATATCTTTTCATGTCCGATTGTTATAAAAATAAAACACGACGACTTTTATACCCAATTTTCAAATAATTTATTTCTTTTCTTGGCATATCAAACATCTCCATGCAACATTGAAGACTGTTCATAAATTTCATCGCGTCATCTTACAATTTGCTTGAGTATTTCGAAAGTAGTGTCGCTTTCTGAAGCAATGGGAATCCTGCGTATAAAGGCGAAAGTTCTAGACGATATTTTGCTCTTGCTTCCGGAAGAAATGGGATTTAGGAATTGAATCGCAATAGAAAGTGCATTAGGAATTCGTAAAAAAATCAATATAATTTCCTGTGGAGTATATTTGGAAATACTTTAAAAAGGGGGAGTTGACAAGATTTGACTTTTGCTCTTCAGTGGAATTTTAATGGAAATGACATGGTTTTGATACGTTGTTTATTGATGAGGACATATTCCTCTGTTTTACTTTCATAATTTGAAAGTAAAATAGTGGAATATAATAAATAATATATAATAAAGTAAATACATAATAATATAACTAAAATATAATAAAGTAAATACATAATCATATAAATAAAATATAACAAAGGAAAAGAGTAAAAAATTACTTGTTACATACTTGCAATTTTAAAATATTAAGTAATTTAATTCCCAAGGTTACAACCAGTTAGCACAGCGGTAATGGCCAATGTCAAAAACAAGGCTTCTAGAAGAATGGCCAATCCTGTCCGAAACTCAAGCATCGTTCCAAAATGCGGAATTAAAAAAAAAAAAAAAAAAAAAAAAAAAAAACATAATTTTTTTAGTCCTCCGTCCTTTCTTATAATGAAATAATTCAATTTCAAAACTGTACATCAGCATTTCAAAACTTCTAGTATATTTTATCCAGTATTGGGCAAGATTGGTCAAGATCCATAAGAACGGTCCACATCGAGATTGGACAATATAGAGCGATATTGGCCACCGTTGTTGTATTACTGGGACAAATGGAGTTAACTTTGAAAATAATAATAGTTTATCGCCCAAACTTATTAGACGTCAGCACACATTTATTAAATGGTAAATTATTTTTTCTGATAATCTGAATTGCCGAAAGAAAGCATACACAGAATAAAACATGATTCGAATGGATTCAGTTCCCATAAACAGAACTCTTCTAAAGCATTACTTTACAACAGTGTTCGTCATTAACTTTTAGAGGCGGGCCGTATGATTTATGTTGGAGCTTTTCGCGGGCCTGGTACACCAATATACGTATCTTTTATTATTATTAAACTGAAAACAAATATTGATTTTTTTTTTAAAACTACAGTTAATCTTTGATTTTTTTTTCAAATAATTTAAAAATAATTATTTTCATTATTAGGAAATCAAAGTCTAAAAATTAAGTGAATCTTCAATGTGACAATGCTACTTGACATAACTTTTAATAGAAGTAAAAGTTGCAGTAGTATAATAAAAATAAGCGTAGTAATCTGGAATAAAACTGTACTTCCAGATTACTACGTTTTAGTTCATATCAATTGAGAGACGATGGCGGTCGAAATCGTTCAGTTTATTTTATGATAGAGTTTCTGTCTGTCGCAGTATTTATTGCAGCCAATCTTAATAAATTGTCCAAAGGAGATTTAGTTAAGTTATTCCTATATTTATTCTTGATGAAAACCGCCTTTCTGAAAGTTTCTTCATATAGTTTATTCGGGCATGTAATAGAGATATCTGTTCTACATAGCTAACACAAATTATTTCGGATAAATTACAATTACGTAAAAAATAAAAAGTCCGTACCATAAAATATGATTTTTTTTTTTTTTAAATCTTTTGTTGTACCGGCTGGCCGCGGAAAAATCTGTCGAGGGCCAAATCTGGTCCGCGTGCGGCGTAGTAGCTAACGCTGCTTTACAAGATCATTAGAAATTATCTACTAAAAAAATATTCAATGAACACATATCATTAAGGTTTTTAAGGGATTCCAACCCTGCAATAGGAAATAATTAAAATTAAAACAATTCCTTGGTGGGAAATCATTTCACAACAATCAATCCTCCAACCATGCTAAGACATTTCTTTTCGTCCAGGCTGCTCTTCATCTCTGTTGAGAGCTCTGCGTCAAGGAAAACACAATGTTCGACAATGTGTTGTTTCTTTTAGAAGGCTAGTTCTCTCCCCTTTCGGCGTTGTTATTTTAGGGAACAAGAAAAACGACGACACCCGCCTGACGACAGGATTTGCAGTCGTCATCAGAAATATCAGACGCGACCAGCCGATGTCTATCGGAGCCTCTACGTAACTGAAAGTTCAGTAGCACGCACTGAAAAGGCTTCTTAGAAAACGAACTCGACATAAATTTATTTTATTCATTCTCTCTTTTCGAAATTGGGTTGCTTCTTTGTCGTGCATAGCTGATATTGTTGTTGGGATCAGGAAAGCTGTTGTGTAGCTACTACTATTTCTCATTGTGAAAAACCTCCATGGATTTTGAAAATTAAATAATTTGGGGGGGGGGGGAGTGGTATGATTCACTGTAAATAGAAGTTTGATACAGGTTTAAAAATATTCAATGGATAAGAAATTTAATACGTAATGATTAATTAAAGTTTCATTAAGATATCCATTAAAAAAGTTAAGGTTTAAACAAAAATTAACCGCCTTTCACCCTTTTAGGTGTCATCTGCCCCCCCCCCCCCACACCTCTGAAAATAATCCGTTCGGTACCCTTAAATAGTTTCCTAGATATAGTTGAGTATTAACTTGTTAATTTTAAACATGTGAATTCGTATGTCATGTGCAACAACTGCATAAAAGCACATGAACAAAATTAAAACTAGGGATGTGGGGCATCGCTCAACTTTCAATTACACTATAATACTGACTTAGATTGTGTCATTTATCGTTTTTGTATTTTCATCCTGCATTTAGAAGAAATGGCCACTTTAGCGATATTTTTTGAGCTAATTCTTGTATGGGTCTTTAAAAAAAAACCTCCGCCAAAATGATGATTTTGGCGATATATTTATCGATAATTCTTTTATTATCCTTACTTATAAGTGAAACTGAGCAGAGACGAAAAAACGAGCGTTGATGAGGTATGCTCAAGGAAAGAGAACTCTGTTAAAGGCATTTGTTTTTCAACTGTGTCGATTGTGTCTTACAAATTAACAAACTATTGTGTCTTACAAAAAATAAATGGTATTTCTCAGTGGTCGGTTCAATTCTATTTTAACGCGATTTAATGATATCAAGCTGGTTTATTTATGTTCCGTAAAAGCGACCTTTTAGTGACAGTTACAGCCTCAAAGTTTTATAGAATGCATTGTCATTGACACCGAATCTATCTGCCAAGTTTCAGCCTGATTGGATAACTGCAAGGGAGTTAATTAGACCTTCGTAGATTCCGTCGCTATCAACACACAAAATTGAATTTAATATAAATGATTTAAAAATTCAAGCATTAGGTCTATAGATCAGGGACAGACTGAAAATCTATCTTAAGCAATTCTCATTAATCAAGCATTTAAGAATAGGGATTCAGAGAGCGTGCAATTTCATCCAATCTCATCTTACTAAAATGCCCTTGAATAAAAAAAGAATAATCTTAGAACCAACCCAAAAGACCTTTTCCGAATTTCGCCTGGGTGGAAATGATCCACTCGGCCTCGCTTAATTTTCCGCTCGTCGAATGCGATTTTCCATTTGGGAAGATGGCAACCAGTCGTCGCTTCGGACGATAAGTTGTTGGCAAGAAACCAGGTCAATTTTTCATTAGCAGCCTCTTGTTTGTGTTTTTTCGTCGGCACGTGTTTATCATTAGGTTGCAATTTCCTCAAAAATGAAATTATTATTTTTCATCTTTGCACCGGTTTAAGGTTGACTGTATTGGAGATTTTCTTGCGCAAGAGCTACACAAAGGCTATAGCGGCACATCGATGGAACGTGATCTATATGACTGGAAGTATCTCAAATGTCAAGGAATGAGAGGTATTTCATAAAAAAAATTCCGAGCAATTTCGTATCGAAATAGGGGAAAACCCGGAAAATAACCTAAATGTAATCTGACGATTGACCGTACACTATCACAATCACTGATCTCTGCACCTCCTGGAGAGTGCATGCCTTTCCACTGACTTGAAGTTGAAGATGGCTCAACGATCACCATAGAGATATATCAAGAAAACTCTCCGCCGAACTAGTTATAACCTGTTGGTAACCAATGGTAACATATTACAATTACACAGCATTATATAGGGAATAGTTTGGCTGCTATTCAATTGGCATCATCTGCTTGCAGAGTTGAACTCGCTCACGAGCTTTCAACAAGAGGTCAGTGATCACAATCGCCATCGTGCCTACTCATTGTGGGAAACAACACCAACCGTAGGATCGATCCCGTAATTTCTCGCTACGCGAGAATTCTTCTCCTCGAAAGAAAGACAGGCGAACCGGTTTAAAGAGAAAAAAAATTATAATCGGGTGAGAAAGTTTTATTTGTTTAAAAGAGAGAGCGGTCATTAGAAAATAAATGAACAAAATTGGTGGAATTTATTTTTTATTTGTTTTATATTTTAATTTGATAGAAAAACAATATTGCAAAATTGGTTGAATATAATTAAAGAAAGTGAAGACGCAATTTCAAACTTTGGTTGAAACTGAGATTTAGCAGTATTTGAAGTGAACTATTAGGCTATAGCTTCATTTCGGAGGGAAAAAAGACATTACACATCCCATCACACATCAATAAGAACTGATGAAAATGTTTGTACTGGTGAAAAAGGGATGCGTTTTCAACTTGCTGCTTTTTGGAATGTTCGTTTTTCAAAAGAAAGAAGGGGGGGGGGGGAACAAAAAGAAGAAGAAGAAGAAGAAAAGGGAGGGGGGGGGAACACATTTCCATTGATATTTCACTTCCTGTATCCTTCAATCGGAAAAATTGATTATTTTATAAATAGGTTTTAATTAGATTTCATTTCCTGTACTATTCAATCGGAAAAATTGATTATTTTATAAATAGGCTTTAATTGGATTTCTTTTCCTGTACCCTTCAATCGGAAAAATTTATTAAATTTGTAAGTAGATTTTAATTCAAAAGATATTCCATTTTTATATTAAATTTGACTTTAGAAAAAGTTTGTTTAATTTTGAATATTGCGAGATACTGTGGTTGGATTTAATATCTATCATTTCAGATTTTTACTTTCAGTTTGTCGATGTATATGGAGTAAAGGATAATAGAGGTATTGCTCAAAGGTGAAAAAAATTATTTAAATTTTTTGGGTTATCTCTACGTTTTATAAGTTTCTGAGTCTAAAAAAGTAGATTTTGGAAAGTGGAGAAGTGTATGTGACAATAGTAAGTTGATCTCCAGAAATGATTGTGCTATGGTGTAAAATCGGGATAGAAAACAGCAAAACTAGCTGATGTAAAAGCAAGAATTTCGTTAAAACCATACATATGCAGGAAATATTACCTATTGAATAGTTTAAGTTTTTCAAGAATTGCAAAACAAAATTCTGCTCTAACGGTTTTTAGCAAATCGTTAGAAATCTGACTGTTAGAATTGTACGACAAAGAATCATATATAATTTCACAAACTGTTCCTTTGCTAAGACGCCAAGTTGGTAGAGATTCTAAACATAATCGATTACGTAAATTTATGATGCTCATCGTGTAAGAAATATTCTACCATAATTGCTACTTGACGAAGAATTAACCCTTTGCACTCCAGGCCTTTTTCGCGGGGAGGGACCAGAAACTCGAGATGTTTCCCGCCATTTTTGGTTGGTTCGCGGTTAAAGATCTGCTTCAATGAAACTAAACACAATCATTAGCCATGTATCGAATTTCCGCATCAAACCTAGTGGTTCTCTCGAGTTACGGTATCAAATCATGTGGTGAATGAGAGTCACCTATGGAGTGCAAAGGGTTAGCTCGTAAATGAAATAAGTGTTAGAAAACAAAAATTGAGAACGTCCCAAATATCTACCCAAATATAGTGGGGAGGGGGTCAACAGCCTCCTTTTGACTCCCTAATTCCACCACTGATTGTTCATGTAATTCAAAGATACTTCATATTTTTCTTGAAATTGTATATTGCAATACATTTCTAGTGGAAATTTCTAGTAGAAATGTATAGAGATTAGGTAGATACCTTTGTTTTAGTCACTTTCCATCAATGGACAATTCCCGCATTTTTTCAAAATGAGTGAAATTAGTACATATTTATGAAGAGTTTATTTCTGATTCCAAATATTTAAACAAAAGTTCTTTAAAAAAAATCAGTTATTTAAATATTAAGAAAAGAAAATTCCTCAAAACCGAGCCAAAACCAGTCCGATCAAAACAGTCAACAAAATTCGTGACGTAAAGACCCTAGCGTTTCTATGGTTATCGTGATGTTTCTGCAAGATAGTTAGCTTTAAAAAAGTTGGTGTTGGTAGACCATTGCCACATTCCGTACAGGTTGGCGTGATTTGCGAGAAACTTGCAAATCTGGTTTCCGCTGCTGCATTTCAAGCCAAGATGTTTGCGAAGCCGTGACGTCACATTCAATGCCAACGAAATGAGTCGTTTTCTCGCTAACCTCTTAACAAGGTAATTTTGATAGCAAATTAAAAAAAGAAAAAGCGCATTGAGCAGAAATTTTTATGTTTATGGCCTTTTTGAAATATTCAGAATTGAATAATAAAAAATAAAAAAATAATAAATAAAAAATAAAAATAAAAAAATGCGAAAATTTTCCATTGTTCAGTAGTTTCAGAAGCAAATGGATTAATTTCCAACTATTGTACAACTAGAATATCAATTTCCATAAAATTACATAATATTGACAGAGAAGATAATTTATACATTCTCCAAGGAAACGCAAAAATGTACTTAATGCATTCATTATCATGCAATCAGGAGAAGAGTTCAATCAACCCTAGTAATGACATTATTGTCCTAGCTTCCCCGCATCTAAAAGTGTCTGATTTCCCGGACCACATTTCTAAAACAGCATAAAAGAATATATCAGTCAGACACGTTTTCGCAACACACGAATATTCAATCGCTATAGTATCACATAAAATAACGTCACAAATAAGCGTCATTAGTGACGTAATATGTATTGCCAACTTTGCTCATTTTTAAAAAGAGGCGAGTAAGCCGTCGCCAGATATCTGAATCGTCTGCAGACTTTTTAACTGAAAATTAAAGAGCGAAGGGTTACCAAATAAAAAAGAGTGCTCATTATTTGGCAAGTTATGACATATTTTTCAATCGAATTTAGTTCAACTCCTTTCAAGTCGATTTTTGACCAGTTTCGGCCATTTTTACCTCGGCAGACCAGTGGATTAGTAATCTACTAACTTTTCTACACATTTTATAAAAAATTTAGAATGATGTTCGATGATTCAATCAGTTACTTCTCAGACTATAAGAATCCCTTCTACATTGTCTTAAAGGCAGAAACAAGGAAAGAAAACTTTCAAATTAACCAATCATTTAAATCTGCTGATTCGTGCCAACAAAATAAGCTTTTTTTTCCGTCCCCTTCTGTCATTTATCAGCAAGGAGGTTTGTTATGTTTTCTTTTTTCGTACTTAAAAAAAACAGCCGCCTGTTTTTGTTAGCGCTTCCGAGAAAGCGGTTAAGTGGTCCTGCATCGGAAGCAAAAAGAAAACGTTTCAAATGGAAGTATCAACTTTAAGAAAAGTTCGTGCTTTTTAAGAAAAGATATCGATTCATTTTAATCGGCTTTTTAGCGAATAGAATAAAGTTCTATCAAGATGACATTTTATGCGGAACTAGATCATCTTGTCAGAGTTAAAACTATTTGAAATACGGAACCGTTTTTAAATTATATGTAGCTTTTAACGTTTGTGTGTTATCAACACGGCATCTACATTCTGAATCTCAATTCTAAAATATAGGAGATTTCCATCCAGGTATACATTTAGAGGAAAACATATAAGTATAGCATAGGGTCTGAAGTCTCAGAAATCGAGATTTTGTTCTTTCTAACATGGTAATGATAGAAAATGACTAAAATGACTATTGTTGGCAAAAATAGTTTATAATGGATGTAAAGCAATCTAAATATTATCTTTTAATTTTATTTTCTATTATGAAAAATATTTTATTGCAAAAAAAAAAAAAATTAATTAATTTAAATTTATAAATTTTTTTTATTGAATTTCTGTATTAATACCGTGTATCTGTATTAATACCGTGGTAAACTTATTTATGGCTAGGTATCTGTTATTTAATCTAAAATTAAAAATTGTAATTATTTTTGTCTGGATCAAGTTAACATAATTACAATGATAAAGTCGATTTAATTATCTTTGGCGCTCTTGGGGAGCTTATTAAACAAATTCAACCTATTGAACCTAAAGAACCAAACTCTTTTCCTACCAAATCGTTATCTTGAATTGTCATTTACCATTAATTATCATGTTCCCACCTTTCTACAGTTCTACAGATCCTCTGATGTTCAGTGTTACGCATGCTACTGAAAAATTCATATTCAGTAAACAGTATCTGATGTTAAAAAGATTTGGTCTTTGGGTGCAATATGTTGAGTTGGCTTAATAAGCTCCCTAAGAGCGCAAAAATAATTAAATTCGACTTTTTTACTGTAAATAAATATAACTTGATCTAGGCAAGTCGTTAATTGTGAAATATCAGTTTCTAAACCGTGTTTATTGATACTTATGGCCAATTTTATTCCACTTTTGTCTTGGATAAACGATTGAAAAATATGAATATTTCCCCTGTAAGTCTGAACACTCCTCTAATACAAATTTCATCAAACATGACTCTTCTGTGATATGCATTGTGTAAAGATTTAATGTATTGGGAACTTTCCATGACTTTCAAACAGTTCAAAAGGTGGGACGAGCAATTTATCCATTAGAATTCAACAAGAAACTCATGCTAAGTATGAGAATACAGTTCCAAGTAAACACTGATAGCATGGGAGATCATATCTCACAATAAAAGTCTATTTCATGAGTTGCGTGATTTTTAATGTAAATACGTCTACACAACTGCACATTAATGGCACTCCATTCTTTTGCATATGCCCCACTGTAAATTTTTCATTTCAATTTGCGACTGAATTGTTTTACTTATACTAAATGCACACTGTCTTTACTACGTATGTACTTAGTTTCATTTCTTCAATCAATGTCTATAATTAATTATTCCAAAATAAATTTAACTGTTCCTTAGCAATTGCCAAGCAGTGTATATACTTAGTAAACCTAATTTTACTTTTCAGAGGGAAAATATTGGTCAGTGCAGAACAGAGCAGATCAATGCAGTAAGGTGGAACAATATTGTTTTAATCACAAAAGTAACTAATTTTTGTTATGCAAGTATATTTTATGCCCGTTTATATAACAATTATTAGTTTTACTAGATCAAAATTGGGTGCAACTATCTCCAAAATATATCTTAGAACTTAATTAAAAAAATTCGAGGAAATAACCAAATTTTGCCCCTACACTATCTGGCCAAAAGTATCCGGACACCCCTTAAAAAAGTGATTCTGGCGAGTGACGCAATTTGATACGTAATTGAAAGCTATAAAAGTGTTGGTAGTTGTTTGTCAGATTGTATTTATGCGTTTGTGAGGCAATGAGTAAGTCAAAGGAGCTTAGTGAGTTTGATCGTGGCAGAATAGTGGGATGCCACCTTTGTGGGAAATCAGTTCGTGAGATTGCCGACATTCTACAGAAGCCTAAATCCACTGTGAGTGATGTAATTTTGAAGTGGAAACGCCGAGGCACTGAAACGGCAGAAAAACGAACCGGTAGGCCGAAAACACTTGTTGAACGCAGCCGCAGAACTCTGAAAAGGGTAGTGAAACAAAATCGCAAGTCCTCGTTGGTGGAAATTTCTCCGAGGTTCCAAAGTTCATCAGGCATTAGTGTGAGCAGCAGGACTGTCCGTTGAGAGTTAAAAGACTTGGGATTCCATGGTCATGCAGCCGCTCACAAGCCGAACATCACTCCACAGAATGCGAAGCATCGATTGCAATGGTGTAGAGCTCACCGTCATTGGACTGTGGATATGTGGGAAAACTGTTCTTTGGAGTGATGAATCTCGCTTTACAGTCTGGCAGTCGGATGGACGCGTCTGGGTTTGGCTGATGCCCGGCGAACATTTCTATAGTGACTGCATTGTGCCGACTGTTAAGTTTGGTGGTGGAAGCATAATGGTGTGGGGGTGTTTCTCGTAGTTTGGCCTGGGTCCGTTAGTTCCTGTGGTTGGAAACATGAACTCTGAGATGTATGTGGACATTCTGGACAATGTTGCACTCCCAACTCTATGGCAGTATTTCGGGGAAGGCTCATTTCTCTTCCAGCAGGATAACTGATCCATTCATACATCGAGGCTTGCACAGACGTGGTTTGACGAAATGGATGTTCAAAAACTGGACTGGCCTTCTCAGAGTCCCGATCTAAATCCCATAGAACACCTTTGGGACGAATTAGAGCGCAGATTACGTAGCCAGCCAAATCAACCATCTTCACTGCAAGCACTCACTTCAGCTGTGATGGACGCCTGGATGGCAATTCCTATGGTCACCTATCAAAAATTGGTGAAAAGTCTTCCCAAACGTGTGCAGGCTGTCATCGATGCAAAAGAGGGACCAACATCATATTAATATGTGCCTCAGGACTCTCTAAGTCCATACAACTGGGTGTCCGGATACTTTTGGCCAGATAGTGTATTATTTCAAAATGCTACTTTCAATTAGAAAAAAAATTACGTAAAATTTATATATCAGTGTTTAGAAAATGATTTTTTCAATATATTATATGAAACTTTGTTTTAAAGAAAAATGTATTCATTAAAATTTACACATTTTTTTTTTTTCGTTAATGAGATTATTCAGTTAAGGAGCTCAAATACATAATAGAATGACCTTATTATTTGTTAAGAAATAGTTTAATAAAAAACGCTTTAAATTTTCCTTACAGATTACAACAAATATAATTAGGATCTTTGTAAACATTAGACGCTATTATGTATCACTGCGTTTTTAATGAGCTGGATAAAAAATAAGTAATTTGTTTATTAGTTTAGTATTAAAAAACTAAGCCAAATCAAATCAGTTCCATGAAGACTGTAGTATCGTACCAAGTGTGTTGTGTATGTGTGTCGCAAAAAGATTATCTCATTTCTTTAACTATTATCATTTTTATTTCTAATACTATTCTATTTATTTTTACTAATATCTATTACTTTTAGCTATTAATTTTATAAACAATTTATTTGAAAAGTTTGAGAATTTTTATTTTCATACAGCTCTATAAGTGCAAATAGTCGATAAGAAAAGTGTTCTTGATCTCAAATCATATAATTAAGCAAATTAGCAGTATGAGTTTAAAATTGATTGAATTTTTATTTAGAAATGTCAATCTATGTATTGTAAATAGCAAACTGATTCAATCTGTTTTAAAAGTTTAAATAAAACATTTTTTTGAATAAAATACTTAGCTTCCATACTTGGTTTCTTAAATGCAAGTCATTAAAGTTCTTTAGAATATGTTAAATGTTATATCTGAAGATAAAAATAATCAATTTGGTCTTTTTGTCTAATTTTCTTCACGACATTGTTCTTTTAAAATGGTGTAAGTCACATTTTTATAATTGTTCTTTTGCATTCAATTTTCAAGACAATGTTGGTTTTTACTTTAATGTTAGTAGACCTGAAAAGATGTTATCGTTTTTGTTCTGCAGGGGTTAAATAAAAATTAAAATTCTATAACTTTATTACTTTTTAAATACATTACCATATAAACCACATACTCTTTTTATGATGTCTTTTCTCTAATTGTGAATTTCACAATGTATATGTATTATCTGTCTAATATAGTTAAACTAGAAAACTGTAAGGCGCATAAGGTATCCGTTTAAAAAAAAAGCCTCTTTCATTATGACTGTGAAAAAAATTGTTGAAATTGAAACATGACTCTGAGAAGATAATTCTTAACAATAACAATGCAATTCTCCCCATGCAATTTCTCCTTATCATGTGAATAGAAATAAATGAAAAGATGCAGCGTTACAGAGTAAGTCAGTTAGTTAATGATGAACGGAACTCTTACAGTAATGACAATAAATAAACCAATTTCCAGGATACACCAAGTATTTTAAGTAACCTGCAATATGCTTTCAATATTATATGTTGAGAACTATTTATATTTGTAGTTTGGGGTTAAATGTGCATTTCAAAACCGTAAAAGTATTTCAATGTATAACAATTGGAAGTATAGCAGGAATGTTCCTTGTTGTCTCAAACAACAATTCCAATCTTCCTTGCGCCTTTGGTTGCTGTAAGAAGAACATAACAATATTAAGCTATTTTTTCATGCTCTCTTCCCTTGAAACATTGCAATAAATGACAACGTTATAACTTGTTTCCTACTTGTATTTTGTAAGTTTTGAGGTTAGAATAGATGGCTCAGTTAATCAGTTGGAAGTATAGCAGGAATGTTCCTTGATGTCGCAAACAACAATTCCAATCTTCCTTGCGCCTTTGGTTGCTGTAAGAAGAACATAACAATATTAAGCTATTTTTTCGTGTTCTCTTCCCTTGAAACATTGCCATAAATGACAACGTTATAACTTGTTTCCTACTTGTATTTTGTAAGTTTTGAGGTTAGAATAGATGGCTCAGTTAATCAGTTGGAAGTATAGCAGGGATGTTCCTTGATGTCGCAAACAACAATTCCAATCTTCCTTGCGCCTTTGGTTGGTGTCTCTGACGCCGAACCCCAGTGTTTAGTTCCCAAGCATGCATGGTCCTCCTCAGTATATTTCTTTCAGGTATAATCAGCTAAGTCAACCTTGCCCAGTCCGCGAATCAAACCATGGACCTGTGGCATGCAGTGCGGTGCGCTAACCACTAATTATAATTTACTTAATACTTCATATCATGACCATTTTTTTCGTATACCATATCGTATAACTATCGTTTTTAGTATATAGACCGAATATCCGGCCGGATATCCGGCGAAATCCGTTTCGGATATCCGTATCCGGTAGACATGGTACCCCGGATATCCGAAATCCGGTATCCGGCAAAACTCACATCCGTTCCATCCCTACTTTACAGTTCTATGAATTGACAAATATAAAATTTTAATTTTGATGAATGTTATGCCAATCATGTGATATCTTACAAACCAATGCAATATATTCAAATGTAAAAACTATACAATTTTACAAATGGTTTAAGGTTGGTTGAGGTAATTGGGGAACATTTTTACAACGACTTTCAGAACTTAATACTTATCTAATAATCAAACTATTTTTTCGTTCACTGTAAGTCTTGGCAACATAAGCTTAAATAAATGGTATTAGGATATTCGAGACTTTAATTTGATGTTGGCATTATTTGTAGTAATGGGCCGCGTAGCCTAGTCGGAAGAGTAACGTTCTCGCAACCAGAAGGTTGCGAGTTCGAGCCTGGGACCGACTAAAGACCGCCATGTTCGCTAATGGTGACTGGAGTACGTTAAATCATTCGTGATTGCAAAGTCATCCAAGTTCCCATACAAATCAATACCTCTGGGGGTGGCAAAGCCAAGTCTTCTGCTGGAATCTTCTGCTTGGTATTACTTCTAAATTGAGAAGTTCTACATAAGGTCGGTAGTGATGCCATCTACCGGGTAGCAACCGAAAAGAGGTATAAATGAACTCTTCGGTGATTACAGGTAGACTTACGCACTCCCTCTCACGAGCGAGTGCTTGCTTACATCCTGTGCAGTACTGCCCAATATTAACATAACAATATTAAGCTATTTTTTCGTGCTCTTTTAACTTGAAACATTGCAATAAATGACAACGTTATAACTTGTTTTCTACTTGTATTTTGTAAGTTTTGAGGTTAGAATAGATAGCTCAGTTAATCAGTTGGAAGTATAGCAGGATTGTTCCTTGATGTCGCAAACAACAATCCCAATCTTCCTTGCGCCTTTGGTTGGTGTAAGAAGAACATAACAATATTAAGCTATTTTTTCGTGCTCTTTTCCCTTGAAACATTGCAATAAATGACAACGTTATAACTTGTTTTCTACTTGTATTTTGTAAGTTTTGAGGTTAGAATAGATAGCTCAGTTAATCAGTTGGAAGTATAGCAGGAATGTTCCTTGATGTCGCAAACAACAATTCCAATCTTCCTTGCGCCTTTGGTTGGTGTAAGAAGAACATAACAATATTAAGCTATTTTTTCGTGCTCTTTTCCCTTGAAACATTGCAATAAATAACAACGTTATAACTTGTTTTCTACTTGTATTCTGTAAGTTTTGAGGTTAGAATAGATAGCTCAGTTAATCAGTTGGAAGTATAGCAGGAATGTTCCTTGATGTCGCAAACAACAATTCCAATCTTCCTTGCGCCTTTGGTTGCTGTAAGAAGAACATAACAAAATTGAGCTATTTTTTTGTGTTCTTTTTCCTTGAAACGTTGCAATGGGACTGCCATTTTAGTAAAAAAAAAAAAAAAATTGTCTCGAGATAAATGTTTTTGTCATGTTTGTTACTTTAATACTACTCAAGAAAACATAATTAACAACGCTATAACTTGTTTTGTATCTGTATTTTGTAAGTTTTGAGGTTAGAATAGATGCCTCAGTTACACCGCGAGCTTTTGATTTTACGACGTAACTGGTCCATATATTATAAGTAACTTTGCCAGACACGGGTCCAGCGATTAGAGTAATTAAGAACTAAAATAGGTTCTTTTCATATTTAAGAATTACATCACTTGTGGAATATCTGAAAAAAGGGTAGGACCCTAACTTTTTAGTTTTTACTTTTTGTTAATTGTATCAGAACTTATTTTCTCCTTTATTTTGCGACTCATATTCCTAATAGTTTAGAGCATTTCAATAGCAAAATTTTGTACTCTTTTCGTTTTGTCAAGAGTTAACTTTAGGTTTCATTTTTACAAATAAGTGAACTGTTACTTTTGAATTGTGTTCAATTTGTGCATAAAACAGAGTCGCAGCGAGTGGCGCTCTTGCAGTTATCACAGCTTCACCATTTCTACATTTGTGGATGATTACTTTTAATCAAGCCCAGACACTACACATCAGACTATTCAATCTAATGTGACACATAATGCCAAATGTTTTAGTTTCGCCAGTTTTAAGGAGTTACTGGGCCCACCTGATATAAAATTTATGATTTTTTTTTAATTATTACCAATCTTCTTCTTCTTATCAAGGACTATGGGGACTAAGGCACCTCTGCTTCTTACAAGAATTTTGTACCAACCCCATACCCAGTACAGATCGGTAGTGGGCAGTACTGCACAGGATGTAAGCAAGCACTCGCTCGTGAGAGGGAGTGCGTAAGTCTACCTGTAACCACCGAAGAGTTCATTTATACCTCTTTTCGGTTGCTACCCGGTAGATGGCATCACTACCGACCTTATGTAGAACTTCTCAATTTAGAAGTAATACCAAGCAGAAGATTCCAGCAGAAGACTTGGCTTTGCCACCCCCAGAGGTATTGATTTGTATGGGAACTCGGATGACTTTGCAATCACGAATGATTTAACGTACTCCAGTCACCATTAGCGAACATGGCGGTCTTTAGTCGGTCCCAGGCTCGAACTCGCAACCTTCTGGTTGCGAGAACGTTACTCTTCCGACTAGGCTACGCGGCCCATTACTACAAATAATGCCAACATCAAATTAAAGTCTCGAATATCCTAATACCATTTATTTAAGCTTATGTTGCCAAGACTTACAGTGAACGAAAAAATAGTTTGATTATTAGATAAGTATTAAGTTCTGAAAGTCGTTGTAAAAATGTTCCCCAATTACCTCAACCAACCTTAAACCATTTGTAAAATTGTATACTTTTTACATTTGAATATATTGCATTGGTTTGTAAGATATCACATGATTGGCATAACATTCATCAAAATTAAAATTTTATATTTGTCAATTCATAGAACTGTAAAGTAGGGATGGAACGGATGTGAGTTTTGCCGGATACCGGATTTCGGATATCCGGGATACCATGTCTACCGGATACGGATATCCGAAACGGATTTCGCCGGATATCCGGCCGGATATTCGGTCTATATACTAAAAACGATAGTTATACGATATGGTATACGAAAAAAATGGTCATGATATGAAGTATTAAGTAAATTATAATTAGTGGTTAGCGCACCGCACTGCATGCCACAGGTCCATGGTTTGATTCGCGGACTGGGCAAGGTTGACTTAGCTGATTATACCTGAAAGAAATATATTGAGGAGGACCATGCATGCTTGGGAACTAAACACTGGGGTTCGGCGTCAGAGTGACCATCTGACTGAAACATCTGCTATGTGACACACAAATGCCACAGTCGAGAAAGCTGAGCTGGGCCCAGCAGGCCTTAGTCCACACGGGCTGTCGCGCCACTGCCCTAATAGCACACATCCTCCCAAGGAGGTCCCTGGGAAGTCATTCGTAGTCCCGGAGATGACTGGGGACTTCCTAGGGACCTCCCTGGGAGGATGTGTGCTATTAGGGTGAGTTAATTTTTTTTATTTAAACTTTAGTTGATGAGTGAAAGAGATCTTTGTTGCTGATTTTATATCTTGTAATATTGATACTTTTAGTTTTTCATATAGTTCTGGCAGGGCTTTATCACGAAAATAATTTCTATTTGGAAGCGGATAACGAGGAGCTAGGTATTTTAATAACTGACCAAAGCCTTCTCTATTCACAATGGAGAATAGTTCAGCATCAAGAGCCATTAACTCACCTAAAATTATATTAATTTTTTTTTACAATGTTGAAGTGCAAAATATAGCTACTTTCAATTTACTTCATGCATTGTTTATAATTGCATTGTTTTCATGCATTGTTTATAAATATTTAATGAAATTGAAGTCTATTTTTTTTGTAATGCACCTAAAACATTACGGATTTAAAAAAATCTCGTAGAAAACTTAAATTGGATCTAACGGAATATTCCGTCTTTAAATATAAACTTAAAAAATTTCCAACCCAAAATTCATCAACATTATGTTATACCATATTTAAAATATATATTTAATATAAACAAATAAAATTAGTACTTACATATTTTTGTGGTTAAGGCTTTTGCTTTAGGATCATCTGAACTCCACAATTTTGGTACAAATAATTTCGATTCCAATGTTGTCTGCGTGAATTTCTTGTTTTGATGAATTGTTTTTTCTTGTTAATCAATATTTGATGCATTTAGTGAGTCTTTAAAGCTTCGGTGAATTTCCTTATGCACACTCATTAAATGGTTCCATAAGGGTTTTGTGGAAAAGGATTTTGGGCTTTTGCCGCGCACATTTTTTAAACGATTCTGTGGAGCAAGTAACACATAGGGCTTTGCTTTCGTCATTTCCCATTAATTTTAAAATACTTCCAAATGGGTGATTTTAAATGAGCCATTATTAAAAATTATAAATTGGATTGTAATTGGAGAAAACTAAAATTCAAGGCATTCTAGAGAGCTAAATATAATTCCACATTGTGGCGTTGCTTTAAAGACCTAAAAATTACAAATTTCAATACTTCATTTTACGTCAGAAAAAATATATCAGCTTTCAATTTCTGCCTATGAAAAATCAGAAATTAGACCATACCATTCACAGCATAAGGGGTAGGGTATTATCGTCGATAGAACAAAAAAAAAAGCATTGAAGATTGCGCATTGGCTATTTATTGCTTTTTACTCGCTAGCAAATGTCAGCAAAAAAGGAGGAAGTGAGAATAACTAAAACTCTTAAGTCACTTATGTTATGGAAAAAAAGTACTATTTATTAGTATTTCGGTTCGAGTTTTACGGAGAAGCATTCAAATATAACATCTGGAATTAATCACATCATAAACTTGGAATGAAAAGAACATATTGCAAAACACGTATGAAGGATGTGTATGGAAAAAGATTGGAGGAATGGTTCATGCTTATCAACTCGGCGTCAATAATACGGCGCCTCTTTCTGTTTTCGTTTTCTAATTTGACTGCAATTTATGTCTAAGAAAAAAAAATTAGAAAAAAAAAGTGTAGGATGCGGTGTTCCCTTTGTCCGAAAAAGATCATTATTTTTTTCAAAAAATTATTTCTTGTGGGTACCTGGTGGTCGGATATACAGCCGGATATCCGAATGAAATTATCGGATGTCCGGTATTTCAAATCGGATATCCGACGGGGTTTCGGATATTGAAAAATCAGCCGGATATGCCGGATATCGGATATTTGCCGGATATCCGTTCCATCCCTACTGTAAAGTAAAATGTTATTAGGATTATAAGACATAGTGAAAATTGTAATTAAAACATAGCAACGTTTTTAGATGTGTAAACAATGAATCACTAAAAATTTTAACAAAAAAACAGCATTTCATATTCATAGTGTTGAGATATTTCAGATTAAATGATTCTTTCTCTCTGTCTCTCTCTCTTTTTTTTTTTTTTTTAAAATTTTTTAATTTTTTTATTTATTTATTTAGTTATTTATTTAATAATCTACTTATATAGTCCATTTGGTTACTAATGGTTTTAGGAAGATCACAATAGTAATACATCTTTTCTTTTTATGTGTATTTTAACTGTACCACTTATTTAGAATTAGTTTGAAAAAAGTACTGAATTTATTGTCTTTTAATCGAAAAAATATTAGCGTATTTTCCTTTTATATCAAAGATACCTTATTGTAATCAGTTTATCTTCACGTAGAGAATCCAAATTCATAACAACGCTAATTAGTTCCTAGTTAAAATTCGAGGATGTGACATTGTTTACTATCAAGAATTTTCCAGAATATAGGTCAGGAAAACAATAAAACAAGCAATTAGAACTTTATTGAACCTTCGGAAACATAAAAGTAAAGAATAGACTAATTGCATGAGGAAAAGAACGAGTCATAGTTTTGTTGCTTAAAGATCTGAAATTGAATTCTAGTGAATTATGAGCTTAGATGACGAAGCAATAATAGAAAAGGAACATTTAGATAAAACATTAAGTAACCTTTTCTACACTTATTCAATTCTATTTTTATCACGTGCAAAAATAATGTAATTTATGTATCACATAAATTGCAGTGTCACTTAAGATATTATCTAATCGCCAATTCCCGCATTTTTTAAAAAACTACTGAAATTGTTTATATTTATGAAGAATTTCTTTCTGATTCCAAATATTCAAATAAATGTTCTTTAAAAAAATTATTATTTAAATGTTAAAAAAAGAAAATGCCAAAAAAAAATCGAGCCAAAACCAGTCCGATCAAAACCCTCCGATGTAGCTGTGACGTCATGACATCCTTCAGTTTTCTATGGTTATCATGAGGTTTCTGCCAAATAGTTGGTGTTGGTTTGGTAGACAGTTGCCATATCCCGAAGAGGTTAGTGTGATTTGCGAGAAACTTTCAAAACTAGTTTCCGCTGTTGTGTTTCCAGCCAAGTTGTTTCAGATCAAGTGAAGTCACATTCAATTCGATTCAAATGAATCGTTTCGTCTCCAATGTCTAACATGTGAACTTAAGGGTTACGACCATTTTGATTGCATCATGTTTCAGGTTGTTTTTAGTAATTTTAAAATCAATATAATCAAATAAATAATTTTATAACAAAAGTTTTAACCACATATTCAAATTCCTGATAGTTTTTTGTTAAAAAAAAAAAAAAAAAACCACCTCTAATTAAGAAAATTAAAAATAGGATGTAGTTCCCCATTGCTCTTACAGAAATATAATTTACAAAGTGTTATTTGAAAACATTCTGTTATTCACAGTTATTGCAGTCATAGTTATTGCAGAAGAAATACTGTTATGCAATATAGAATCATTATTTAACACATGTGCCTTGAAAATAATCATCCAAGTAGAAAAAGAAATAGCAGAAAAATTCTTTTATGGAGCAAAATGAATTCTTTGAAAACAGTTTTCTCAACAAAAGTAATTCTATTGCAGAAGAAACACTTTTACCGAACCATATGTTCTAAAATTTACCTTGAAGATAAGTTTCCTGTTCACACTTTCTTTGCATAACTAATATTTTCACATAACCATAATTTACTCTTCTGTTCTCTTTCTCGCACAAACAGTCAAACTGCAAGAAAACTATTTTTGCTGAACCATAATTTACAAAGTGTTTCTTGAAAACATTCTTTTCTTTACAAACAGTCGTATTGCAGAAGAAATATTGTTACAAAATCATTATTTAAAACATGTACCTTGAATAGACAAATAGCAGAAAATTACTTTTGCTTGCATAGAAAAAATTTCTAAGTATTCTCTGAAAACAATTTTCCTAACAAAAGTAGTTTTATTGTAGAAGAAACACTTTTAAAGAACCTTTCGTTTTAAAATTTACCTTGAAAATAATCTCCCTCTCACTCCCAAACCACTTCGTCATCTAAGCTCATAATTCACAAGAATTCAATTTCAGATCTTTAAGCAACAAAACTATAATATATAATTGCATAAGAGTATTTTTACAGAATCATAATTAGCAATGTTCGCTGAAATATAGAGGTCGGAAATATCGATCAAAATAAATATCGATACTATACTGTTGCATAGAAAAAAAATATCGATAACATATTAATATATCGATAACATATTAATATATCGATAACATATTAATATATCGATACACGATTTTTTTTTTTTTTTTTTTTTTTTTTTTTTAATTTGATTTTTAATTTTGCCAGAAACGAAGTTTTTCGAGGCCAATTTCTATTTTTCATTAATTTATGCCAAAATTGTTTTAATAAATAAATTATTAAAATTGTTTTAATGAATAAATTATATTATCAATCAGGGAATTAATAAAATACATTTGAATGTCAATGCATCAATTCACATTTATTTTTAAAGAAAATTTTTTGTAAGGTAGTTTACAGTAAATTTTCTGATAGAGATGTTGTTAATATTTAAAATTAGATGCAAATTCGAGGCACACGTTGGCAACAGAAACGCGCTATGCTAATGATTACTAATAAACGATCTTATCTTTCCATTACATTATGTTTTCTTTTTGGTTAGGGTGCCATTTTAACTGTCTCTTATCTAAGTCCAAACTTTAGTTTTGAAATTTTTCAAAAGGGAATAAAGAAAATCGAAAAAACACATGGAACTACAAAACTAACATGAAAAAACTGAAAATGTTTGAAAATATCGAAATATCGGTGACTTGTATCGATATTTTTATCATCGATATTTAAAAAAAAATATCGTCGTATCGATTTATCGCCGACCTCTACTGAAAACAGCCCTATTCGAACAGATAAAATTGCAAGAACATTACTTTTACAGAACCTACTTTACCAAATGTGCCCTGAAAGCAGTTTTCGCTGCACATAGAGTACAGTTGACCAAAAAACACTTTTACAGTATAATTTTTTTTTTATTAGCAATGTTTTTATGTGAATGCATATTTTCTGAAAAAAGCGCTGCTTTCGGTCGTGTTATTAATATCTATAGGCTTCAAATCTACAAATATGAGGAAATAATTCACAATTTTTGTGTGGGAAGAAATTTTTTCAAAGAAAAATTTAAGTTATGGATCATTGAATATTTTTGAATATGAAGTATTTTGAATTGATAATAGGAGCAAGTACTGCACATTTTAAATTTCGTAAGTTTAAATAATTAAATTTAAACGTACGTTCAGGCAACATTTAAACATGAAAGAAATAAAGTATATATATTTTGTTACATTATATTAATTTAAAATGAAATACTTACAATTTTTGAAAAGCCTGCAAATGAATTGTGATATTTGCTTTCTATCATCATACTGTATAGTTTAATTTTATACAAGTGAAAGGAAGGATTTATTACATAAATATAACATTCTCAAACATGTATATTTATTTTTTGCACAGTATATTATTTTTATATTATTGTATTTTATTTATTATCATGCACAATATATTATTTTTGCTATCAAAAGAAATGGAGAGTGCGCCAGTTTTTAAAGGTAACCTATAATATAACATTCATAACATTCTCACTATATTATGTTTTTGTTTCGTAAATGAAGTCGTGGAGTTATAATAAAAAATCTTTATTTTTAACTACTTTATTCTAAATACTACTATATTTTAAATTTTAAGCTAAACATATTTACTCTAAATGAATATAAAACGCTACAGCTCCATTCTAGCCATTGCACATTTCATTATAACTGGAATTGTTGGTGAGAGCTATTACTAAAAACAGCTCTTGATTTTTTTTTTTATGAATATCAATTACTTTCATTGTTTAAATTGAGCGTGATCCTTCTTTTCAGCTTGAAATACGTCGATTCCAGTTCTTACTATGCATTCTTGAGCATTTGCTCGTAAACATTTGATACCACTTCTGTTATTCTATTGCAATATCAAGGACAAAATGTTTACCACTTTAGATGGTAATATTGAAACTTCCAGTATAATTTATGCTCTGTCAAGGGTTACATAGCAAAAGTTGAAGAAAAGATGGTGAAAACTGGCTATCTAACTTAACACATTTAGAGCCAAAAAAAGTGGAGCATTGATTTTAACTTTTTTAATTTGATTTTTTTTTTTTTAATTTGATAAACTAAATTAATTGATGCTCCTAAAACACTTAATATCTCCATCTACCATCCTTTCCAAAAACACACACACACACGCACGCACATGAAACCCTTTATCAATATAGTTGTTACACAATATCTCTTATCCGTTTAACATTATTACTCACTTGTGCATAATGGATAATTACTGCAATTTTTATTTTTTTTAATTTTTATTTTTTCATTTCTAAATGTTTCGAAAAGGCCATAAACACAAAAATGTCTGCTCACTGCACTTTTTCTTTCTTTTTTTTAAATTTGCAACCTAAGCTCACTTGTTAGATTTTGGCGGGAAAAAGGATACATTCGGCTCGAATTGAATGTGAAGTCACTTTTGATCTGAAATAACTTGGCTTGAAACGCAGCAGCGGAAACCAATTTTGCTAGTTTTTCGCAAATCGCTCTAACCTCTACGGGATATGGCAACTGTCTACCAAACCAAAGCCAACTAATTGGTAGAAACCTCACGATAACCATAGAAACGGAAGGATGTTTTGACGTCACAGCTATAGCGGATCGTTTTGATCGGATTGCAATAGGACGGGGTTTCGGCGGATTGCGGGTAATTTCTTTTCTTAATATTTAAAAAGCTAATTTTCTTTAAAGAACATTTGTTTGAATATTTGGAATCAGAAAGAAATTCTTTATAAATATAAACAAATTTCACTCGTTTTTAAAAAATGCGGGAATTGTCGATTAGATAATATCTCAAGTGACACTGCAATTTATGTGATACATAAATAACTTTATTTTTGCACGAGATAAAAATAGAATTGAATAAGTGTAGAAAAGGTTACTTAACGTTTTATCTAAACGTTCCTTTTCTATTATTGCTTCATCATCTAAGCTCATAATTCACTAGAATTCAATTTGAGATCTTTAAGCAACAAAACTATGACTCGTCCATTTCCTTATGCAATTAGTCTATTCCTTACTTTAATGTTTCCGAAGGATAAAAAAAGTCCTAATTGCTTGTTTTATTGTTTTCCTGACCTATATTCTGGAAAATTCTTGAAAGTAAACAATGTGACATCCTCGAATTTTAACTAGAAGCTAATTAGCGTTGCTATGAATTTGGATTGACTACGTAAAGATAAACCGATTATTAGGGTGGTTCAAAAAAAAAAAAAAAAAAAAAAAAAAAAAATTGATAAAGTCCAAGACACCCCCTATTTTTTTTTTTTTTTTTTGCATTTACCTATAGTATTACTCTCCTAAAATTTTA
This sequence comes from Linyphia triangularis, assembly GCA_963978545.1. NCBI lineage: Eukaryota > Metazoa > Arthropoda > Arachnida > Araneae > Linyphiidae > Linyphia > Linyphia triangularis. The sequence continues at coordinate 71,385,154 of OZ021727.1, read as the reverse complement.
GCTTCCTACTCCTACAAGAAAGTGGCGCTCAGTGACCATTCATTTTTGCACTTTTTTGTAATTTCGCATAATTTTCGAGTTTTATGCTGATCAGAACAATGTCTACATTAAAAAAAAAAAAAAAAAAAAAAAAAATGGTTGTTTATTACATGCAATTTAGTTTGGCAATACTTCTTCTATATACTGTACCTTTAAACATTAACGTTATAAAAGCACCGTTAACAAAATATCTGATTGTGAAGCACTTGGTTTGATAGTTCCAGTAGTCGCTTCTGTGAGACATGATCTACTAACACTTCCTCTTCCATGAGTGACAAAAAATCAAGAAGAAAAAAAAAGCAAAAGCCAGAAAAGAATATACTGAGTCAGAAATGAGTAAATTCAAACCTGACTGTCCTATAGTCCTTCATTGGGATGACTATCTCCTACCAAAATCTTTTGAATTATAAAAGACTGATCGTTTGCCTGTATATGTTTCGGGAGATGGTATCGAAAAACTTCCTAGTGTCACAAAGTTGAATGGTGGAAGGACAGCAAAAATGTTTCGAAAACTGTTTTCATACTAGTAAGGCTATGGGAAGTTAAGAATAAAATTCAGATTTTAAGTTTTGATACTACTAGTGTAACTGCTGGTTGTGTATAAGAGGTATGCATTAATTTGGAGAAAAGAAATTGGAAGTGAACTATTGTGGCTAGCCTGCAGGCACCATGTGATGGAATTAATATTGGAAAAGTTATTTAAGTTGGTGCTATGGACCCTCATGTTTCACAGAGGTTTCCCTCTTCATCAGACCTAAAATCATTCGAAAAAGAATTGCGCAAATAAACTTTTAAGGTATAGAGCTGAAAAAAAGACGTTAAAAAGGTTTAAAGTTTCAACAGTAGCCTTTCTTTCATCTGTCGATAAATCTATGATAATTAGAGATGATTATAAAGAAGTAATCGAGTTGACAGTAATCGTTTTGGGCTATATACCAGAGAAAATCAATTTGAGAGCAGTTTCATCATTTCATCACGCTCAGTGGATGGCTAAACTCCTATGTATTTTTAAATCTTTTTGTTCAGAGATCAGCAAGAGATTTTCCGTGTAACTAATAGAGAAAAGAAATAAAAATCCAACTATTTGTACTGTTTGGTGCTCTTTTGTATAGTAAAATATGGATAGAAGCTCCACTTGCTTCTAAAGATTCTGAAGGTGACCTGAACTTGGGGAAAAACATTAAAAAGTATAAGATAATCGACTATAAAATTGGAATTACAGCTAGAAAGGTTTTGAATAATCTCATATGGCATGTTTCAAATTAATTGTTTGGTTTGGCCATATCCGTTAATTAACAACACAGAGTTACTAACATAGAATTACAGCAAAAGAAAATTTAAGAAGTATTGCAGATACGAACAACTCAAAAGATTCCAGAAATATAAGAGGGTACGAGCTATTAGAAACGTTGAAAGATATCAATCTTGGCGATATTGTGACAAAAAGAACTCTTGATATTTTATCTCATTTGAATATTAGTGACGCTTTTGTATCCATTTCACCTGAAGAATGGGAGAGTAGTATCCCTTATAAACTGAGAGGCGACTGCAATTTTTGGACCCCATCGAACATCACTCTGAATTTTTTATAGAAATTGGAGAAAAGTGAGTAAGATTACGAATCCACGCGTCTGCCGTGGCAAAAATGGCCGAAACTGATAAAAAATCGACTTTTAATAAGTTGAAATAAATCCCATTGTCAAATGTGCCATAACTTGCCAGGTAATGAGCATTTTTTTTAATTTGGTAACCCTCATTCTTTAATTTTCAATTAAGAAGGTTGCAGCCGATTCGGATGTGTAGATGTGACTTACTTGCATCTTTCACAAATGAGCCAAATTGGCAATAAACATTACGTCACTGATGACGCTACTGATGTCGCCAATTTGGCTTACTTTTAAAAGAAACAAGTTTTCCGAGCCAGAGATCAGAAATCGTTTGCACTTTTTCTCATTGAAGATAAAAATGCAGTGATTGCCAGGAGAAAAAGTTTATTCTCTTTTTTCGCAAGTTATGACATATTTGGTGATGGGATTTTAGTTCAACTCATTCCAAGTCAATTTTTAACCAGTTTCGGCCATTTTTGCCACTGCAGACCAGTGGATTCGTAATGTACTCACTTTTCTCCAATTTCTATAAAAAATTCAGAATGATATTCGATGGGGTCTCAAAATTGCAGTCGCCTCTCGGACTATTACACGAGCGAGAACAAAGTTAAAGAACTTAAAGTGGAAAGCGATACTGCTGAAAGAGGTGTACAGCTAATACAAGAATTTAATAATTTATTTACACATGATAAGGATGATAAGCACTTTCTTTTACAATTTTTTGAAGAACATTTGAAAGGCAATATCTAGAGAGACAACCATTCGGCCTATGCTTGATTGTCTTTCAGAAAAGGAAATATATATTTCTAAATTTATATCTATATATTTACTAGGCAAGACGTTAATTTGTCAAAGTCACTACTCCTAAACTGCTCAACCTTTTCTTACAATCAAGGTATCATTTAAAGGAAGGTCCTTTAATTTCAATTAATTGTTCTTACTAGGAGATTGAGTGTCGTTTGAAAATGTATTTTAAAATCCGAATTACTTATTTTCCAATCGACCATTTTCAGTACACACAAAAAAAAATATCGCCAAGTGGTGCTTTAATGTTCGTTTCAATGATGAAATACGCGCTATAACACCGCATTACTTAGTAATATAGCACTTAAGGTTACTAATCACTTATTTTGAATGCTTTTATCGGAGCAATTTTATCAGAATTTCAAATGTTTAATGAATAGTACTTAAAAATCTTTTTGAGAAAATTGCTTTCAGTTATTCTTATTGGCAAATCCACTACAAATACCCCAAAACACACAAAATACGAAAAATTTTACTGCTCATTGAGCGCCATCTTTTAATTGGAGTAAGATTCTGAAATTTTGCTAGAACATTTGTAAGGGTAGATGTAAAAAAATGAAGAGGTGTCCTGATCTCTAGCTAAAAAAAAAAAATTTTACCCTATACTTTTGAACCACCCTACTGATTATACTAAGGGCTGTATCTTTAACATGTAAGTAAAATACGCTAATATTTTTTTCGATTAAAAGACAGTAAATTTAGTACTTTTTTTCAAACTAAATCTAAATAAGTGGTACAATGAGAAACTTGCACATGTGAGGAAAACGAATAATTTTTGTATTTTTTGGTGTTATCCAACGAATAAATTTGAAACTTTTGTTTGCATATTTGGAATCAGAAAGAAATTCTTCATAAATATAAACTGATTTCAATCGTTTTTAAATAATGCGGGAACTGTCCATTATAAACTTTATTGCAGGTACAAGATCCTTCGGAATGGAATACCGAACTTTTAAATGCCATAACTGTAAAACAGTCAGAGACAGAAAAAGGGGACAAGTGTTATGTTCACTAGACAGGTATGGAATTTCAAATACAACAGTTTACAAAACTGATTGATGAAAGTAAATTTGATGACGGCTGCATGTGGTTTACCTATGAGGCCCATGCACATTTGGATGAATTAGTCAATAAACAAAACTGGTGAATATGGGGTACGAAAAACCAATGCATTCTGAAAAAGTGATCGTTTGGGTGCCCGCTAGCTATGTGCGCTAACGGGGAGTCGAACCAGAGACCCCTAGATCAGTAGACATGTGTGTTAACCACTATACAAAAGAGATGTGGCACTGCGGCAGTGAGTCACCAAAGATGCTAATGGGGTAGTGAGAAAGTCGTGCAGTATTTTCAGAAGGTGTCGATAGATGGCAGCATGATTCATTTGCACTTGTAGTCACCAATGGTAGCGATGTGCGCTTACGGGGAGGGAGTCGAACCGGGGACTCCTAGATCAGCAGACAGGCGTGTTAACCACTAGACAAAAGAAATCTCTGGTGTCTAGGTATTGTGTCTGCTATTTGTACATGGGACCACCACAAAGACTCTTACCAGTGACTCGCGAAGGGACGAATGATTGAACTGCTGGCGTGCGACAGTGAGTAGCCGAAAGTTGCTTGCTGTATGGAAGTGAGTCGCCACATTCTGAGGTGGTAGTGAGGAAGTTGTGCAGCATTTTCAGAATGTGCCAATAGATGGCAGCATTATTCAGTTGTCCAGTAGTCACCATTGTTAGTGATGTGCACTAACGGGGAGTCGAGCAAGGGACTCCTAGGTCAGTAGACATGCGTGTTAACCACTAGACAAAATAGATCTCTGGTGTTTAGGCGTTGTATCTGCTATTTGTACACGAGACCACCACAGGTTTTACTATTAAAGGGTCCTTTTTCATGACAAAAACGATTCCTGTCTATCCAACTTATCATTTGTCTCAGTTTTATGTCTCTCACTGTTTCGCAGTTACGTCATTTCAAAGTTGATGAGTCATTTCAGAAATACCCTGTATTTACAAAACAAGCTGCTTCGAGCATCTTGGTTTGCAACACTTCAATCGACCAATAAAATGACGCTAAACTCTATACGAAAAGAAATTACTTTCCACAATTGTTCCCCATAAAGGCTTCCTACCCAACAAGAGATATTTTGTTCTCTATTTACTAGGTATTACGCAACAGGGAAAAGATATGAAAAAGGAAAGAAAGAAACAGCAGGCAAATAGACAATTCTGAAAACATCAGGAGTTGATCAGAAAAATTTTGAAAAAAAAATGGCAATGCATGGAGTTGAATATTTTTTTCACTCAAAATTTATACAGTAATAAAATGAACTCCAATAAGACAAGAAAATGAATTTTCCAAATCAACTTTTTTTGTCATATTATTCACTTCCCCAAAGGCTTTTGTATTTTGGTAAAACATTTTTGTTTAAGTATAAAATGCTTTATCACTACTTTTAATTTTTTTGTACCTTTTCTTACACATTTTTACTTTCAATTAACCATATGTATACATGAGGTAATTATTGAAAGTATAGTATTCGGTCAAACAAAAAATTTCAATTTTCTTTTCTTTTTTTATTTTTCCACGTTTTGGAACACCCTGATTTCCAAAAAGTGATCTAGAAAAAATGTATGTCTGTGTGTATGTGTGTACGTGGTCAGCATAACTCCCGAACAAACTGATCTACGATGGTCAAATTTGGTGTGCGGGTTGGTGATGGCACAAGGACCTACCTGAAAGGTTTTTGTCAAAATCGCTCATGCACATAGGGTAGCTGCCATTGAAAGAATCATGTTTTTCAGTAATTGCTAAACAACGGTTCGAACGATTTTGTTCAAAACAAAAACTGTGGTAATGCTTCTTAAGGTGTTCTAAACATCCCTATCTCCGAAATTCGCGTAAAAATGCTTTCATGGAATAAAAAGTTTTAAAACGAGTGCCTTTAACACAGAGTTCTCTTTCCTTGAGCATACCTCATCAACGATCGTTTTTTCATCTCTGCTCAATTTCACTTATAAGTAAGGATAATATAAAAATTATTGATAAGTATATCGCCAAAATCATCATTTTGGCTGAGTTTTTTTTTTTTTTTTAAAGACCCATACAAGAATTATCGCAAAAAATATCGCCAATCTGGCCATTTTCATTAAATGAATAACGAAAATATAAATACTGTAGTTGACACAAACCCACGTCAGTATTATAGTGTAATTGAAAGTAGTTGTGCGATGTTCCACACCCCTAGTTGTTCTATACACTGCTTTAAGTTTGGTTTTTAATCATAAAAAAGTGTACGCGACCAGGAAATACCATGGAATCTCAAAATGTATCATCATTCAACGCTTGATCTAATAAAGATCAATTTTCTACGAAAACCGCATGAAATCAAAAAAACAATATTAAAAGCAATCAGGGGGGTTTTCCCAAAAGATAATTAAAAAAAAAAAAAAAAAAAAAAAAAAAAAAAAGCCACTAACACAGGAAACGCAAAAGAAAAGACGAAATTCCCGAGTGACCGCAAAATTCGCCCACTATTTCCGGTCGTTTGCTTTGTTTATGGAAACCCTCGTGTCCTGTAGTCAACCTAATGGAAAGGCGACAATTGTCGGGAAAACAACCACAGGAGAGGTCAATGCACGGGGGATGTTTTTAACATCACTATTCGATAAGTTTCGGGTAAAAGTGGATTACCTCGTCACAGCCAGATGGGAAAGAAAGCCTTTATTTTTAATATCTTTCGTCATTATAAATCCAACTGTTTTAAAAGGAAATAATTGGCATGTGTTTTAACCCTATACATCCTGCATACAGGGAAAAACGTTGGACGAAATCAGCTGCTTCGATAAAATTAATCTACAAAAACAAAGCTAATTTTATGTTCAATTGCAATTTATTTTACGGTGTTTGAGCTTAGATCGAATTGTCATCGTGTTTTAATATTACGGAGAAAACCAGCGATTCCGTGCTATTGATTAACAAGTTTTACTTCCAAGAAACTTGATGGAGTGCATTATCATCATCAATAAGTCCATCTGTTAAGTTTCAGCTTGATTGGATAAAGGCAAGTTGATTAATTAGCGTATCAAACACGTTTCCCTCTTCAAAAGTCGAAGTAAACATCAAAATTGTAGGTTTTTTGCATTATATGTCGTCAACCTGAACAAGGGAAGGTTTCGTCATCAAACATTGTCAAATTAATATCTAGATTAGTAATACGCGAAGAGAACTATTTGCACATACTTCTTGTTAGTGACAGCCCACAAAACTTGATAGAATGTATAATCATACACAATGAAAATCTATCTGTCAAGTTTCAGCTCAATTGAAAGACGGAAAGTGGGTTAATTAATTCTTCGAAGTTCTTACCAGCCACACACAAACACAACCGAATTTTAAAAACAGTCTCAAAAGGAAAATCAGCAATTTATTGGAAAGGCAATTTAAGATTGCTAAGTAGAATGTTTTTTATTTCCAAACTTTCTTTAATTCTGCGTCCAGTGGTAGAAGTGGTGAAAAAAAAGTGGGGCGACGCCCAAAAGTTGGGGACAAGTGTACCCCCACCCCCCATACCCTTCATATATCTTTAACAATAAATTTTTATAAATTTATAATAAATAATAAAAATATTAACTAGTAAAGAAATAATTTATACTTCCTAACAACATTAAACGAAGGTTTAAAATTTATTGTTATTTTAATGAATATTCGACGACTTAGTTTTTTTACTTAGAAGTAAGCGATAAAGTTAAGTAATAATTCAATGTTAAATACGTAACTGTTTGTTTCGATTTAAATAATACCTATAAAAATGTGTATACTTTCATAAAATTAAATTAATAGAGAATTCTAACGAGTTTTTTTTTTTTTTTTTAAATAAAATAACTTGTCTTTATATGAAGCAAGAATAGAAATTTAACTTAAAAAAAAGTTCCTCCAAAGTTAAAAGTAGACCAAGGGTAACTGTATTTGTTAGTAAAAATACTAATATCTTTATACCCAAAGAAGTGCAATACATTTTTATAATAATATGATTTAAGTATATACCATTAGTAGTTTTAAAGTTTTCAAATGAACAAATAAATCACTTTTTCACAGTGTCACTACATTTAAAGGTTAATGTTATTTTTCATTAGTTGATTTTAGGCGGATATAATGCTTTTAAAAGTAGGGGGGGGAGGGGATTCCAGTGGTTTTAGAAGTGGGGAGACGCATGTGTATTTTCTTGAGAAGTGGAGGGACACGTCATCCCGCATCTACCCACACTTTTAGCACTGTCTGCATCTAATGTTGAATTTGAAATGGAAAAGTTTTATACAAATACCATATAGCCGACGATCGTCTGGTTTTCGACAAAATGTGTCGAAAGATTTTAATGACTCGAAAGATTTTAATGACTGTACGCGTATACTTCTGAAGAGAATGTTGTGTAAATAACTCAAGTAATAATTTATATACTGGAAGGAATATCACGAAATATAATTAGATATTAGCGAGACCAAAATCAAACGACATCAAAAAACACAATTTCGAATGTTTGTTGCGTAACTGCTGTTTGCATAAAGCTGTCCCATTATGGATGTGACTCATGGAAATCATGCATGTTTACAAGAGTTTGTAACGCATAAACTTTAAAATAAAAAATTTTGAATAATGAATCTTATTCCGAACGAATTTCCCTTGATACTTAGAATTAATGACATTTTTAAATATTTTTTGACTTTGAGTGAAGTCAATGTTTATATTACCCCCTTCTCAAACTATATCTTTAATTTTCATTAACTTGATGCATGATTGGAAATATTAAAAAAAAAAAATGGAGTAATAATAAATTATACGATTTTAATTAGATTTAGATATATACAGATAATGTTCTATTTTCCTTTTAGATTTGAGTTTATAAATTTTTCAAAAAGTAAAAATAAGTTTGAAATGTTTTAAGCAATTTTTTTAGACTTCTGTTTCTCTGCCTTTGGGTAATTATACTCCATTTGTATTCCAAATATCTTTCAAATCTTAAAATTGGCACTAGTTCTATTAAACTTGAAGCATTTAAGATGGACATGCATACAAGGAAGAAATTTTATAAAAAAAATTCTACTAGTCAGTACCAAAAGCTTAACATTGATTCGATATTGTTTACCCATAGTATACACACCCATTGGTTCAATTAATTTAAATCGTAAAGTTATTAGATATTCTTGGATATTACTTAAAATTTTTAATCTAATAGCCAATCAATTTAAGGTTTCCAACTAATTTGATATTTTTTAAAATTTTATCAATATTAAGGAATGATTTTCTATTTTTACAACTTATCTTAAAGTTTTCCAATCTCAACGGTTAAATTCTGTATTATTAAATGCAAAACATGCATTCCATTTTTATGTTGCAGCAGTTCCTTAGGTAATAGTATATAGATGTAAATAGATAAATGACTTAGCTGTTTTGGAATTGCAACATAATTGGAATTGCAACATAATTGGAATCCAATCATAATTGGAATAATCAAATCTAATAAAAAATCTTTTTCTATTAATTTCCTTAAAGAAATAAAATAATGAAATTGTATATAAGATATGATAAAAAAGAGACATAAGTTTTGATAAAAGACTCGTAATAATCTGAGAAAAATCAATTGTTTAAGGAAGTGCTTCGGGATTTTCTGCTGAAACGAAGCTGTAGAGAAAAATACATTTATTTTGAGAAGTAGCTTCAATAGAAAATTTAAATTAAATGTTAAAAAAAATGAATTAATTAGTTGCAAAACAGGTTTCAAACAAACTATTAAATTCTCTGGCTATATTTAAATTGCAGTGGCATTCCATAAATGACAAAATCACATTTTGAAAATAACTACACAAGGAATTTAAAAAATTTAGACTGAACCCGCTTATTAGTAATCACTAACCAATTAAATATTAAATTTGAATAATTTTCTCGACAAAAAAAATTATAAGTTTATTGATATTATTTTGTTGGAAAATTGGGATGAAAAGTTCTTTAACCGCCATCAATCTTCCGACTAATTACTTTAAACTCCACGTCAATTATTAAAAAATTAATCATGTCACATTTCCACGTGACCTTGAAAAACTTCGTAGAATCCTGATATTTCACGAATTCAAAACAGTTTTACTGAGCATCATAACTTTAGAATGAGCTTTCGTGTAGCTTCAGTATCAGATAATGTTGCAATCAAGATAATGTTGCAAATCAACCAACAACCAAACGATATATTTTATAAATTAAAGTTATTAATTATTAATTATAGGATTTTTTAAAAATATTTTCAAAAACAATTAAAGAGTGGCCTCTAAATAATCAAGCACAATTAAGTGGTGTGATAAATAAAATAATTAATTAATTTAAAAAATCTATTTATTTTCGTGCTCTTCTTTTTTTTTTTTTTTCAAACTTATTGACAAACTTACTGACAGGTGACTGCAAGTTTAGGCACCTCATCAAATATCATTCTGAATTTATTTATTTTTTGTATAAAATGTAGAGAAATGCTAGTAGGTTCTGAATACACTGATCTGCCGGGACAAAAATGGCCGAAACTGTACAAAAATTGACTTTTAATGACTTGAACTATATCCAATTGCCAAAATATGTCATATGACTTGCCAAATAATGAGCATTCTTTTTTTATGTGGAACAAACCACTCTTTCATTTTCATTGAGGATATACTTAAAAAAGTACAAGATAAGAATTAAAAAAAAAAAAAAAAAAAAAAAACCTCATCTGAATTTAAAATGGAAAGTTTGCCTAAAATTAAAAGTTAAAATTGTGTTTATACTAATGGGTGCAGGAAGGCGACACAAGAGCTAGCGGTTTTTATCCCCTTGGCTTTTAGAAATGAAGAAATAAGTGGAAAAATAGCGGTACAATTCTCCAGAAAAAAAAGTAGTCCTGTGTTACTTAAAATAGAATTTAAATAATTCATTTGTACACAATATTGATGAATAACTACTAGATGATATTTCATTACGAAATCTAACACTTTTAAAAATCAAATTTTGAAAACGAAAAACACTTTTATATCTCTCTTCTTTTTATCACGGCTTTGTACCCCTTTGCAAATAATCATACAGGCGGCCATGTTCATACTCTAAAGAATTATCAAGGCAAACACATTTTATGTTCAATTACCCACCTAAAATTATTTCAATTAAAAACTAATTACCTATTTAAAGTTGTCATAGCGAATCCGAAGTTTGCAATATGTTAAGTTTAAAATAAGAGTTTTAAAATGAAATATAGTTTTTTCTGGAATTTTCAAACTTGAAATTTATTTTACTTTTCTGTTTTCTTGTTGCCCAGAAGAAATAACATGAGAATGAGGCTGCCGCACCATTGCTCCAATGTCATTGGATTTTCAGAATTAGAATTATGAACCTTTGGTGCATTATAGCTTAGAGTGACATTGACTTCTTTAAAGTTTCTTTTTTTTTTATTTATATCCTTTTTTTTTACTTTGCGCATTCTTCCCTTACATTACGCGAGTAGCGTAATTTTCCCGCGAAAATCGGGGCCCATCAGGATACTAACTGTTTGGTTTCAATATACTTTGGCTCATATTCAAGGGAATTAATTATCAGGCAATTTCGATCGACGAAAAAAATTGTAAAATTATTAGATCTTGCACTTCCCCAGACGCACAGTATTGACTTGACAGTATTCTAATTTAAGTTTTAGGTTGGAATAAAGGGATTGTTAACTCTAGACAGGATAGGTTTGGTAGGAGTTTGTTAGCGGCGGAAATGTGCAAATATGATATTTCTGTTTCATATAATGAAGCGAATTTGGATTCCTCCCAACCCCATCACACGCGTATTGTGCCCGATAATCTGCTTTGAAAGGGTGGGGAGTGAGGTAACTGGGCTTAAAATATTCCCTCCTCCTCCAGATTATAAGCGAACAAAGGTAGACCAAACAGACATTAAAGATAGTGTTGCATGCTAAATAGAACACTCCTCTCAGACCTTAAACATATTTTTGGTACATAGTAATCATTAGAACCCCCCTCAGACCGTAAGTATAGTTTTGCTTGATAGTACTTGATGGACATCCCAGCTCATCTTAGACATAAAACATATTGCTACATATTAAAATATAGCACCCCACCTCAGACCCTTAAATGTACAATTACATTGTAAACTACTGTAAAAAGGAAGATAAATACCCCCCTCCCACCTTAAAGATACAATTAAATACTGAAATATAGACACCCCTCCCCCATCAAACCATAAAGATACTAATAGACTGAGAGGAGACTTCAATTTTTGGACCCCATCGAATATCATTCTGAATTTTTTATAGAAGTTGGAGAAAAGTGAGTAGATTACGAATCCACTGATCTGCCGTGGCAAAAATGGCCGAAACTGGTCAAAAATCAACTTTTAATAAGTTGAACAAAATCCAATTCTCAAATGCGCCATAACTTGCCAAATAATGAGAATTTTTTTTTTTTGGTAACCCTCACTCTTTAATTTTCAATTAAGAAGGTTGCAGACGATTCGGATGTGTGGCTATGGCTTACTTGCATCTTTCACAAATGAGCCAAATTGGCAATAAACATTACATCACTAATGACGTAACTGATGTCGCCAATTTGGCTTACTTTTAAAAGGTACAAGTTTTCCGAGCCAGAAATTAGAAATCGTTTGCGCTTTTTCTCATTGAAAATCAAAATGCAGTGGGTTTTCAGACGAAAAAGTTTATTCTCTTTTTGGCAAGTTATGACATATTTGGCAATCGGATTTTAGTTCAACTCATTTCAAGTCGATTTTTGATCAGTTTCGGCCATTTTTGTCACGGAAGACCAGTGGATTCGTCATCTACTCCCTTTTCTCCAATTTCTATGAAAAATTCAGAATGATTTTCGATGGCGTCCAAATATTGTAGTCGCCTCTCGGACTATAATGTATACTAAACATTGGCCCTCTCCCTCCTCAGTTCTTAAACATATTGGTACATAACAAAATTAAGACCACCCCTCAGAACCTTGTACATCCTATTACATGGTGGTAAACATATTGTTAAAAAGTAGGTGGACCTCCTCCCCCATCAAACGACAAGGAAATTAATTCATACTAAACGCTCCCGCCCTCCTTCAGATCTTAAACATATTTCTACAAACTTAGGTGCAAGCGCCCCCCCCCCCCCCACCCCCACATTTTTTGTAAGATTTTGATTATTTTTCTATTTATCATAATTTTTTATGAAAAATCCTAAAATTTTCTATTTTCTTATCAATTCCACCCCCCTCCCCTTCTCCCAAAAAAACGATAACGCAGTTTGCGTCACGAAATCCTCATGTAGGCACCCCTGTGTAATAAAATGTCAACGATGCATCTTACGATTAAAAATGTCAGCATTCTAAATTTTCGTTTTATATTTAAAAGTTAACGCGTGAAAAATATAAACTAAAAGGTTACTTTATTCCAAGTGAAGCAAAGTAAATATGTGTATTTATATGTTACGGCTAATTTGATAGATCTGTTATTATGTAAAATTACCGGTTATATATAAAGTAACCAAAAAGATTGGTTAATATGGAAATTTTTTTTTAAATATTAGTTTTGTTGGTTATTTAATAAAATACCCAATGTAAACAAATAATATGATTAATTTAATAGGTTTTATTAAATTTACAGGGATATTATATAGTAACCAAACCACTGCGTTTATTATAAATAAATTTCATATTGATGATAATAAGAATTGTAAGTTCAACTAAATTTAGATGACAAACTTTAAAACAAAACTTTAAAAATAAGAATACCAAAGCAATGATATCACTGAACGAATGCTTCAGCATAACAGAGATAACATCAAGCATAATGTAACAGATAAACAATAGGATTGCGCCGAATCCAGTATTTATTATATTAACAGTTATAATACTATATTATTGGTCATTGGGATTTATTTGAGATAAATGAAAAAATATATTATACTAACAAGGTTCTTTTTTTATTAGGTTAACAGGATAAATATTACTTTAAAACAAGTTAATATGAAAAATATTAAGAAACTGTTAGCAATTTGTCATATTCACCAATAGTGATAGCTATTTTGAAAAATAACCAGTTATTATATATAATATCCAAATTAATGAAATTAACCGCAGCATAGCTAAAAAACTTATACACATACAACTCGTTTTACTTAAGTGGATGTTACAAATACATTACAGGTTACAAAATAATAATGTTTGATATCACAATGATTTACAGCACTCAATAAATATTTCAATAATAAAAAAAAAATCGAAATAATAGGGTTTTTTTTTAAGCGGTGAAACTTAATTCATTCGACTACTTAAAAACCAATCAAAGTATGTAAACATATTTACTTTGAAATTTAAAAGCAAAACATTGAAAGTGTCCTTAATAATGCGATTTATTTTCTAATTAAAAACTTTCAGAACCCTATTGATGGCGACTTCTCATAACAACTTCCAGATACACCAACTTTGGGTTTTTTTCCAATGAATAATTCAAAAAGCATGAAACATTTTAATTAAAAAAGTGTTGATTTTAAATAAACAGTTGAAGTTATGGTGGACCATTTGATAAATTGAACATGCATCGTAATAATGTCCATTTTTATATGAATTTGATTAATGACATCACTAATGCTAATTTGATTAATGCTATCTCTAATGCTAACTTGATTAGTGTTATAATTTGAAATTTTTCAGAATATATTGATGGCGCTTTCTTTACTGCTTCATAATGACGACAAGGCACGCAAATTTCTATTTTTCATCTAGTGATTAATTCAAAAGGGACGAAACATTATAATTCAAACAGTGTTGATTTTAAAGAAATAGTTAGGAGTATAGTGCCAGATTTGGTAAATTGAACATGCAAAGCATTGCAATCTAAAGAAGAGTGCCCTTTGTATGTGTTGATATTTGTGTATTTTTATAGGAAGCGACAGTTTTATTCCGATATTAATGAAATTAATTTTGCGTACATAATCTTCTAAGCAACTGGAAGATAATAGGCTGCATGAAATTTAAACTAGGAGTGTGGAACATCGCACAACTTTCAATTATTCTATATTATTGATGTGGATTTGTGCCATTTATCGTTTTTATATTGTCATCATTTGCTTGTAAAAAGTGGCCAGTATGGCGATAATTGATAATTTTTGCGATAATTCTTATACGGCTCTCTTTTTTAAAAAAAAAAAAAAAAAAAAAAAAAAAAAACTTTTATACCATAAAACCTAAATACACTATCTACCAATAAGTATTTGGACACCCATGCAATTGTGGATGTCAGCAGTCCTGATCTACGTCACCTTTGATTCTTATTCATGGTAGGCTCAACGCTGACTACTACTCCACTAATCTATAGATAACTATGTGTTTCCTACGCTGTGATAATTTTACGGGTTGGATCATTGTTACTTCCAATATGACAAAGCCACTTGTCATGTTGCGAGGTCCACCATAGATTAGTATGACGACAGCGGGCCGAACCGAATGGACTGGCCTGCTCAGAGTCCAGACGTGAGTTCTATGGAACACCTCTGGGACGAGTAGGATCGCCGAATTAAGGGATGCAGCAACCGTCCAAAATGGGTGAAATAACGCACATGTCCACTCCAAGCCGAGTGGAAGAAAATAATGCTGTCCATCATCCAAACACTTGTGGAAAGCATGCCCCGGAATGTTAATACTGCAATTGCCTCAGGTGGAGGCTCAACCACATATTGAATTTGAATAAATTGTGTTTATTGCTTTTATCACAGGTGTCCAATTACTTATTGGTAGATAGTGTATATCGTCAAAATCATCATTTTGGAGTTTTTTTTTAATGACTCATACAAGAATTATAGCAAACAATATCACCAGACGGTATAAATCCACGTCAGTATTATAGTGTAATTGAAAGTTGTGCGATGTTCCACACCCCTAGTTTCTATAGGTTTTTTGACTAATCTATAATTTGATATCTATTGAAACAATTTTAACGGGGGTGTTATCTACGGATATTTTGATTTATCCAGATTTTCAGGAATACAATTTCTACGTTTTGTTGCTAAAGTGGAGAAATCGAGGATAGAAGGATTAAAGGGGACAATTGGACCAATTTGAACCGGGCAACGCCGGACCACAGCTGCTTGATCCTGGGCATCACCGGCCACTTGAGCTAGTCTTTAATGTTTTTCATGCATTCATCACTTTGTTTTGAAAGGGAAATGGCATCATAAACAAACCCTTTCACTTCCATCGAAAAAAAAGATTCCCCACCAGATTTCGATCCTTTTTCGCCATTCTCTTTTAAAAACACAATGACGACAGATGAATAAAATGAACACAAAAATGGCCTGCTCGCGTCGCCAAGTAGGAACCCGACCGGCTATAATACTACTCATTCATCAGCCGAACTAAACAAAAAAACAAAAATACGGCAAACAACTTGCCGTCACATTATTCTTTTACGCCCCCCCCCCCCCCCCTCCCCTCAAACGGCGGTGTGGGAAATAACAAAGGGAAACCTTCGTCAAAAGGCGATAGATTTTAAGTCGCGAAGAAAATGAATTGCACCTTTGTTTTTCAGTCGGTCTCAGAAGTAAACAGACCGTTTAAAGCTGCTCTGTGTGTTCTGCTTTGCGGTTTATTGACCGGCGTCGACCAATCAGCGGGCAGAGTGTCCCCCACCCTCTCTTCTCCCAACCCTTCTCCGGTAGAAAATCGTAAACAAGGTGATCTTCGAACAGGCGGCCATTAAATGGGATGGATATAAGTATGACGTAACAAAAACCACACAGGAAAGCTGAGAGTGGGTACTTATTAGAGTTGTTTCACTTCTTTTTTTTTCGGGATTATCGTCTGCCATCGTATATTTTCCGTGATCGAACGCTGTTTTTGTGAAACGTTCGTAGTTCAGGGAATTTAAGGATCCTGAGTAAGACTACTTTTCCTAAAATTATGGCCGACCAAACGGTATAGTGGTTAGCGTGCTAGCCTCTAGACCGCGAGGTTGCGGGTTCGAGTCCCGTTTTTGCATGGGTGTTTGTAAATGTATGTTGGCTTGTCTAATGACGAAATGTTTCGGCGCATTATAGCCCTCGTGTTGCTGACGGCACCAGATAATCTGAATACAACCAACCAACCTAAAATTATGAATTTCCTAAAATTTGCCCGACAAAATTAATACACTTAACAGACTTCAGGCATATCGACGCTATTGGCAACTGCTCTCCGCAATGTCTGAGAAGAAACATTTAAATACAGGTTTGGGGAAAATGCCCACGTATTCACAAAACAATGAGTATAAAATGCATATTTTATCACTTATTATCCCATCGTTGCAATAACGTTCATCTTTAATCCATCTTTAAAATCGTTAAAATGACGTTCATGTTAAAATAGCGTTCATCATTATCCCGTCGGGTTTACAACTTCTATTTGAGGGTTTCATTTGCAATATGCAACAAAACTTTAAACAAAAAAAGCGTTCATTAAGAATACTTAATGCAACTTTTATGTGTAACTTTATTGCGCCACAGTTTTTTATACACTTATTTCTAAATTCTATTTTATTTGCAACATCCAATTCATCTTTGTTTTGTATGAATTGATACTGCAATAGAACAGTCGAGTATATTGTATAATATTATTCAAGAGTGTGTGTGTGTCATACATTGCAATAGGATATACAAATCGTGATCGTTAGCATCGTTGAACAATGTTCCACAATTTATTTTCATTTGCCTTCTATTAATGGAGGAAAAAAAAGTTTTGAAACACGACCGTTATTCGATTGAACATGATATAACTTGGCGTTCTTGAGTATTTTTTAAAAACTTTATTTTAAATGTTATGAATCGGGAACAGGTTCGATAAACAAAGCATTAAATTACGAACATTTACATATTAATTAAACTTTGACTTAGGTAACACCATTACTTCTATAAGCCTACTTTAAAAACAAAAACCAGTAAAATCTACAACGAAATGTAACCAATCACACTACAAACACAACTCGGTGATTATCTCCTCTGTCGTGAGCTCAAAAACATCTAAGGCAGCGTCAGCCACTACGCGGCCCGCTGGACGGATATGGCTGGGTCTCTAGATAAGGCCCGCGTTGGATTTTTCTGTGGCCCGCCGGTCCCACAGAAGACACACACAAAACAAAAAACAATAAAATTTCACGATATGGACATTTTTTTACACAATTGTAATATATCCGAGATAATGTGTATTAACTATGTAGAACAGAGTTCTCCACTACGTGTTCGAAATAACCATATGAAGAAGATTTCAGCAAGGTGGTTTTCATTAAGAATACATACAGGTATAACTTAACTGAATCTCTCTCATTTGGACAATTTATTAAAATTACTGCAACAAATACACCGAAAGACATCGATTCTGTAATAAAATAAACTAAACAATTTCGACTGTCATCGTTTCACAAATGATATCGACTAAAACGGCGTAATCTGGAAGTACATTTTAAATACTTTCATTAAAAGTTAGGTCATTTCGCATTATCACATTACAACAAAGATTCACGTCTTTTTTAAACTGTTATTTACTAATAATGAAAACTTTATTTTTTTAATTAATTCATAGTCAACATTAATAGTAATTTTATTAAGATAAAAAAAAAAAAAAAAAATTTCTCCAGTTTTCAGAAATGCTATATATTATTGAATCGATAGTAATTAAATATATAGAGCCGCGTAGACCAGTCGGTAGAGTATCGTTCTCGCAACTAGAAGGTTGCTAGCCTTGAGGTTGGGAGTTCGGGCCTGGGACCGACTAAAGACCGCCGTGTTCGCTAATGGTGACTGGAGCACGTTAAATCAGTCATGGTCGCAAAGTCCTCCAAGTTCCCATACAAATCAATACCTCTGGGGGTGGCAAAGCCAAGTCTTCTGCTGGAATCTTCTGCTTGGTATTGCCTCTAAATTAAGAAGTTCTACATACGGTCGGTAGTGCTGCCATCTATCGGGTAGCTACCGAAAGAGGTAGAGATGAACTCTTCGGTGGCTATAGGTAGACTTGCGCACTCCCACTCGCGAGTGTGCTCTTACATCCTGTGCAGTACTGCCCACTACCGATCTGTACGGGATATGGGGTTGGTACAAAATGCTTTAGCAGAGGTGCCTTAGTCCCCATAGTCCTTGATAAGAAGAAGAATTAAATATACATATTTTGGTATATCTGGCCCGTAGAAAGCTCAAAAATAAGTCATACGGCCTTCCTCTAAAAGTTAGTGGCGAAAGCTGATCTAAGGTGTCTGACTGTTCCGGTAAGGCGTCAAAAACCAAATTGTGCCAGAATTCCATAAAACACGGAAGCTGTCTCATTCGCGATGCGGCATTTGTCAGTCAACAGGCCGTGAACAAAAACAAAGTTTTTTCTTCTCGGGGAAAAATAAAGTTCCAAGAAAAAATATTTATGTACGCGCGTCGGCGTTATAGAAGCCAGGTTTATGTTTAGAAAAGATTATTACACCTGGATGAAAGTAAACAAAGCTTATTCTGTTGAGACACTGAAAAGAGGTTTTTATTCCATCGTGTACAATAGAATTTCCTCTTCTTTTGTTCGCATGTACGAATATAACCCCGAAAACAAAGTAATTTGGAATTCCTGAATACTAAAATGTGTTATCTAGTGTACACATGAAGGAGAGTTACTTCGGATTAGAATATAACCCCCATAAATAAAATTTATTTTGTGAAATTTCATGCTGATGTTTGAGATTTGGATGCTTTTATATTCTTGTTTTCGTGAAATTCAACAATTTCCAACACACGACGCGATGCATTAAAGTTTAAAGTATATATTTATCACGACGCCCGAAGGTCAATATGATGTATAAGGAGGGAATAGTTAAAATGGCGTTATTTAGCAAATTTAAGTACCACATCAAACGTCATTTTGAGAAATGGTAGTAGATTATGAATATACTAGTCTTCCTGGGCAAAAATGGATAAAACAGTTCAAAAATCGAATTTGAATGAGTTGATATAAATCCGATTGCCAAATAATGAACACCCTTTTCCATCTAGTAACCCACCGATTTTAGATTATCAATTAAGAAGTTTGCAAACGTTTTGTCTTTCCAGGCGTCATCTTTTGAAAGTGAGCCAAATTGACAAAAAGTATTGCGTCATCAGTGACTTAATATTTGTTGCCAATTTGCCTCACTTTTAAAAGACAAATTGTCTGCAGTGTTCTTAACTGAAAATTAAAGAGCGATGGATTACCAAATAAAAAAGAATGCTCATTATTTGGCAGGTTATGACATATTTGGAAATCGGATTTACTTCAACTCTTTCAAAATCAATTTTTGAACAGTTTCCGCCATTTTTGCCCCAGAAGACCAGTAAATTCATATTCTACTAGCATTTCTCCGTATTAAAAAATCACAAAGATCTTCGAAGGGGTACCTAAACTTTCAATCGCGTCTCGGTCATTACATTTCTTGAAATAATATTTAATTAAAGGCATCCAGTTCTTTCATTTAAAATAACCTTATATGATGAGGAAGTAACTCTCTAGCCAATTGTTCTCGTTCAATAACAGTCAACTCAAAGAGACAAATTACCACGCATTTGCTTTTGGTTTCGACAGTTATGTCACCAACTATCACTGAGCTAAAGAAAACACTGGAGTGACGACCTTAGCATCTTTTACAAGCAAACCGCCGTGCAGTATCGGATGACTATAAAAACATGCCACGTGGCCAGAGTTTAAGGCAAATAATTTTGATTCACCTATTCAAAATAATCGTGGCGTGTTATATAGTAATCCAAATTTTCTGCATAAAATTGTAAATAGTGACGTATTTCTTTTAAAGTTCTACTTTATTTTATTTGTTAACAGCGATAATATAGGTTAGATAAAGCTTGCTTACATTTATATAAGTCGAGAAATTGTCGAGCTTCGAGTGTTTCTATGTAGTGATCGTTAAACTGGATTTTTTTAAAATGTTCCAGACGCTAATATAAATAAGAATGCAGCGTGTAATCTTCAATTAGTCGGTGAGTTTTTGACTTTGTTTTATAAAGATTGCAGTTTTGTTTATTTACGTTGTGTTGCTTGCATTTTCACCCTATTCGAAGTCACCCAGCAAAGCTTGTGTTAAAGCCATAGTGAGAGTACTGTTGTTCCATTTCACCAGTAAGTACACTTGCATTATTCATACTTTTGTTATTGAGATTGTATAGAAAGTATAAATTTATCTTTTAATGTATAATGTGACAGTATATTTTATAAGCTACTGAACATAAAATTGCAATTCCAGTTATGATATGCTCAAATAGAAACTAAATATTGCTTCTGACACAAATTGTATTAAAATGTTTAATGAAATAAATTGCAATATCGATATCAAATGCTTGCAATAATTTGGTTAGGATCTGGTAACCATATGATATGGCAATTTTTGAAATATTCTGAACTTACTTCAATAACTGATGCATAAAGTATATTTTGCTCTGATTTATAAATTATATTTTCTTGAGAAAATATAAGGATGTAATAACATA
This sequence comes from Linyphia triangularis, assembly GCA_963978545.1. Lineage (NCBI taxonomy): Eukaryota > Metazoa > Arthropoda > Arachnida > Araneae > Linyphiidae > Linyphia > Linyphia triangularis. The sequence continues at coordinate 71,364,176 of OZ021727.1, read as the reverse complement.
GCATAAACAGTGTCTATAGTGGGCAGTAATAGTTATCATAGCTAATTTTAATTAATTAGTATAGATAATTTAATTAGTGTAAAGGAAGGATTTTAATACTTCAAATCAGCTGCATGATAAGATTTCTTGGTGTTAAGCTATTCAAATTCAATTAAAGTATTAAAGTAAAACTAACTCTTTGGATTTGTTTATTAATTAATATTGCAATGAAATTGACATTGTCCATTTTAAATATGCTTTACTACCCAGTTTAATAGACATATAATAATTTTTAATAGTAATGTTACAATTTACTAATTTTAAATTTGGAATCTAAATGCATACAGTCAAAATCAACAAGTTGAAATATAAATGGTTTCTAAGCCATTCATCATATTCATGAGAATACTCATTGCTCAAAAAGTTTTGAAAAAGAATATATGAAAGTTCTGTACAACAATCTTGCAGATGCACAATTTGCAAAACTTGTTATTTATTGTCTGTCCTTCAAGATAATTAGTCTAAAGGTGTAATATATTGTTTTGTATGCAATACTTGAAAATAAATGGAATGAAAACAAATTGATTATGTATTTCATCAATTGTTATTTTATGATTCAATAATTTATTTAAATGTTTCAACATCAAACATTATTTTTTTTCATTTCTCTAATATGGTAGAAAAATAAATCATAAAATTTTTCTAAAAGAGTGTTTTAAAATTAAAGTAATTTTTAGTTTAAACTTAAAGTAACATTTATTTCTAAAAATTAAAACGTCCAAAAAAGGATTGAAATATCTAGGATAACACGTGCTTCTTTTCAACACTTTAGGGTCATAGGTTGATTGAATTTAAATTTATGTGGCGCAAGGCAACACGAACATTTGGAAAAAGGATTTTAGAAAATAAAATAGATCCATGTTGCACAGAAATTTTATTGTGTATGCGGCTATTGAACTGTTTTGATGTCATTCTAAAAAAGCCTCAAAATGCAGTACCGTGCTTCAAAAAGTTAATCCCGCCGTGCACCAAAGATCTAAATTATGCATTTGCAATCAAATTCACATACTTAGCACAATTTCCCAAATATCCATAAAAAAATTTCTATCTTTTAAACATGGCAAATAAGTTAGATACCATAATCTGAATTTCTATTTTGCTTGATTTGGATCATTTCCATTCTCGTATAAACAGTATTATTTCCAATAAAAATAATACTTAACTATCCTGGCTTTGGAAGCAAGAGTGCGATTCGGTTTCGGCACGCTCAGTCAGCACTCCAGTTCCATATTATTTATCTCAGTGCCAACTATTAACTTATTAAGATTTGTAACCGTGATATTTATTAAAAACTAAGAGAGTTCCTCCTTTTTGTGGTTCATCAGGTAATAATAATTAAGATTGATCTCAAATGTGATTTTTATGCAATGTATCAATTTAAAAAGTTATTCAAATGGATTTGAATTTTGTGTTATATACAGACCGAATGTCCATTTAAATGGACATTTTGAAAATTTTGCGCACAATAATTTTTTAAGGTCAATTATTTTTGTTATTTGATCCTCCTAAAAAGGGAAAAACACCAAAAAAAGGGGAAAAATATCTTTGCAAGTTCAGGTCTCTAGAGGATATGCATATTTAGCTACAAAAACTACTGTCTGTATCATTGGAACACAACTTGCTGGAAAGACTATTCAGCCATTAGATGCAACTGAAAGCTCATAGTACCTTTATGCCATCCTAAACTATAGGGTCTGCAATTCTTGACGTATCCCTAGACACATGTTAAACTAGTTTCTCGAGACATTTTAAAACTTGTTTTGTATTATAAAATTTTGCAACTTTTCTAACCCACTTTCCAGTATTCTAACGGTAGTTGGAACGGATATGCAATCAAACTACAATACAAAATTTAATAAACTGAACTCTCCGTCCGTTAAGTAATAAATGACCAATTGATGACTCCTTTACGTTCTGTAAGACAGTTGAGAGGATAAAATAAGCGTTAATCAATTTAGTCTGACAGGGCTTCATTCAGCATATTAATTTGCCAAACTGAGGTTTTCAAAGGTTGGGACCCATTGATATGGTTTGGATATTGATATACATCCTCAACCTGCGTTTTTACCCTTTCTCATCCTAGTGCCTTTTCATTGGTGCTTGCATGCTGCAAGTACAACAAAACTTATTATACAGTTGAATACGCATTATTATAGTTATTATACAGAAAGTTGTTCGGAACATCGCACAACTTTCATATACACTATAATACTAATGTCAATTTGTGTCATTTACTGTTTTTATATTTTCATCATTCATTTAGAAAGAATGGTCAGTTAGGCGATATTTTTTACCATAATTCTTAAATGGGTCTTTAAAAAAAAAAAAAAAAAAAAAAAAAAAAAAACCCTTCGCCAAATAGATAATTTTGGCGATATACTGTTTAATAATTCTTATACTATCCCTCCTTATAAGTAAAACTGAGGAGAGGAGAAAAACGATCGTTGATGAGCTATGTTCAAGCAAAGAGAACTAACTGCGTTTAAGGCATTCCTTTTTCAACTTTTTACACCAATTAAGCATTTTTATGAAAATTTCGGTGGTGGGGATGTATAGAACACCTATTACCACAGTGATTTTGAACAAAATCGTTAAAGCCGGTTTTTAGCATGCTGACACAAACCCACAGACAGACATTTTTTTCTAGATCACTTTTTTGAAATCAGAATGTTCCAAAACGTAGAGAAATGCAATATATATATATATATATATATATATATATATATATATATATATATATATATATATATATATATATATATATATATATATATATATATATATATATATATATATATATATATATATATATATATATATATATATATATATATATATATATATATATATATATATATATATATATATATATATATATATTGCATTTCTCTACGTTTTGGAACATTCTGATTTCATTCTTCTAATACTGACTCAATTTCTCTAATTTTATAAATGCATGAAATATATTGGTATTTTTTTATTTTTTTTAACTGATTTTTGGAGAAATTTTTTCCAATGAAATGCTTTTTATTTACTATTTTAAAACATAGGGTAATCGAAGAATTGTTTTCGGTCTTTTTTTTCTTTTTTTTTAATTTTTTTTCCGCCATGTTTTGGGCTATTCCGACTGCCAAAAAGTGGTCTGGAAAAAATGTGTGTGTATACGTGATCAGCATAAGCTCTCGAACGAATTGACTTACGATATTCAAATTCGCTATACGGGTTAGTAGGGGCCATTGGACCCGTCAATAAGGATTTCGTTAAATTGCGCATGCGCAAAACAAAAAATTATGGTTTTCAGCCATTGTTAAAAATTGCTCTAACGATTTTGGTCAATTACGGTAATGCCTCTTAACGGGTTCTGAACATCCTCACCTCCCGAAATTTCGGTAAAAATTAAATTAAGTTGGGTAAGCGAAAAAAGTTGGAAAACGAATGTCTTTAACATAGTTCTTTTCGCTTGAGCATCGCTCATCAACGACCGTTTTTTTTTCTCTTTCCCTCTATTTCACTCACAAGAAACGATAATGTAAGGAATACAGCGAAGTATATAGCCAAATTCTCTATTTTGGCATTTTTTTTTTTTTTTTAAATTTCCCCCTTTTTACCCACGTATTAATTTTTGTCAAACTAGCCTTTTTTTTTCAAATGAATAAAAATATAAAAATGGTAATAACGTGTCAATTTTAAATGTAGCGACGAGTATCATAGTGTAATTGAAAATTGTGCGATGTTACACACCTTTAGTTTCTTTTATAATCGCATTAATTTATTTCGCGAATATCGACCTTTGAATAATGATAAAGAATTTTTTTTCGTAAACAATTGTATTCTTTAAGTCTGCAAATGCACTGAAAGCTCTAATTATTATTTTAAATGCATTTACATCATGCGTGATGGTTCTTCTCTAGTCTCAAAACGACAATAAAGAACATTGCTCCAGAGAGTAAATTCTTAACCGTGATTTTGTATTAAAAAGGTCAAGGTAAATGGTTTTAAATTAAATGGGCGTGTTTAACAAAAGGTTTTGCATGAAGAATGATCCAGTTTTAGGAAATTGCTAATAAACATATATATTTCCAACACTTGTTCTGTATAATATTGCAGAGGAAAGCTGGAATTTTGTTGTCTTTAATTGCCTGTTTTGGGTAAGTTTCATGAAAAGTATTTCTCAGTAAGATCTCTTTTTATAATCGTGTAATGAATATTTTCAATTTGAAACTTTAAATGTAATATGAGATTTTAACCCTTTCATTATTAGTGATGCTTAATATCATCCACATTTCTAACTTATCTCTACAGTGATGTAACAAACTCTACCAAGAACCCCCCCCCCTTTTTTTTTTTTTTATTATTATTAAGAATCGTTGCTTAAAGAAGTAATTTACAATACGACTGCGAGCAAAAATAATAAATGATGAGAATGCGCCTCCAAGATATGAGAACTTGGCAGCGAAGTACGGGTAAAAAGCTTTTTTTTTTTTATGAATGTATAAAGTATTATGCAAGAGATGACCCTTTCCTGTCTATAATTGAATCGTTAAATGAGAAAAGGGCTCTGTCACATTTTTTCAATTTTTATGTTTTGATGGATTTGTGTAATAGACGCCAACCCATTGTTTTAACGCAAAAAACGGCAAAGTCTAGCCTCAAGAGGCTAAGAAAAAAATAAAGTTAAAAATGAAAAGAGATCTAGTCCAACATAATTTTTCCAATACAGTTCTTCAGAACGCAAACAGATGGCAGATGTTCTGATATCATGTCTAGTTACCTTCCAGAGTAGATTTTCATCATTTATATAGGGTTGAGGACTTAGACACCATTCATAAAATGTCACCGTTATTGAATTATGCACCTACTGTGAAGTACAGAATAAAAATCTCACATTGATGTGTTTTTTATGTTCCTAGTGGTCTGCACATTTTCAGGAAGTTAAACTGCATAGTCCTTCTCATAACACTTTTTTTTTTTAATATACGAAACATCCTAATAAAAAGTGGGAGATTCTACACAGTAGATCAATATGAGGTTTTGATCAACCAGAATCCCTACAAGTTTAATTTAGAAAAACTTGATAGTAAGGACATAATCGCTTTCCAGACTTGGTGGCCCAATCAGTACAAAAATAAAGTCGTAAGTCTGGATAGCAAGATAAAGAATGTTCCAAAAGAACCAGACGTTTATTTCTATATTGCCAAATACCATCCATTTTCTCTACATAAAGAGTCATCCCATACAGTCAAATGTACACAATATGTCAATTCCATTGGTTTACGAATCCTCACTCAGTAAAAAACCGGTGTGCCACTGATAATACCTTTAAGCAAGGCTTATTTATCAATACATTTCTAAAATACATTCCAATAGAACCTGATGATTCTTGGGACCAGATTTTTAGTGCACCATCCGTTACCTCGTTAAAAAAAAGCAACTGGAAGAATACCTTTAATCACTGTTTAATTAGACAGTTGGTAATATTATACAAAGCTTAATAATTGTTATTTACTGTATATATTTGCTTTTTTGTATTTCTCTGAGATTTTTCGTAGTGTTCTCAGATGTTTAATTGTAAAAAGAGGTCATATCCATATAAGATTTAATTCGCTCGTGTCCATTCTTAAGCAAGTAAAACTTAAACTCTTGCCTCGGGGCTTCAATTTCCACACATGATGCAATCATTATTTATTTATTTATTTATTTATTTAGTTTGCAAAAAATGTACTGTTAATTATGTATGTTTTTAATCTCTCCTGAAAAACCTAACAAAATTTGATATGACTCCCTTTTTTACATTTAGCAATTCAATTAGATAAATAAAAAAATAAGCAGCAGTATATAGAACACTTCAACTTTTAGAGTATTTTTTATGGTTTTATTAGAATAAAATTGTGGAATTGATTTGACGGTACAAGTTTAGAGCATTGCTATTTTGTAGTTTACTTTTCAACTTCGTATTGTCAGGCCCCCTGTTGGACATTTTAAATGCTCATTACAAAATCAATATAAATAAGGTAAGCGATAATATAAGTGTTGATTTTTTTAAAATCTTATATCGATTCATTCAAAGAGTTTTTAAATATAAAAACTAGATCTTAAATGTTTGAAAGGATTTGTACTTTTAAAATGGTTTTCGGTCTCTAATTTTAGCTCTCAGGTGGATGTTGGTTACTTTGGTGGCCAAGCGCCTAGTTCTAAGGCTGATGATTGCGGAAGGTTAAAGCCGACCAAACGGTATAGTGGTTAGCGTGCTAGCTTCTAGACCGCGAGGTTGCGGGTTCGAGTCCCGTGTTGGCATGGGTGTTTGTAAATGTATGTTGGCTTGTCTAATGACGAAATGTTTCGGCGCATTATAGCCCTCGTGTTGCTGACGGCGCCAGATAATCTGAATACAACCAACCAGCGGAAGGTTAAAAAAATCGCTACATAATACGCCGAAACACCGTTATGACAAACTTCGGAATTTTAGAAGAAATAGCTTCTAGTTTCTGAATGTGTTTAAGGGAGAATCGATCTATATTTTGCGTCTCGTGTGAGTGAAAATCCTGCATAACTCTCACTAGGAAGACTAACAATCGTTGTAAGACTATCTGTTACAGTCGCTACTCAGTTTTGAAATCGGATTGCAACGGGGAACCTATATCGATTTTTCTAAAGTTTTAAATTAAAAATATGAATTGTATAATCATTAGATTTTTATATAATTGTTATATAATAATAGTTATCTAATAGCTTTATTAACGAGCACGAAAAATCAAATATTCCTTACAAAAGGTTTCTCTATTATATTCTGAATAAAAATGTTAACGTGAAATGAAATTAAATGTCGTTTTTATAAAACGAACCAGTTGTTCGATTTGAACTATATGTATAAATAGTGTGCACTTAAGTTTCTAACCATATTTCTTTTCGCGTACATCACTCATGAAGTTTATTTCTTTCTTAAGGAAAATGAATATTTTTTGTATTTTCTAGTGTTATCCAACGAATATATTTGAGCAGTGCAATTATTTTTTGTGTTTATGCTTTCAATTAATTAAAAATCGAGTTTGAAATCAAAGCAAAAGTCACGTGACCAAAACGCATAAAAAACTACGACGTAGTTTCGCATAGATTCCTTCGAAAATCCAAGGAGGAACCTGGTCTAAAACAGGTTTTAGACTGGTTCATCATCTGCGCGTTGACGTTACACGCAAAAGTAGATTTTTCCCGCCAAATCGCAAAGGGAAAAACTAAATATTTTTTTTAACTATCTATCCGAGCTCAAATTTTTGAAAGAATGATATTGTTTTTCATGATTTTTTCTCCACTTTTATTTAAAATTAAAACCAAAAAACGTGTAAGTTCCTCATTCAAATTTGCTTTTACTGAGTTTAAAACATATCTTACTGAGTTTAAAACATATCTTAGTCACTTATTTCGTCATTTTTTTTTAATTATAATGTAATTTAAAATTAATTCAACAGGTTCTTGGGAATAATATTAGTTTGACGATGTTATGAATTTTATATATAGGGTCTCATTTAAATTTTTTTAAATCAGGCACGTCAGAAAAATTATGAAGTGCTAAGTTATTTCGAAAACTATTTCAAAGTTTACAATAAAACAATCGTAAAAACTTTGAATTCTTTAAGAAAAGAACATAATTTAAAAATACGCTTTTCTAAAACATCCTTGAAATTTCGTAAAATCTCTCTCTCTCTTTTTTTTCCCCCTCCAATTGGAAAATGTGTAACAGCAAATTCGGGGATATTACTAATTCGAAATGCTTCATCATCATTGGAAATATATTCTGAAGAAAATAATGTATATTGCACTTACACCTTCAAATCCAAATCATAATGGAAATTATGTTTAGGACGTTATAGCTGTGCAAGTCATTAATGAGCACCAAGCCCTGACTTGCCTCACTCGAGGCCCAAAGCACAATATATTTTCGGAGTCGTATAAAAAAAATATGTGGACGGAGGGCCCCGATATTTTTTGACAGTTATTGGAAAGAATTGTCTTCGAACATACATGGTATAAAACAGCATGTGTAGGGAAAGACGTTGGATAAATTCCAACATAAAGATTAAAATAATATTGAGTATTTCATACAATCATTGTTAATGAAAAGTAACCCGTTAGAATTCTTAAAAAACAATTAAGCATATGAATCAAAGTTGGTTTCGATAAGTAGGATATTCTATTTTGCAATTAAGCTGTAACCGAATTTGGCTTTAAATTAATCATCAAAACATTTTAAAATTAAAAATATTTTTACAACTATCCAAACACGCAATTAAGAAAAATTTAAACGATTTGTCACTGTGATTAATAACCACAAACAACCAGTTTCGTCTTTAGTCTTAAGGTATGCAAATACATTAGGAATTGCGAAATTTAACTTAAGTATGAGCTTTTGTTGCTTCATTTCAAAGTATTTCCGAATTCATTACCTTTAAAATGATACCATTTTCTTTCTGAGACTAAAATTACTCTTTAAATTGCAGTAGATTTTGTGAACCTGTTTTGTATCACATAAATTAGTGTAGTAAACTTTTAACGCGTTTTCTGAAGAATGATATTTTGGTGTTATATGACATTACGCCAACGGTCATAACTTCATTATAAGTGGTCCGATTTACAAAATTATAATTTTGTTTTGTATACAATAGTTGTGAATATGTTTCCATAAAAATTCTAATATATATTATTGTAAAGACATATTTTATCTATATTTTAATCTTAAATTTTTGGTAAAAACTATATATTTTTTCAAATTTTTTATTTAAAAATGTATAATTAAATAATTATTGAAGCCAAATTCACAATTCTATATGGAAATAAGCATCAATATAATATCTTTTATTTACAATAAAAATCATATCTCTAAGTTAATTACAAGCTTATTTACGTATGTTCGAATAATATCATAATTAGTCATTTTAATTGCAATTAGTTAATTAAAAATTAATGGAGAAAAAAAGTTTATATATAAAAATGCATCATTTTTAATTCTGATATACTGCTGAAATTCTCCTTGAAACCAGTTTACAGTTTACTTGACTTCAAAAAGTAATTGAAAATATTGTTATGAATTTTCCACTGAGGAAATGATCACGCAGTTTTTATCAATTAAAAACTATAATTTATTCTTCTATCGAAGGCTAACAGAATTTTTCCGAGCAACGGTAAACTCACTATCCAACTTCAAAGCATACAACTCCGAAATTAGCAATAATTCAGGTAAACAAAGCGTTCATTCAAATCGACTTCCGAAGTTAAAATGATCTCCGATCTTACGCTGCGGTCTAATTTATAGGTGCGCGTGAGAACTTTCTCGAAATAACGGAAACATCTCGAAATTTCCCGATTGCTTTAGATGTTGCCACCTTTTCCCTAACCAGTATTATCGCTGTTAACAAATAAAATAAAATATAACTTTAAAAGAAATACATCACTATTTACAATTATTACAGAACATTTGTGTAAGAATATTAAAAAATGATTAAGGTTCATTTTGACACCAATTTTTACAAAATTTTGGGGCCCCAAGCTAGGACTTAGTCGGCTTGTGCGTAAATCAGACCTTGATGAGCTTTTGCTTTTTAATTTTTTTTATTGATTTTTTTATTGATTTGAGGCTGAGTGGATCTTATGTTCCAAGTGTAGAATGAATCACCAGGGACTGAACCTACATTCACATAGGAATTCAACGTCCTACTACTACTACAAACCATTAACTAATTTTAAGAGCAAGTAATGTACAACAGTAATATAATTGTATTATAAGGTATACTCTTCGACTTGTGCAACTGACTCATCTATAATCACAGTTTTTCAATTTTAATCTTAATATCGAAACTCCCCTGACAAAGCAAACATGGGTTACCACTAAGTTGAGACTTCACCTTAAGTAGCATATAATTTCCTATAATGAAGTTATTTTATTAAGATAAATTACACTATTAATCAAGGACACAGATTTTTCACCAGAAAAACCCTGTAAAATGTGTGTTCTGTGAACCTAAATTAGGTTTGGTTATCAAATCATTTAATACACCTACATATTTTTAAATAAGATACCCCTGAAAATGTATGTTGCAAAATTAAATATTCTAAATTTACTTTTTATTTTTGGTTTCCTATAGGTTGTGTGACACATAATTCTTTACAAATATTATACAAAATTTGAACTAACAAGTGAAGCATTGGAAACATTGTCTCTGTGGATAACTTGCAAGCTGAAAATCCACCAATGAAGTCCAGCAATCGAACACTGTCTCTTGATGTTACTTTAGAGCCAATTGGCGATACTTCATCCACAGTTGTATCAATTGATCCAGTTGGAAGTTTGCTGTTGTGGACCGTAATTGAAGCCATAGCCTTGGGATTCATAACGACAGCTGCCTTAAGTTCTTTAAGAAGTTATCATAGCCACCCAAATCCGAGTTATTACATCCCCAATAGTTTTTACGAAGACCCCTACATGGACACCATAGATAAAAGAAAGAGAAATATTGCAATTAAAGACTCGACATTGAAACTATTTGAAAATTTTGAATTGACCAGTGAACATAAAATGCTTTTCAGAGAATTGGAAAGTTACATTTTTGGATTGCAACCTGTATATTGTTCAGAAAACGACACAAACTCAACCGAGATATAATCCTATATACATTCTTATGAATTATGGCCTTTTTATTGTGTCCTGCTTAAGTAGAAGATTTTTTTTAGTCAAATTAGAATCAAGATGCAAGTTTCATTAACGGAAGTAGACTGATAAAACATTTTTTGTAGTGATTGAGGGTGGCAATCAAAGGTAGAGGGTAGGAAGTTGATTGTGTAAGACAGATTTGAATTTGAAGAGGATTAATATTTGAGGGACTGAATATATTGGGGAAGGGGGGGGGGGGGCTAAAAGTATGCCTCTATAAATTAGAAGTATTGTAAAACTAGGTGGTGAACTTTTTCACTTCTATGCTATAAATAAAGCAAAATTTACAACAAATTAAATGCCAATATAACTACATAGGCAAAGACAGTCAGCAAGGCATTATGAAGAGCAAACCAAAGTTACTATTTTTTAAACCTATTTATACTGGACTGACCTGATGCTTACCAAAATAAGTAATTTCCTCAGTAAAGAATTAAAAAAACATTTTCTGCTGTATTTTGCAATAAAGTTGTTGAAATGAAGTTTAAATTATGGCATGTGTTTTTCTATTTAATAAATTGTTGCTTTTTCGAAATTTTTTTTTCAAGATTTGTTTCGCATTCATTCATCATCTTAGAAAAAACACTTAAAAATTTAATTTCATTGCCAAAATTGATGGACATTTGTCTTTATTCTTGGAATATGTAGGGCATTTGACATTTTAAGTTTTAGACTACATAAATAATAAATCCATCTTTCAGTTTGAAATACTAAATAAGACATTAAAAAAAAAAAAAAAAAAAACTGCTACTTAACAAGGAAAAGATCTGCTACTATATCTTATAAAATGTGTCTGCTTGCACTTTTTATTGATTGCTTTAATTCATACTATACTTAACTTGTACTAAAATAATAATTTATTAGTTTTCATATGTACTTACAATATCACAACACATGCAATAAACAGTATTCTACAGTATGATTGGAACATTGTCCTAGGAGTTTTCAAAGAAAAAACAAGAAAGAGGAAATTTTTTAATTCACATATTACTCTAAGTATATAAAGGAAAAATTGAACTACTTTAAAAAGTCAAATTTCAAGTATTTAAAAGTTGTAATAAAAGGCATAGATGCTCGTTGTGGTTTGGATTCCAAGTTAAGCTGTAGGTCCCAGGCTGATTAGCCGTTACTGTGCATAAAAATAGCTCGTTGAACGTATAACTCAACCAACCCAACCATATAATTCTCTTTTATTTATTAATTTTCAAAATTGCTAATATGGTATTATGTTAGCTCTTTTTTGTAAAAAAAAAAAAAAAAAGGTTACAAATACATATTTATGTACAGCTATTAAGTGCTCTAACATATTAATTTTCTATTTTACAACATTTATTGTATTTTTGCATATTAGCAGAAATGCAAGATAAATATGAAGTTTTACTTTTGCCAAAAAACCCTGTTTTATACCAGTATATCCAGCAAGAGGAAAAATAATGTAACTTGCAAAATGTTGACCTCACCTCGTTTTATTTATAAGTATGCAATGCTAAGAACTGCAGTTGATGTACAATAACATGTGTTGCTGAAAAAAAATTAAATACACATAGGTTTAGGTGCAATGCATTTTATTGAAATTAAATAACAACAACATTGTACATTTCATGTGTTGTAAAAAGATGATATCAGTTCACTCAATATTTCCCTGATGTTTCTTTATTGACTCCAACCTCAAAAAGCAACTAGGCATTCCTTCTACAAGTCTTCTTATAATCAATAGTTCTGGATGCCTTCAAATCTTGTGTATTATTATATTGGCTGACTTTTTCATAAATTATCCTGGAAAGAATTCCCATAGGTCTCCAGTAGGTACACTATCATTAAAAAATAGATTTAGCAATGTTAGTTAGAGCATTATCTAGTTGGTAGATTCCACATGATCTACAAATAAAAAGATGCCTTTGCATTAGCTCTTGTTATTAGTTGGCTGCATTCATGTGCCCCATTGGACATGCAAGATTTAGTTTTCCAACATATTCAAATCCACTCCATACCATAGCATTGGCGCTCACGGAAATATTTGCAGGGGGGTGCAAGACTTCATTTTTATCAAAATCATTAATTTTTTAGAAATTTTAATTAATAATTATGCATTTTAAATTATACTCTTTGAGAATAGTTTTAAAAAATTTATGGTATATATTTTTGAAAGCGCAACCCTGTTACAAAGAAAATAGTACAAATATTTAAAAAAAAATATTTTTAACGATTTTTTATCATCCAACTAGATCTCACGGCATTCAAGAGACAGTGTTTAGAACAGCAATACGAAGATGCAAAAATACAGAAGAGTAACATTATATTTCTTCCAAGTTTTGGAAATAATTAATAAAAATAATTCAAAATGAAATACAAAGGCAGTATTGGATATGTTTAATTGAATTCTAAAAATATATTTCAAGAGAGTATATCCGATGAAGCAAAATATTTTCTCTAGAATTTTGAGAACTACACAGGAAATGATTATACAATAAAAGAAAGAAAGAAATCTACTCAGCCTCCAATAATCCTAGACAATAGGTGCCAGTAGCTATAAGAAACGACATAGAAAAGAAACAAAAGACTAAAATAATAGAAAAACAAATGCTTATTGTAACATAAAAACCGAAACGGCATGTGTGCTTTTCTTTTTATCTTAGAATTTACACCTTCTCTCTCATATATATATTTTTTAATTTTCAAGAGCTAGGGGGGTGCAAGTGCACCTCCTTGCACCCTCCTGGGGACGCCCATGTACCATAGGGATCCACAACCTTGCTATCTTTTTAAGAATTTTTTTTCATCCTTACGAAGGTCATGCCAGTAGTAACATCAACAGTTAACCCCATCCAAATTGAATTTTTTTAATCCTCAACACTTCTGCTTTCCACCTGCCACACCCCTTTTAAATGTTCTTTTATCCAGGTTAGCCAAGTAGCATTGTAAGCTTTCACTATACAATTTTTTTTACTTAAAGTTTCAACATCTTTTTACAATTCTTGACAAATTTGACCTGTACACAGTAATGTCAGCATTATGTTAGAGCTCTTTCAAACTTGCTTTACCTCTACAAATCATTCTACTAATGCTTCTTTCTTGCCAAGAGGTCAGTGACATTTAGTCTATCCATTAACTATTAGCTGTCTTATTGATTTTGATACTTCAACAAATTATTTACAGTACATGGCCATCGTCCAATCTTCTTTCCTATGCCTTGGTTAGAGAATTCGGTATTTTTGGAAGCCATCATTTTACTTTTTTCGTTCTCAGTAAGAATTTTCCTGCACCCATGTTAAAACTAAGTCCTTTTAAACTAAAATTAAACTTTTAATCACTTCGAATTTAGGAACAGCAACATTTTAACATTCAAAACATATTTGCAGTGTTAAAGTTAGCGCACAAAGGCTTTGTGTCATATTGTGATTAGATATTCTAGGTGAGGTCATCATTAAGCAACACTTCATAATCAAATTTTGGATTTTTATTACAGTCCAATCACAGTTGCTTTCCGGTAATCATGTATTATACGTGTTCATGCAATGAATCCCCGTTAATTAGTTTTCAGCTGCGCATTTGATTTGTCTGTTGCCAGTGAAAAAATTAGGTGAGGTCAATATTTTGCAATGTACATTATGGAAATATCAGGGGAATTGGAAATTCAGAAATATATGAGAATTTTTTTAAATGTCCTCTTTACAATCATTAATTTTACTAATTATCACTGTGATGTCCATTTAGAAAGAAGTTACATTGAAAGAAAACAAAATGCAAGTCAGTCAGCCTTGCTCTGAAAAGAGAGAGCGAAACAAAAATTTGCTTATTAATTTATATGAAAAGAAAACATGAAATCGATCCCTGCTAAGAAAGTTATCTGATGACCCTCACTAAAAATGGAAATAAGATTGCTTAAAGAATAGGATAAATATTGCATCTGTATTTTGACTTGACTTTTATTGTGACGTTTAACAGAATCTTTCTATTGTTGAACTTTGAATTGTCATTTTTTTTTGTCATACAAATAATAGAAATGTTTTATTATGTCGTTACCATCTCTTTAATATTGATTCATAAAATGTAGAACCATATTATGTCTTTTGGGAAAACACCTAAAAAGAAAAAAACTCGGACAATGTGATTAAAATTCCTTTTTGCTTTCATAGTTGTGAACAAATAAATTTCATAAAATAGAATTTTAAAAAGAAATATGTAACCTTTTTACAATTATACGCAGAGAAATCGCGTAACAAAATACTTTTTCGAATAATGTAAAGCTCCATGTTGTACCGTTCTAAAAGAACAATATGGCGAGTAGTCAGGGGGTGGGATATATCCCATATTCTTCTCCCTGTTTGCTCGCCTACTCCAAGGTGCAAAATTAGCTATCGATTCTTAAACGAAGCGATGGATAACGTAAATGTAGAAAGTTAAACAACTTAATTAGAACGGCAGCTCATTATCTACAATTCATTACATTGGAGCATCTAATTGGGTTTTAATCAAACTATAGAGCATACCTTTACTAATTGGAAGTAACTTATATATGCCAATGAAAAGAAGAGGAGTTAGAAAACTTGCACTCAGTGGTACAGTGAGGATTGCTCAAATGCACACCATTCAAATGTCAGTTTGAGGCAATAGCTGGATGGATGAGTTACTCGTGATAAATTATTTATGAGAATAAATTGCAAACGTTATATTTCATTTGGAAGATGTATAATGTAACCTGTATTTAATTACAAGTGAGAGCAGGTAGATTAGGAATCAATTTCTTAGCGTTAAAGTGGTAAACAGGTATCATATTAGGGCAACTGTTTTGTAACTGAATAAAAGTTCATGGTAAATTCGTTACAATTTCTTCAAACTGCTTATTTCTTCAATTATTTTTCTTCCAAGCGTAGGTGAAAAATTACAGTTTCAGCTGATTTATACTTTTCCAGTAGCTGATAAGCTGAATGGAAGGACGCTATTATGCGTTGATTGGATTCCAGATTTCCATTTATAGAGTGCCAGCTACTGGAACAATCCAGCTATTGAGCGAGCATTACGCCAGCAGTCGCGTGAAACACTTATGGTGGGAGTTAACACGCCAGCAAATGGGAAAAGTTTCAGTTGCCAGTGACTGGTGTCTAGTGATTACAAGGTAACAGTTGCTGGCATCTAGTGACTGGCATCATCAACTGACACGCAACAGATATGCCGACATGTTAATCATCCTTTAAGAGAGATTGCCAGACCTATATATTCTTCATTTGAGCAGAAATTTTGCATTAAAAATGTAAAATATTTTATCAACTATACCACAATAATAAAAACTCATGTTTAAAATTTCAAAGTAAAATAACGATTAAAAAAAATATTTTTAATAGTTATTATAAGTCAGTTTGCAAAATATTTTTTCAAAGCGCAGATAAAAGTACCCAGTTCTTTTTCTTTAAATTTCGTTAATGGTCTTTTATCGTATTTTATTTTTACTTTCAATTACCCATATGTATACATAGGGTAATGAAAGTATAGCATTCGGTCAAAAAAAAATTTTTTGATTTTTTTTTGCATTTCTTTCGTTTTGGAACATCCTGATTTCAAAAAGGTGATCTAGAAAAAATGTCTGTCTGTGGTCAGCATAACTCCCGAACAAATTGACCTACGATATTCAAATTTAGTGTGCTAGTTGGTGGTAGACATGGGAACTACCGTTAAGGTTTTCGTCAAAATCGCGCATGCGCATAATGTAGTTGCCATTGAAAAAATCATGTTTTTCAGTAATTGCTAAAAAACGGCTCTAACGGTTTTGTTCAAAATCCCTGTGGTAATGCCTCTTAAGGTGTTCTAAACATCCCCACCTCCAAAATTCCCGTAAAAATGCTTTAATGACGTAAAAAGTTGAAAAACGAATGCCTTTAACACAGAGTTCTCTTTCCTTGAGCATACCTCATTAACAAATGTTTTTTTTTTTTTTTTTTTTTTTTTTTTTTTTTTTTTTAATCTCTACTCAGTTTCACTTACAAGAAAGGATAATATAAGAATTATCGATAAGCATAACGCCAAAACTCCCAATTTTTCGATTCTTTTTTTTTTTTTTTTAAAAAGACCCATATAAGAATTAAAAATATCGCCAACTGGTAATTTTTTCTAAGCGACTGATGAAAATATAAAAATGATAAATTACACAAATTTACATCAGCAATATAATGTAATTGAAAGTTGTGCCAAGTTCCGCACCCCTAGTTTCCTATGATTTACAGACCATTCTAAAAGTGCCTGTATTGTGCATCTCTACGTTTCCAAAACTTATAAAACGTTTAATATGTTGGGATATCTTTTCATGAAATGCATAGTCTAAATTTAAAATAGACCAGTGAAAATACCAATTGCTACTTTTTGGACTAAATGAATTTAATGATTTTTTTTTACTGATGACCGTACTACAGACGGCTTTTTGAAAATCAAGAAGAAGCAAAACAGGTTTTTTTTCTTTTCTTCTTTTTTTTCAATTTTCTATATTATGAGTTGATTTACCATTACACGCACCATAACAGAACTATCAAAACTATTAAAATCCGATCAAAATACTGATTTACAAATTCATCAACCTTGGGCATTAAATTAAGATTATGTCGAAGAACATAATCGATATCTTGCATATGTTTAAAGATAACAAAAGTTCCATTGAGTATTTAATAGCCATGTCAGGACTGATTGCCTGTCATTAAATTTCTTTGTGTTCTTTCGTAGAAAAAATACGTCAACACTATAATTATATTGTCTCATATCCCTTTGACAATTACACTATCATTTCCAATTTGACTCAAAGGCCGAAAACAAATTTAACTAATCTCTTCAAAGAAATCCAATCCAATCATTCAAAGAGGAGCTGATTTCTTTTGTATCCGCGCTGGGAAAAACAAACACGAAAAGTTTAATCACTGTTGGAGTCTCAAAATAATAAACTTAATTTATTCTTTCTCGACTTAAGCCCATTCACCTGGTTGTAAAAAAAAAAAGTAAAAAAAAAAAAGATAGAAACAACAATCCTCTTATTGTAATTTATAATCCCCCTCCACCTGAGAACAGTTGAGTTGAGTTGTTTATTTGCTCGTCGAAAATGCATTCGTAAACATCTCGTTATTGTTCGGAAGATAGCAAAGGTAGATGAAAACATGTTTTCGCATTCAAATTCCATGAATTAAAATTCTCGTCTGCGGTAGAATAAAAAAAAATGGAAGCAATCGTTAGGATGAAGCCCGTATGCCTGGTGTAACAAGTCTTTTTATGTATTTTTATTCATGTTTTGAGTGGGTTTGAATTAATAAATAAACGAACACGTAGATGTAAAGTCTTAAGTAAGTTTTTATTGGGATTTCGATCTGTTTATTTTAGCCTCAAGACGATGTTTGTTTACCTTGCCGTATGCATAATACATAAAGAATTTTTCTCGAGGATGTAATATCAGTAATGGAAGTTTCCTATCAATGTTTTGAATAACATGACAGACTTAAATCATGCATGAAGGAAAATAATAATAAAGCAACACCTGGAGCGTATTTCTGATTAATATTTAATAACCGAAGTTTGCCAAAATAGTGAATTAAGTTTGTTTGTCTATTCCACAAAAATAGATTTTCTCCAAGTGAACATTACTTGGGTAAAGTTACTGTAAATGCTATATTTTACATACGAATGGTGGCAGACTAAATAAATATTGGAGGATTATTTCCGATTATTAAAACATAACAGTAAATGAATTTAAACAAAAAGAAATTAAAACGTATCAAATTATAGTATTTACTTACGTATGGAATTACAAAATAGCGAAACACAATTTTAAGATAATTTGATAGTGAGTTTTGAGATTTTTAATGTCCAGTTAGAAATCAATTTAAATAATCCGTCATGTTTTTCTTGGAATTTTCTTTTGTAGTAACTTCTCAAAACTCAACAAGAAATAAAATAACTTTAAAGTAAATAATAAATATTCATAGGGCAATTGATGTTTTCTTTTTTAGGGTCACATACGAGGGAACTCTGGGGTGATTAATGGTCACTCATTTTTCTGTATTAAAAATGCTATTTAAAAACAACTAAAATAAGATAATAACAACTCCTTACATATTCCATTTTCTTTTAGAGAATTTAAAAATGTATAAATTTGTAGCAAGAGAGGTGGGAATACTTTTTAATTAGGTACTATTATGAAAATATCTTGTTTCAAGATTTTGTAAGAAATCTTAATTTTTATTATTATTATTATTTTTTTTTAAATTTTATTTTTAAGATTCATATCAAAGCCAAACTTTTGAAATGTTTTCTTGTTGATGCTGTTTTTAAACTACATATAAGCTTAGTTCTTAAACCCCATGTATAATTTTTTCAGTTCTTTTAATCTGGTTATATATGTATACTCATTTATACCCCAGTTTGATCACTGGAGGGAATTGTTTGTCAGTGATATTCTTTAGAATTTCAAGAATTTTTCATATTTATGTCTAAATATTACTTGATATTAATTTTTACTTTATATACTTATTAAACAAAAATTAGAGCAAAAAATTATCAGTAATTTGATTTACAAGCTCCTTGTTTTGGATTAGCATCACCATCTCCTATTATAGACGCTGTATCTGAATAAAACGCCTTCTATTCAAGAATAGAGTCTACCAGTTCCTTGGACACTTGAAGTAGACATTTAACACATAGTAGTTCAAGAGTAATACATTTATAAATAAGCAGACAAATAAACACAAACTCAACTGTTTTTACAAATCAACATTATCTGGATCTGGTGACAGAACGAGACTAGAATATTTAAAGCTAGCTGAATACTCGTACTATGCAATTTTACCATGTGCAATTTTTTAGCTAGCTGCGAGGCACCGCGTTACGGAGATCCGTCATTGGTGTATAAGTCCTAGCTTTTGGCGTTTCGTTCGCAGGAAGGTTCATTGTTATGCAAAACTAAGCTCGCTTTGCTCACTGAAAAGTTCATTGGCACATAAGCACCGGCTTACTTCACTCGTTGAAAGGTTCATTGTTATGCAAGAGTGGGCTAGCTTCGGTGCATTGCTGTCTAAGAATAAGCTAGCTTCACTCACTAAAAACCAATTGCTACGTAAAACCTTAATATTAGAAGCCTCTCTCTTGTCACGAAACAAAGAAAAAAAAATCCCGTTAATACAATAATGCAAAACGCCATTGAGAATATTTTAACACGTGTTTGCAAAATTAGAAGGTCAAAACTACTTGCGTTGAAATTTTCAGAGTTCTAGGCCTATTAGAAGTAGCTTTTTGTGACAATATTAAATAAAAAATTAATTACAAAAACTCATCAAAATTTTAACTTTCTATTTTTCAAAAATCTAATTAAAAGGCTAAAACTACTTATGTTGAAAATTTCAGAGCTGTAGCCCAATTAGAAGTCATTTTGAATAAAAATGTGTTAATTCCTTATGAAAATTAATTAAAAATAAGTA
Source organism: Linyphia triangularis (assembly GCA_963978545.1). Lineage (NCBI taxonomy): Eukaryota > Metazoa > Arthropoda > Arachnida > Araneae > Linyphiidae > Linyphia > Linyphia triangularis. The sequence goes on along the minus strand of OZ021727.1, from coordinate 71,343,995 downwards.
ATTAAAATTTTAATATTTTGTTTTTCAAAAGTCCAATTCGAAGGAACTAGTTTTGGAGAACATTTCAGAGCTGTACCTCTATTCAAAGTCATTTTGTAAAAAAAAAATTAAAAAAGAGCTAATTAAAATGTTAACTTTCTGTTTGTCATAGGCATAATTAAAAGACCAAAACTACTTATGTTGAAAATTTCAGAGAAGTTTTTTTCTATAGATCCACAAATACACAAACAGACAGCTTATTTTATTGTTATAGATAAGGCAAAAGCGGGAAGTTGCAACAAAAGAGAGAAGAATGCACACAAAGAAATACCCAATTAGCAAAAAAAAAAAAAGCTTTGATTGATAATAATGTGGATGCTTCGTCATCAACAAAACGTTCATGTTTTGAAACATCTATGAGGCGATTGAGAATAATTATGTAAAAACAGTTGAAATTAAGTAGTTAAAAAAGAACTGAAATTTTGAAAATTATAGAAAATTGCTTAATAATATGCATGATGCACTTCAGGAATATCTGTATTGTGCTGTTTATTACGACAGTAACCCATTTTACATTGGGAAAATTACAAACATTCTAGAGAAGAAGAGAATTGAGATTAAATTCACTGAACAAACCGCTGGTAACTTCCGCTGGCCAAAGCGAGACATGATAGAAATTATCAATATGAAATATATATTCTATGGGCCAGTAATTTTACTGGAAAGTAATCCCATTGTGGTAGATACTAATACAATTTATATTGCTTACAAATGCAATAAAAAATTTCGTCAAAAATTGTGGATTTAAAGTATACTTGTTTGTAAAATTAACATCGAAACAATATAAACGAAATTAATAGCCTTTCTTCCTCAATTAACCTATTACATATGTACAGAAACTTTGTGAGTACTACATATTGATAATTTATCATATTGTTACGAATTTCTGTATATTTGTAAATATTTCGTAGCATTAATTATGTAAAAAGGACAATTTATGTACATTTCGCATAAGGCAGTGCAAGAGTTTGTTTTCCTGCTATGTGTCTCTTAATGCTTGATAACGAGTTTTACAGAGATAACGCTGGGAAGCGAGTTTTACAAGGAGCAGGGTATTTAACATTATGGTAATGGAAATCTCGCCAAATTGACGAGATAGAGCTAAGTTGGCGTCGTTTTAGGTGACTAATTTTTTGTCACCAAATTTGGCGAGAAATCTCCAAATGTCGCCAAACTTAGTGACCATTTGGCGACATTTTCGGTCCCCATGTACATGTATAGGACTTTTCGACCACGATCTGGAAAGTCCTCCAAATTTCTATCTCTAGAAGATTCACGAAGGATTGACTTTCCTATATAAGCCCTGCAATGAGTTGAGTCAGTGAGTTAGTTAAGTTACTGACTGAGTGGAGTTAGTTGACTGGAATTACTGAGTTGAGATACTGAGTTAGCTATCTCTCAGTGAGCATTCAGAGTAGTTCTAAAGCGAACTTTACTACATTGTCTTTTACGGTGATTTGTAGCAGTTGTTTATTTAGTTTTTAACTACTGTTTTGTGCTCTATTGCTGTGTAAAGAGCTGGATTGAGTCTACTAGAACGAGAAGTTCTGGAGTTGTAAAGGAATTTTCGAAGAGTTATATTGGAATAAATATCTGCAAGTTTTGATCTGCTTTGGCTTCAAGTCTTTCGAACCCATCCACGCAACAATATTAATTTACTTTTGACGTTCAAAAATATAAAAACAAGACTTATAGCTACGCCACATGTGTCCAATAATTAACCCGAAACTGGGGTAAATCTTGGTCACTTGTTCAAAGAAATTAAACAAAATATAAATTGATTTAAGCTAAAGTAATTATTTCAATAAATCACATATCATTTAAGCTTGCTCCATGGCCAATTTAGTTATTCTGTCTAATATACTTTTGGAAAAATACATATCTTATTTTCTTTTTACCAAAAATTTCCCGTATGACCCTATTGGTTCTAAAGGCCCAGGTCGTCTCAATTATGGTTCCCTAGTGTCTTCTATCGGAACTCTGCCTCTCTTTATCTTACCTCGAGAAATCTAAAGGCTTTCTCAACATAATATAGTCATGTAGTAGATGACATTCCTCTCTTTCGATAACCATATTCTTTTTTTAAAAGTCAGAATTTTGAAAGGGTATTTGATCTTGTGAGCACCGTAGTTGTCTCATCCATCTTATTCCGCAGGTTCAAATAAATCTGGTGATATTCGGATATCTGTATAACCTGCATAACTCAAAATTGAATCGTGTTCTACAGATACTATTCTCATATATAGATCCATATATTTTCCTTCAAGTAGTTTTCTTTGGAATACGTTGAATTGATTTTTCGGGCATTTGTTTGAAATTCATGTTCCATCCAGATCGATATATAGTTATCGAGAAATTAATAATTGAAGTATAATTCCGATTGTTTTGGATGAATGATTCCATATTATTTCTATCTAATATCACTATATTCTAGAAAGCATTTTGAAAGCAATTTGGTTTAGAGAACCATTTATTGAAAGTATTTAAAGTGTATCTTTACAAAGATTAATGATATATTTACTATTTAAAAAAACATTTTTTTGGTTTAATATATCTTTAAGACTTTTCTTCTTTATTTCTAATATTTTATGACATTTATTAAATCAATAATTTCCCCCATTATTCGGGGATTTCCATGTTTTCCTTGGTGTTTAACATTTGTTTCTTACACAAGGATCAAATTGTACGTTTTAAAGCGGGAGGGGGGGGGGGGTGTTATCGCTGACAATAACGGGCATGAAACGTCGTTATTTATTTGGTATCCAAATAATAACTAAAATAATTTATTTGGTAATCGAGAATATTTTTAGTCCTCAAGTGATGGTAAGTGATCTATGATATCAGCCTTAGCCAGAAGGCAAATTGAAATTTTGGTCAAAAAGAACAGTACCTTTTTTTGTTACCAAAATAGATGATTTTCTTGTGGTGGTGGGAGGGGGAGGGGGGGGGAGAAAAGAGGGATACGAACATATATATGAGAAAGCTTGTGAACAGGTTACAATATTTTGAGCTTCAGTAGTTAAAACGAAATATCGTGACAGGCTGATATTTGTTTGCCACAACATTGTAACAAAAAATTATTATTGCTACATTAAAAGCTCGGCGAAAAAGCTTGGCGAAATGAAATACTACAGAAATGCTTACTATTGTTATGTTTTATTATCCAGTATTTATTGGTAATTTAACTCTTTCGATACATCACATGTTTTTAAATTTACAGAATAAGATACAAGTGTTTCTGTACGTAACAGCGAATATGAAGCGTAGGAATCGTAAAGTACAGTATGCAAAAAATAAAAATAAAATTAAAAAAAAAAATTAAAAAATCCGAACGATGGCTATATCTTGTATTCTAATTGATGAAATTTAAAACAACCGTTGTAAATCGCGGGAGGTCTTTATTAATTGTATATATTTTTTTTTTATCATGAGGGGTCATCTACATGTTAAAACTAAACCAAATTTTAAAAAATTCAATGGCAACCCCATAATATTATACCATATTAGAATCCAAAAAACGTCTAAATACAAAATTTCATAATTTTCCGATGAGTGATTATTAATTTGATTGATATAAAAAAAATTGGCAAATTAAATGTTGTAAAGAAACTTTGTTTTTTAGCCATAAATTCTTAAATAGTTAATACATTTTAGCAATTTTTGTTTCAAAAGATAGTTTATTAAAGGCCAAACATAAATAACATGCAACTTTTGTATTAAACAGTCTTTTAATGATTAAATATTAACTAATAAAACAAGTTTTAAATTTTTTTTTAAATAGAAACACTTTTTTCTAATTTTTTTTATTAGAATTATCATGGTCGAAAACTTATAAATTTATAGAGGAAAATGCAATTCTTACGGGTAACATTATTTTAATATTCTGATGTAACAAGAATATTTTACCTTCATAACAAACTGAAATATAAGAAAACAGTTACCGTCATATTTATAAAGAATAATAAATAGCTTATTTTAGTAATGCATATTTCTATAAACACAATTCGTAAAACACTGAAATGTTTTTCACTGAAATATTCATCTCTCAACATTTCTCCCTTTACAAAGTAATCACGTTTTCTAATAGTATCTCTACTTTTGTTGAACTTATAAAGAAAAATTGGTCCCAATACAGTATTTATCTGCAAAATATATTTATTTTTCAGTGCGTTCTTAAAAGCGAAAACAAATATCTGAAGAATAAAATATTAAACTGTTACAGTTACATCAAATTTTCTAAAAGATACTTAACAGTATTCTTATTATACAGCATTCTAGCTCAAGCGCTGTGTACTGTATTCCTGTACTTTCATATTGTAAATGTCTGAAAATGCATTTTGAGTATCGACAATTTAAAAAAATTTAGCTGCAATTAAGTTTAAATTTATAACTATGATAATACTTATTTCAATTAAAAAAGTGCTATTATTATATATATATTAACTAATAAAACAAGTTTTAAATTTTTTTTTAAATAGAAACACTTTTTTCTAATTTTTTTTATTAGAATTATCATGGTCGAAAACTTATAAATTTATAGAGGAAAATGCAATTCTTACGGGTAACATTATTTTAATATTCTGATGTAACAAGAATATTTTACCTTCATAACAAACTGAAATATAAGAAAACAGTTACCGTCATATTTATAAAGAATAATAAATAGCTTATTTTAGTAATGCATATTTCTATAAACACAATTCGTAAAACACTGAAATGTTTTTCACTGAAATATTCATCTCTCAACATTTCTCCCTTTACAAAGTAATCACGTTTTCTAATAGTATCTCTACTTTTGTTGAACTTATAAAGAAAAATTGGTCCCAATACAGTATTTATCTGCAAAATATATTTATTTTTCAGTGCGTTCTTAAAAGCGAAAACAAATATCTGAAGAATAAAATATTAAACTGTTACAGTTACATCAAATTTTCTAAAAGATACTTAACAGTATTCTTATTATACAGCATTCTAGCTCAAGCGCTGTGTACTGTATTCCTGTACTTTCATATTGTAAATGTCTGAAAATGCATTTTGAGTATCGACAATTTAAAAAAATTTAGCTGCAATTAAGTTTAAATTTATAACTATGATAATACTTATTTCAATTAAAAAAGTGCTATTATTATATAAAAAATTATTCTTGTTTAAATAAAATCAAACTTAAAAATTCAATACGAAATTCTACTATTGTACTTGACAAAGATTAAAAAAAAAAACAACTTTGGCAGTTTTTAACCAAGTATATATTTTGCAAAGTTAAAATATCTGCGAGAACGAAGTAATCAGTAATCAGACTTACTATATATATATATATATATATATATATATATATATATATATATATATATATATATATATATATATATATATATATATATATATATATATATATATATATATATATATATATATATATATATATATATATATATATATATATATATATATATATATATATATATATATATATATATATATATATATATATATATATATATATATATATATATATATATATATATATATATATATATATATATATATATATATATATATATATATATATATATATATATATATATATATATATATATATATATATATATATATATATATATATATATATATATATATATATATATATATATATATATATATATATATATATATATATATATATATATATATATATATATATATATATATATATATATATATATATATATATATATATATATATATATATATATATATATATATATATATATATATATATATATATATATATATATATATATATATATATATATATATATATATATATATATATATATATATATATATATATATATATATATATATATATATATATATATATATATATATATATTCAAGTATATTTATCTAAGCTTGAAATTAATTCTCTAATGTTAATTAATAGATAAAAAAAACAAAAACTTTAGCATTTTTTTTTTTTTTTTTTTTTTTTCAAAACAAGTGAATGTTGAAACGAAAAATCAAAATTTAATGCCTGGCTCTTTATTATATGATAAATTAAATATTAAACTAATTCAACTCAGTTCCATCTCTCCTCTTATCTCCCTTTTTAATGAAATGAAATTTAGCTTATTTGTCAAGCACAATGAAAAAAGAAATAAATTCAAAATATTACTTCTAAATTTCATTTGAGTGTATTTTTTTTTTTTGTATCTTTTTTTTTAAATACACTAGGGGCTCATCCCCCTGCTAGCAAGCTCACCAACCTCAGTTGTTTAAGTATTGAAAAATGTGCAAAATTAGTTGTAATTATATAGAACTGAATCACCGGAAGCAATGTAGAGAAACATAAGCATCGATAAATAAACTTATCACCATTTGGTAAAAAATGCTGAAGGTTACTTTCCTTTTTCACAGCGACTTGATTAAAATGAGATAAAACACAAAAGAAAGTTACTATAAACTTAGTACCGGAATGGTTGAGCCAAACACTTAGCCAGATAAAATCTGCAATAAAACCAATAACCCCTAACTAAAATCTGCAATTACGCAAACTTATAACGAAGCAACTCACACAAACTTATACACTTGTTAAAATTGAAAACAAACAAGAATGTAAATAATATAGCAAATAACTAAATTAAATTAAATAGGTTTCAGAAAACGATATCTCGCAATACAATTTTGAAGAAAAATGCACTTAGAAGAGCTACCCAAGTTAATTTATTTTAATATTTGGAAAATTTAATATTAGAATTTCGTATTTAATTTTTTAATTTTGATTTTATTCTAACAAGAATAATTCTTCATGTAATAATAAAAAATTTTAAACTGAAATATGTACTGTCATAATTATTAATTTGGTCTAAATGGTTGTGTTAATTTTTTTAAGATTGTCTATACTGAGGATGTATTTTCAGACATTTACTACTTAAAAGTACTGGAGTACACAGCGCTTCATTTGTCAATGATGGTGGTGGGGGGGGGGGGGGGAGGGGGAAAAAACCTTGATGTTGTTTTTCAATAAGACAAATTCTAATTCAAATTAAAAAGATTTATCTATGACATTTCATTTTCTTAAAAAATGAGTCAAAGAAAACTAATTACATTTTAAACATTTTGGTTGTCCATCAGGAAATTAGAAGGTGAAAACTGCTTATTTTTAAAACTTGAGACTTTTTCGATCACTAGAGGTTTATTGTTATAGCATTACAAACTCATACAATTTGCTATCATAGGATTTGCATTACGGTTAATTTTTAAAAATTAATTAAAAAAACTAATTATAATTTTGAAATTCCGCCATGGTATGGATCTAAGTTCAAGCGAAAACTAATTGTATTTAGAATTTCAAAGCTATATGTGAAGAGACGGTTACTGTCATTCAATGTTCAGCAATTAAATCTTTACTTATCTTTAATATACAGATATTACTTCAAAAACGATCCAAAAAGGTAAATTTAACATATTTTGTTTTAGAAGTTAGCTAGAGCTTCTTTTCAATTACAGAAAAAAACTTTTTTTTTTGTATCGTTGGAAAATATTTGATTTGCGCTTTCATTTAATGTACTACCACGTATAAAACTTGAAAGACTTTTTAGTATTTCGATTTAAAAAAACAAAAACAAAAAATCTTAAAAAAATTAAAAATAATAATAATAATAATAACAGCATAATATCAGCTTTTGATATTTAAAAAAATGCATGTGAGTTATTTTTTTTAAATAAATTGTTTTTGTTATTACTATCTACGATATCAGTAAATTTAATATTTATTAAGACCTCATCGAGAGTTTTAGGGATTAAAAAGTATTAATAAATCCATATTTCCGTGTAAAACCTCGTATTCTCCTGTAATTAGCACTTGGCAGTTTTCTTGTCCTATGAATTTATATGGTTAACCCTATTGTTTTCAAAATGTATATGGTATTTGTATACAGGGTGTCGTAGCACCAGGATTACAAATTTCGTCGTATGAATTTTATCACACAAAAATTCAGTCATATTATGTGTACTATACGGGTGGGGAAATGGAATAGAAAATAGTAAATATACACATTTCACACACTGACGCATGCGCCGTAGATGTGAGGCCGAGCTTCACGGCTCATTGACGGCAATTTGAACATTTCCTTTGACCTGCTTGTAATTAATCCTGTTACTTTTGTTGATGTTAATTCATTAATAAACCATATATTTACTTGCATGGTGACCTTTACTTTCTTGTGTTTTAAAAACAACAATAATAATAATAATAACAACAACTTAAAATAAAATTTAAAAAAAAAAAAAGCATTTTCAAATATTAAAGGTGAAATTCTTTGACTTTCGTATGACAATGTCCAAAAACTTACACAAGCGATACATTGACTAAAATATAAAATCAAGCACTTAAAGCGGTATCAATTTTAAAACTGTACTGCAATTATTAATTTGAATTAATTTCTATTCAAAAAGTTTGTGACCCGTATTTTTAAATCCTTTACATTAATTTAGATTTTTTGTATATGTTTGAGGGTATTTCGATGGCGGGCAAATCTGCGGGGGCCTAATTAACCCCCTTTCCGCCATTCAATCGGTCTGAAGCCTGACAGATTGATTCGATGTCGATGACAATGCATTCTATCCAATTTTGGGACTGTAACTGTCAATAAAACGTCGCTTTTACGGAATACTTATAAACCAACTTGCCGTCATCCAATAGCGCTAAAATATCATTTAACCGTCCATTGAAGAAACTCTTTCCTGTTGCCAAAAAACATTTTAGGGAATAAATAATAAAATTGCTTTAATCAGATTAAATAAATGATATTTGGATGTGAGTGCATAAATTCCCGTTCAATTTTAATAAATAAATTTTGAAATGTAGTTTGCCACATTTTGCTGATAGAAATGTTTTCGATATTTAAAATTAAACTTCGTTTTTATGGGTTATATTATTAGTATACTGTTTAAGCGCATGTTCCAAGAATAATCTATGATTCAAACATGTCAGGCTCCCCCCCCCCCCTCTTGTCCTCGCCCCTATAGAAATCTAAGAAGTCAATCAAATTTCATTAAATTCTGAAAAGGTAGAATTGAAAATAGTATTCGTTATGACTTGAATTGGATATTTCTATGGTAAATCTAAGTTTTTTTTTTTAAATGGCCAAAACATTTCTTCACATTTATTACAAAACATAATAAAAATAGCTTTCGCCAAAGTTAATGAAAACTTTGAAGATAACACAAATTTTTAATTTCAAAACTTTAAAAAAAAAACTTCAAAGTTTGAAATTAAACTTTATAAAAAAATCAAGTTATTCTTTCAAGTAGCTTAGTTTTACAGATTCACAATAATTTTATACTTGTTTTGTTTTTTAAACAAAAGAAAAACATCAATTATATTCTTGATCTTGCAGGGATTCGATTTTTGATTTTGCATATATTGTGCAAGAAAATTCAATATATTTGGAATCAATACATCAAACATCAATTTAAATGACATTCAAGAAAATAACACTAGAAGCTCCTATCACAAAGACCCCTGCCATATTGTTCCATAATTCGCAACGTTGATTTTAGATGGGTTTGCTGTATTTAAGAGCTCCAAAAGATCTATAACACGTTACATTTTTGGATCTATGTCTGAATCACTGAAAGTAGTCCTTGCGTGAAGCTTTCAAGACGAAACTAATCTGCATTTGCATTTTGAGTGGTAGAAAAGCAGGAAAAATCCTACCAGGAAGTGAAACAATTGACACGGGTCTAATTGTCAAAATCACCATCTTACCCAAGCACTAGAAACTGCAGAGCATATTTAAGATTAAAAATGCCAAGCCATTCATGTACTGATATGAATAATAATTTTTTTTTTTTTTTTTTAAACTTAAGTAGTATTATATTCATGGTTTATCAAAGTTTTAGTAAAAGACTTTACTCACAAAGTAAAACAACTTCAAACCATTTAAAGATAATATAAACAGTTCTTAGATATTATACTCAATTTTCCTTCAGAGTGGTTATCAAAAACAAATCCCCTTCCTGAAACTATTTAAGACAGAAATGACTAAAAGATATTTCAGATAAGCTGTAATTAAACTCTAATATATTTGCATATTCGTGATTCGCGTTTTCTCACTAACTACCTCAAACTTACAACCAAAGTACTTTTACATGCTACTATATCATATAGTACGGCGCATTCAACTTAATAATACAAATCTAGACATTTTCCATATCTCATGAATAATACATTTAATTTTCAACTCGTATCTTGCATTTACATTTAAGTAACGTACATCTTTTAGAAGAAAAAAAATGCATGCTAAAGTATTCGTTGCCTGAGTGCTTTTATTAACATATTAGTAGTAATGATATTGATGCTAATGACACAAAATAAAGAAAAAGATGTAAAGTTCACTTTTGAGAAATGCTTAAGCGTGGTCAGACTTTTTTCAAATATGAAGTTTGTTTCAAAAGTCTTTGAAAATGAAAATTTGAGATTTTACAAAATGTTGCTTTTCCTTTAGTGAATTGGAAGAAAATATATATATTTTAAATCATATAGCACCCTTGCTTCAAATAGGACACAGTTAAAAAATATTCATTTTTGAGTACCCACTGACGGTCATAGGAATGGGCGAAATTCCCCAGTTGTTTTCCCTGCAATAATTTTTAAATAATAATAGTTTGTTTTGTTTTAGATAGGTTATAGACTATTATCCTAATGAAAATATCTAAAAAATATTTTATTTTAAATTTTATTTATAAATTTAAAAAATTTGTGTATTACTGGAAAAACTGGGGATCCTATGACGTATATATACGTGCATGACCATCAATGGGTTAAAGTGGATTCAAAATCACAGACTACATCAACATGCTGTTGGAAGAACGGTGCAAGTCAGTCTCGATTTAATTCTAAAATTTTGATCTGATTCTTTTGAATTCTAATTCTGCTTGAAAACAATTTTGTGCCGTTTAACCATGGTCAAGTCCATTCAGTCTATGTTTTTGTAGGTCCATTCAGTCTATGTTTATGCACTTAAACTCAAGAATTTTGAGTTGAGCCACTTTTAAAACAAGAGTGTCATATGGTCATTGCATGTTAAATCAAAACCCTCTCTATGCATGCAATCTGAAAGGTGGGAGAAAGTAAATGGACGCTGTTTGTTGTACAGTACGCAAAAAATAAATCCGAACGATGGCTATATCTTCGGTTCTAATTATTGTAGAATCTTACGGTTTGCATCAAAATGTTTTGTTTACGATTTTCAATATGTCTAACGCACATTTTTTTTCTTATGGGGCTGTATACTATGTAAATTTAACTCTATCTTTAAGAATTTCAATACGAACACTTATGTTTTATGTTTTCATTCAATTTAGAATACCTTGTTTACCCTAAATACCAAATTTCAGTTTATTATCTTAAGAAACACGTAACTTATGAGCGAAAATGTTTTGGCCGACTTTGAGGGCAAATTTCTTTATAGCTGACTGAATTGAACGTTTTGCATGCTTCAAGACGTAATCTACTAAGCGGTCCCTTAAAGTGAATTTTTTTACATTTTGGCTAAAATATCGAGAACCAAACGTCAAAATGGAATGAAAAAAATTCTGGATTGCTTTCAACCATGATAATTCTAATAGAAGAAAAAAAAAAGAAAAAAAAAAAAGTTCTATTTAAAAAAAATTTTAATTTGTTTTATTAATAAATTATTAAAAAACTGTTTAATACAAAAGTTGCATGCTATTTATGTTTGGCCTTAAGCAAACTATCTTTTGAAATAAAAATTGCTAAAATATTTTAACTATATAAGAATTTATGGCAAAAAAAACCCAGTTTTCTTTTTAACATTAAATCATCATTTTTTTGACATCGCTTAAATTACTAACCACTCATTGGAAAATTATGAAATTTGGAATTAAAAGTTTTTTTTTTTTTTTTTTTTTGGATTCTAAATCTAAAATATGATATAATAATATGGGGTTGCCATTGAACTTTTAAAAGTTTGGTTTAGGTTTTACTATGTAGATGACTCCTCATGATAAAAAATATTATATACAATTGGTAAATACCTTCCCCTATTTACAACGGCACTTGTCGTTTTAGATTTCATCAATTCGAATACAAGATATAGCCATCGTTCGGATTTTTTTTTTGCGTACTGTACCATGAAAGTGGAGTTCTCTCTTATTAGATGCGCGACTGGCTGTCTCACTCTGATTCCATACTCCCAGTTTTATATGCGTGTGGTGGAAATTCAGTCCGATTAATTCGCCCCGATAAACTTTTCATTGGAAACACTTGTGTAAAATATTTTAGAACTGCAAAAGCGAGTACTTTAAAGTTAGGAAAATAATTGATGCGTACAATGTGAAAATCGATTAATGGTGTTTTTTTGTTTTTAAATAGGACGAGTACTTGAATCCTAAGTATGTCCTTATTCGTTTTTGAAATCATTTTATTTAAACATTTGATTACCAAAAAAATTTCATTAGTTTTATTTAATTGGTAAATAGATTTTTCTTGCGTTTTTTTTTTTTTTTTTTTTTTTTTTTTTTTTTTTTTTTTTAATGTAGTGGTTACCTTAAAAAAAAAAAACATTAGGACTTAAAGATTAATTTTATTTTTGATCATAGTGTAGAAAACAATTTTTATTTGTCATTGAGACAGAGTTCAACTTTGTCGTTGTTTACGATAAGGTTCGACGTCTGCACTGCTAGAGACTGACACATCGCATGTATGTTAATGTAGTGGAAACAAAATTTCCATTTTTCCGGCAAACAACTTATTTTGAAAGGCGGAAACATAGATACCTTTAATGCAACATGTTAATCTAAAATTTTACAATGCATCAACGGATGACGTCCTACACTTATCACTCACGCATGTTGTTACTCCTGTGTCTTATCCTACAAATGTATAAATAGACGGTTATATTGTAAGACCACCGAAGAAAAAATGGTTAACATTAATCAGAACTTAAAATAGTCCGAGAGGCGACTGCAATTTTTGGACCCCATCTAACATCATTCTGAATTTTTTATAGAAATTAGAGAAAAGTGAGTAGATTAGGAATCCACTGGTCTGCCATGGTAAAAATGGCCGAAACTGATCAATAATCGACTTGGAATGAGTTGAACTAAAATCCGATTGCCAAATATGTCATAACTTGCCAAAAATAGAACAAACTTATTCGTCTGGCAACCCACTTCATTTTAATTTTCAATGAGAAAAAGCGCAAACGATTTCTGATCTTTGGCTCGGAAAACTTATATCTTTTAAAAGTAAGCCAAATTGGCGACATCAGTTACGTCATAAGTGAAGTAATATTTTTTGCCAACTTGGCTCCCTTTTAATAGATACAAGTAGACCGTCGCCAGATATCTGAATCGTCTGCAACCTTCTTAATTGAAAATTAAAGAGTGAGGGTTACCAAATAAAAAAAAAATGCTCATTATTTGGCAGGTTATGGCGTATTTGGCAATTGGATTTAGTTCAACTTATTAAAAGTCGATTTTTGACTAGTTTCGGCCATTTTTGCCAAGGCAGACCAGTGGATTCGTAATCTACTCATTTTTCTCTAATTTCTATAAAAAATTCAGAATGATGTTCGATGGGGTCCAAAAATTGCAGTCGCTTCTCAGTTTAAAACCTTCCATTTTTGAGTAGAACCTTTTGTCAGTGTCCAAAACCCCTGAGTTTTTTCCTCAGTAATTTTTTACTTTCAGTACACCAATACACTCTTCCTAATATTACTCTTCAACATTTTCACTGGGAATTACCACAAAAAAAATAAAGAATAAAATCCCAACTTTAATCAATTTCCGTAAAATGACCCTCTAAGCTCATTGAAAACAACCACCAAAGTAGAGAGAAGGGGGACAAACAAAACACTAATGATATGACCGTCATAAAGGCCTCCATAATGTCCCGCCTCCGCCTCTTCATTTCCTGTCTTCAAAAAGCGGAGGAGGACTAAGGAGGTGACGGGAAAACAAGAGACATGTTATTTTGAACGTAGGCAGGTTCATTAGAGGGAAATGGTCCCAGGGTCGTCATAGTCTGTGTGGTAAACAATATTAAAGGATTAACAATCTTTAATACAAAGGGAAAATCTTTCATAGAAGCAGTTTCAGTCATGATTGTTAGATTAAAAGACAAAAGAAGAGCTATGTGAATGAAGGGGGTAGGTGACATTTTTTCAAAAATCTGAGCTTTCCCAATGAATAAAAGGGTACTTTTATTAAAGGGTAGGCTAACTTCCGACACTTATCCTGGGTCTCTATATTGCAAAGACTGCTTATATCGACAAATTAAAGCCTAATTGTTCTGGACTAAAATTAATGAACTATCATACTTCTGGAGGTATTTGTGTATTGTGAAAAAAAAAAAACTTTTTTATCAAATTTCTAAATTTAATTTGAATCGTAACGTTTTTAAATTCGCTATTGATAGAAGGGGAAAGCATACATTTATATTCACTTATTAAAGATTATTTCTAACTTGATTCAATAAAATTAATAAGTTTTTAATTTAAAAAAGCTACATTTAAAAAAAGATATTTGATGCATAACTGTGGATCGAAATAGATTTCCATCGATTAAATATACTTCTCAAATTTAATATTTGGGTCATAAATAAAAGAATTGATGTAATGCAACTGAAGTAAATTACACGAATTTACAACCCAAACTCAAATTTTACTATCAAAATCCAGTAAATCTAAAATTATACCACACGAAAGTCAAATTTATTTACTAGGAAACAAGCGCTTATTTCTAAAACCAGGACAGGTTTAATTCTTATAAAAAAAAATATTTAGTTTTACGAGAAAAAAAGCCCTGTTCAATCAACTAAGGAATTTCTAAAAAATAGCCTATTCGTACAATACAATTTCCTACATCTTCTAATAAGGAAAAACAACTTGGAACAAATAATCCCTATAGACTGGTTTTTCTGCTTTTAAAATAATCGCTGTACAAAAGAGGGATTTACAGGTTTCATAGAAATTGAAAATCGGAAAAGCAATATAAAAGGTTTCTTATCAAATTTAGCATTAAGCGATTTATTGATAATCGAAGAAAGTAAACATGTTGGATAAAGACGCTCACTTTCACTCAAGCTATTCACGCCACACTTCCTGCATATTTATATGTAAGTTGTTTAAAAAATAATCACTCAATTTGAAACGTGTATATTATGAAAAATTATGAACATAGAAACTTTACATTAATTTTATATTACATGGCTAATTATAAAGATTTTTTTACTAAATTAAAGGTGAGGGTAGATCAAAATTAAATATAAATTAACATACGTCCACCTGTGGACGCACGGCATATGTAATGTGACCAGACTTTTCTATCTCCAGAAACTTCACCAGTAGTTTAGTTTTCTTAACCCTAGAACTACAAACCGGGGTAAATATCTACCCCAGGTAAACTTTGAACTACGTTTTTAAATTAGTCAGTGACATTATCTACTGAAAACCTATGCCATAATTTAGTTCAAGGTTCTAACAATAGGGCAAGGTCGCCAGACTCTTCAGTTTCTTGTTTACTGTGACGCAGTGAAGACGTGAATCTTGTGTGGGGTTGATATTTACCCCGGTTTGTAGTTCTCGTCAGTGTTTTGTGTATAGGTAAATTAAGGGCAAGCGACCTACCTGCGAGAGTCACAGAGTAATCTACTGCAGCGATTGTGGTGTCTTTGAATAAGTCAAATCGTAACTTTACTTTTGAATATTTTTTATATGCACAATTTTTTTTTTTTGCAGTTTGTATGATAGAAACCGAAATATATTCTTAAAAACCAATATTTCATCGATTTTCATTCGACTTTTCCATAGATCAGATTGCTAATTTTTTTTGAATTTTCAAAGTCCCAAATAAACAGACTTTTTGGCAAAAAATCATGATTGTATTTTTTTTTTTCTAAAAGCCTCATATGTCCCCTTTAAAATTCCGGTGAAAATTTGAAAATTGCTTGTTTAAAAAAATAGTTCTAAATTTTTGTTTGTTAAATGACGGTTTGACCATTTTCAGCTATTTAGCTATTTAAATCGATTTTTCACCAACTAAACCTAGATAAATTGAATTTGCTCTTCACCATTCTCTTCAGCATGAAAAAAAAAGTTCAAGTACTTAAAAGTCAAATTACTGCTTTCAGAAAGGTTTTACGAGCAAAAAATCCGTGGGTAAATATTTATCCCAGATTGTAGTTTACAGGTAAAAAAAAATGGGTTTGTAGTTCTAGGGTTAATTAACGAAGCTCTGAAGACATTTTTGTTTTGTTTAGAAGGATTTTGGCGGAACTCTGTTACGGGAAAGCATGACAATTTGGCGAGACATTCGATCAGCGAGACAGCTAGGTGAAAGACGGAACTGTCGTGCCAAAATCAGGACTTCTGGTCACATTAGGCATATGTCTGTACCAGGTGTTTTACCTTTACACAAACAACGATTTCATAAACAACCCTATCTTGGAATTGTTTGTAATTAAATCGTCTAATGCTTTGAGTGGTGGAAAGCTCAAAATCAGGTTATTGTCGACAAAAATCCTATTGAACAGTTTTACTGGCTCATTCCGCGAATCGTTGAACCACTGATCTCTGACTACAACTTCTGGCATACTTGGTTTTTGACTTGAAGACAAAGAAGGCTTAACAATCATCATAGGGATCTATATTAGCAACTTCCCCCCAAACTGGATAAAACCAGTTTGCATACCTATTAAAAAGCTTAAGCGAGAAGTATTCGATTGGCTTCATATGCTTGCAGAGCAGAAGCCACTTATTATAAGTTAACCAGAAGTAGTAGTTAATCCATCAAATAATCTAATAATCCAGAAGTAGTAGATCAGTATAACATGAAACGATTTCTGTTGTACAGTCGCCATCTTAACACATTTTTGACTGGTCACGAGATAACTTGTGTTTTCATGGCCAAACGTTGCCGACCGGCCACTAGTAAACTCGTGATGCACTTTTTTTTTCGCATTTGTTTTCTCAGTGCGCTGTTCAAGGCCTGACTTGCATCCCTCGGGGCCTTATACAAAATTTATGAGAGGGCGCCTAATAGTTATACTGACAGTGTTTGACGGAAGGATTTTCGTCTTTAGTCTGCAAGTTTACTGATAACCATTTTCTAAAGTCCAAAATCACACAGCAAAAAATCAAACAAAATGTAATTCACCTTAATTTTACTCTTTTTAATTCCCCGAGATTTAGTTGTTTAACGACTGCTACTTAAAATCAGTTTAAATTTATTGTTTATTTGCGTTCAAAACGTAATTAAGAATGTTAAAAAATGAACCCAGAGTTCAATTTAACTACAATAACTTTAACCCAATATATAACTTAATACAATAATTAATAACCCTCGGCCCCCAAAATTTCGGAGCCCCAAGTCTGGACAGTTACGAAATAATAGCCGGTGACTTGAGATAAATTCTCGATAAAATTGCCAGTCAACAATTTTTGTTAACAAACACTTTAGTAACGGGTTAAAAAAGACCATCAGCTCTACCTATTTGCAACTGCATGAAATTTAAGATTTTTCTCTTTCTACCTATACATTATTCGATTAAAATGGATTAAAATCTGAGTAGTTATGATATTTTTAATCAGATGGTTCGTTTTGAAACACCCTGTGCTTATCATTTTCCGTCGTCGGAATCAATACTATGTGTTATTACGGAATAAATAACTTGATATTTTTAGATTATCTTGTATTGTTTAGTTTCGATCTGTAATGTTTATTTGGTTGTTATGAATTCTTAAAATGCAATAGCAACATGAAGCAAACCCTTAAATTATTGGTGAATTGAATCATAGGCCGCCAAGTTTTCTAGTTTTTACTCACCGAGTTTCCATCTTTTACTTGCGTTACTTTCTGCCCCCGAAAGCTGTCACTAAATAGTATATGAAAGTACATACAAAGATTTTAGATAAATATTTGAAGGAGTTTGTATAAATCTTGAGATTACGCAAAAGGGATGGGAAATACATGTATTTTTCCAAAACAATTATAGATTCAAAAGTCTTTATAAAGGTCGACTAAACTTTACTAAAAAAAAACAAGAATTAAATTCTGATTTATTTAACCAATTTTTTCTTTATCAAATTTTAAAAATTAACTTATCTCTTATGTAAAAATCTTTTAAAAAATTATTATAGCATTTTTCTTAATTTCATTTTAAAGACTCAGTTTCCCTATCAACTTAATAGTATATATGACTCCTTACATTTGATTAGACATTACATTAAAAAAAAAATCATAGCAACATAACGACATATTTCCTTCTATTTTTCAGATTCATAAGCTAAAAACTGCTTGATTTCAAATGACTCCTCTGAGAATGTATATCACCCATTTTCCACAAGTATAATAAATTATCGATCTTTTATAATACCACCATTTTCTAGACTAAAGAAAAAAAGAAAACAACAATTTTCTAAGAACTTTGAACAGATCAAAGAAAAGAAAAAAAAAATCCCCAGACAGCCTAAGAAAGAAAAGATAAAGCTACTGCTAAAACCCAGACATCCCCAATATCATAATACCCAATCACAAATATTTTTTTTATCTACCTCAAAACTATACGCTCGAACTAATGGGAATAAGCATTAAAGTGTTTTATCAACATTAAAGGTAAAATTTTAATAAAATAAGAAGTAAAAACTGTCTCCAAACTGTCTCCAGAAATAAAGGCACCCAATTTGAAAAGATTTTCAATGGAAGTCAATAGATGGAGGAAATAATGTATATGAAAAAACCTTGCTAAAATTTACCATCTAAAAAACATTTTTGAGCAGGTATTTTTCTTTTGCTGGCTGCGCAAATGTAATCAGTGACAGGAAATAAATGTAATTTCTAAGAATCGCCGGAGGCCGAAATTAAAAATTAATTTACTTATTTTTTTTAAAGGTAAAAGATTTTTTTTTCTTTTTTTCTTAAGAAGGAAAAATTAAGTATTTTTTTTTTTTAATGTTCTTATAGAACAAGCTATACTTGAAAGTTTCATTAAAATAATTATTTATAATAAATTTCATTTAAATTTTTGTGTACGTGACTGGATGTTTAAATTCTTATAACGATTCATATTTTTGGCTTTGTGGCAGCAGTGATGTTTATAATTCTGTATTTTGATAATAAAAAATTTTGTTACTTAAAAAAAAAAAAAAAAAGGTGAAAAGTTTATTCTTTTTAAGAGGAAAAGAAAGTTAAAACCTTCTTGTACATCGGGTTTTGTTTCACGAAGACACATAATTATTCATTACGTTTGACGGGGTTTTAAAAAATTACCGACAAGCGGCGAATTACTTTTCTCCCGCTGAATTTTTTTCATATTTATTCTAAAAGAAATTCACAGCTTTCTCATGAATTATTCAAGGTATCATTTTTACTTTTAAAAACATTCCCATGAATCCATGCAATTGATTTTCAAGGCACTAAATTTTCCCTTTCAATTTTAATATTCTTTCCTTTTAATTACAAACACTTAAAATTATAAATACATTGAAATTTAGAAGAATTATTACAAAAGTGATAATGAAATGCCCCGAGGAATTTTTAAAACAAAAAATTTATCTTTTGTAATAAATGAAAACCTAAGTAATCATAATGATGGTAATCATTAATTATGATGGAAATCATTAATTATGATGGTTGTCATAATTAAGCTGATGGTTTTTAAGCTGTATAGTGTCTGTAAAAATCAACATATATTAATACAACTTTTTATACTTACTAGTAATACTAGGAATAAAAATATTATCTCTACAAAATCAATTTAAAATGCAAAAATAAAAAATAAAAAAAAACTTGTTCATCTTTAAGTAAATGGCCTTTTAAATAGAGTAATAATATAGCAGATGCTCAAAACTTTCTTAGATTGTTTCTTTTTCAGTCTACAACTTCATTCACAGTTTTTTCGATAAGGTTCAGCCAAAATGTCCGTATTAAACTTTAAAGCGCCATATATCTATCTGGAGGCAACACTTTTATCTGATTTTTATTTGTTTCATTATAAATCATTTTCTCGTGGTCTAAAATAGTACGTACACAAAATATCATGTATAAATATTCATTGAAACAGGATTTAGGTTGTTCCAACCAAGTACAGATTAATATTTGACATCCTGTATAAAGATAGATTATGGAAAATATAATTATTTGAAATATAAAGTGTTGCGATTAACTCAAACATTGTAGCATTTAAAAAAAAACGGGACAATAACAAAAACAACTCCGTTTCATCATGGATTGGTTTAATTTTATTTTTTGTTAGTCAAATCATGATTCCATAATTTATTATGCAAAAGTGAAAAGTTTGCTTAGTTTCATTGAGATCGAGAGTAATAACCAACTGCGCTGGTATTTAATATTTCATCGCAATTGTCCTGGATTGTTGCCAACCTTCTAGCGTAACTGGGTCAAAAAAGTATTTGACTTATGACCTGAAATGTGAAGGAGTTTAAAATACTTTTCAAACTTTTATGCATTTACAAAAGAACTCTTTAGTTTGGTGCTATTTTAGAACATTTTTTCGTAAGAACATAGTAAATATCTTTGAGAAGTTGTCTGAATAAAGCACGAGACATATTCACACTTCTTTCTTCTCGTGAATGGATTAGAATTGCAACATTATGATGAATCTAGTAGTTATGTTTTTGTTTTATATAAACATACTAGCTGAATACCCGTGCTGCGCTACGAAATTTTACCATTAGCATTTTAGCGATCAAAAGACCATTCACGTATTCTACATTTCAGACGTTTGCACCCATTTCGATCCCGACAAATTGATTTATCAAAATAGAAACTTTCCTTTGTTGACAATTTTAACGAAATTTATAATTGTGAATACTATATTGGAAAGAGGCATTTGAATATCCCTCGTTTAGAACGTTTAATTCCCATCGGACCCTTTTAATTACTTAATCGAGATTGAAATAGTTTATTGTGTTTATGTTTGCTCTTTGTTCTAAATTTCGAAGTAGTAGCTGTATTGGAATTGAGACATTAAAATAATCCTCGTATAGTTTCAATGTTGCATCGACTTTTCATCCCTTAAAAATTCATTAATCGATATTGGAATAACTTTTTTTTTTTTTTTAAATTTGTCCTTTTAACATTTGCACCAAATATCAGAATTATGACTACATTGGAAGAGGAACATTCGGATATCCCTCGTTTGGAACATTTAACCCCTTTTCGACTCCATAAAGTAGGTTAATCGAGAACGGAATAGCTTACTTTTTCTATGTTTATCTTTTTTGACATTTGTACCAATTTTAAGAATTGCGACGAAATGGGAAGTAGAATGTTCGAATATCCCTCGTTTGGAACGTTTAACCCCTTTTCGACCCCTAAGCGTGGATTAACCGAGATCGGAATAGCTTGCTTATTCTATGTTTATTTTTGTTGACATTTGCCCCAATTTTCAGAATTGTGACTATATGGGGAGTGGGATATTTGAGTTTGGAACGTTTAACTCCTTTTCCACCCCTTAAGTGGGTTAATCAAGCTCGGAATAGCTTAATTTTCCTATGTTTGTCTTTGTTGACATTTGTGCCTATTTTCAGAGTTGTGACCAAATGGGAAGTGGTACATTCGAATATCCCTCTTTTGGAACGTTTAACCCCTTTTCCACCCCTTAAAATGGGTTAACCTAGGTCGGAATATAATGCTTTTTCTATTTTTACCATTGTTGATATTTGTGCCGATTTTCAGAGTTGTGACCAAATGGGAAGTGGGATATTCGAATGTCCCTCGTTTGGAACGTTTAACCCCTTTTCGATCCCTTAAAGTGGGTTAATCGAGATCGGAGTTGCTTACTTTTTCTATTTTTACCATTGTTGATATTTGTGCCGATTTTCAGAGTTGTGACCAAATGGAAAGTGGGATATTCGAATGTCCCCGTTTGGAACGTTTAACCCCTTTTTCGACCCCTTAAAATGGGTTAATCGAAATCGGAGTAGCTTACTTTTTCTATTATTACCATTGTTGATATTTGTGCCGATTTTCAGAGTTGTGACCAAATGGGAAGTGGGATATTCGAATGTCCCCCGTTTGGAACGTTTAACCCCATTTCGACCCCTTAAAGTGGGTTAATCGAGATCGGAGTAGCTTATTTTTTCTATTTTTATCATTGCTGATATTTGTGCCGATTTTTAGAGTTGTGACCAAATGGGAAGTGGGATATTCGAATGTCCCCCGTTTGGAACGTTTAACCCCTTTTTCGACCCCTTAAAATGGGTTAATCGAGATCGGAGTAGCTTACTTTTTCTATTATTACCATTGTTGATATTTGTGCCGATTTTCAGAGTTGTGACCAAATGGGAAGTGGGATATTCGAATGTCCCCCGTTTGGAACGTTTAACCCCTTTTCAGCCCCTTAAAGTGGGTTAATCGAGATCGGAGTAGCTTACTTTTTCTATTTTTACCATTGTTGATATTTGTGCCGATTTTTAGAGTTGTGACCAAATGGGAAGTGGGAAATTCGAATGTCCCCCGTTTGGAACGTTTAACCCCTTTTCGACCCCTTAAAGTGGGTTAATCGAGATCGGAATAGCTTACTTTTTCTATTTTTACCATTGTTGATATTTGTGCCGATTTTCAGAATTGTGAGTATGTGGGAAGTGGGAGAATTAGTGATGAGTGAGTGAGTGAGTGAGTGAGTGAATGAGTGAGTGAGGGCTTTGCCTTATATATATAGAGATGATAAAGGCTTATTTTAAAATAAATGCTACGTAAAATCAATTCAAGGTATTCTTTATTTACCAGTTCTTTTCGAACAGCCTTCCGTTCTGCATTCTTCACGAATCGTCTTGTTCTGGTTCTGTCAATATTTTTTTTTTCTTTTTAGAACATGAGTTCGTGCAGAAAATTACAAGTGATGCAAACACTTAGTTTGTGTTAAAATTACCCCCCCCCCCCATTAAAAAATAATAAATTCAACTAGATCAAATACACATTAATACGCTCCGTACGTCGGTGTTATAAGATTCATATTTGACTTAGTTAAAATAATTATTTTTCCATGTAACTTTGCAACAAACTAATATTATGTAAAACAACACAACTACTATATTGTTATGAATTTTTCCGCTGAGGCAATGATGGCACAGTTTTCACGGTTTAAAAGTATTTATTCTCTCTTCAGAAAACTCACAAAAATCTGTTCACAGGCAACAGTTTAACTACTCTCAAGCTTCAACACAAGCTTCAACAAAAATAACTTCGAATTCAGCGATTATACAAGCGCACTCCAATAGGTCAACAAAGCGATCAGCTTTCAACGAAATCCGAAGTACATCTGAAAACTTTCCCGTTCTCCAGTCCTTTATATACAAGCGCGTGAGACATTCTCGAAATTTCCAGCCAATTTATCGGAAACGAAATATCTCGAAACTTCTCGATTACTTTAGGTGTTGCCACCTTTTTCTAACTTGTATAATCGCTATTAATTACTAAATAAAATAGGATAAAAATAAATTACAATAGAATTTTGAAATAATACGTCACTATTTACAATATATACAGACAATTTGTGCAACATTTCCCCCTTCTTAAAGACTGCACGTCCCGGGCAGTGAAGTCCCTAAGAGGAAAGGCAATTCAATCACTTCTACTATAATATGGGGCTAGCCTATTGTAGTGTACAACTCTAGGTTTACAGGAAGGTGTCCGTTGAATTCTCACCACGACGTCGTTGATCTTCTTAAGGATCCCATACGGCCCTTCCCAGTTCGTCTGGAGCTTAGGGGAGAGTCCTTTCCGACGTTTGTCACCTTCCTGGAATGAACGGTCCATGGCCTTGGCATAGTACCGGATCTTCATGCGCTCCGTCATGATGTTGTTTCTCTCTCTGGCGAACCGATGTACGGCTTCCAAACGTGCCTGCAGATCATCTAGATACTGGACAGGCGAGGAAGGAGTGTCCTGTGGTTGTCCAAAGAGGAGGTTGCTGGGGAGCCTAAGGTCTCTTCCACACATCGTTAGAGATGGAAAAAATCCGGTGGTCTCGTGAGTTGCACTCCCGTATGCCAACAGAAGCGGTGAAAGTTTCTGATCCCCATCTTGCTGGTTATATGATTTTGAGATTGCGTCCGAATCATCCGCGGGTGCAGCTGATAGATCCCGGGACCTCCGTTCGATGCTTGTAACAGGAGTACGGATGTCGATTAACTCGTCACTAACTTTGTCCATTTCCACATGAACCACTTCCTGGGAGGGTTTCATCAACGTCACTTTCTTCGGTTCTCTTTCCGAGGCTGGTGAGGTACTTTTCATAGATGTGGACTCTTCAGCATTCTCTATGACCTTGTCTTCATGAGCCATAATCCGATATACGCACAGCTCTTTCATGTCTAGATCGTGCAAAGGAACTTCGCCTCTCCATGTTTGCAGCTTGCTTTTCTCAAAATTCAGCGTAATTCCATTTTTCTTCAAAAAGTCTAGCCCGAGAATGCACGGGTCTACAATTTCGGCAACATAAACGGTGTGCTTGTAGGTGTTAAATCCAAGGGCAATGTCCACTTGCAATTTCCCATGCACAGAGATATTACCACCAGACACAGTTTGTAGAGAAACAGAGGGCGCTGTGTAGAGGAGTCGGCTGTTCAGGCGACGAGCCACGTCCGTCCTTACGATCGTTACGTTCGCTCCCGAATCGACGATTAGACGACATGGAGTTCCGTTGATCTCCCCCTTCACGAACAAACCCTGGTTTCCTCCTTGACGAGATGAAACGTGGAAACGACTGGTCGGGGCTTCATCTGTTCTACATTGCAGCTTCTGCCCTGCGAGATGACATCTTCTTAGATTCAGTTGTGGAGAATCCGTGGTAGTGTTATCCCTTCTCTTTTTCAAAACAAGGCAGTTTCGTCGTACACTGTTAAAAATTTTGTTCCACCTTGCACCAAAAATTGGTTCCCATTTAGCTGCCACCAACATGTGGTGCTTAGTTTCACGATTTAATGGTGCAACCTCGGACCGTAAGCACCATTAAATCGCGAAACTAAGCACCAAATGTTGGTGGCAGCTAAATGGGAACCAAATTTTGGTGCAAGGTGGACAAATTTTTTTAACAGTGTAGATGCCCTTCCCGTTTGCAGTGCCAGCAAACGACTCTGGTCCTTCGATCCCTGGCTCCGGGATAGCTTCTCATCATTCTATCAATTTTGCTTTCCAGCTCTCGAAGCTTACTGGTGAAAAAGTCAGATGAATCCTCGGCTAATGCACCACGCACATATCGTCGGTCTTTTCCAGAAGCTAGCTGCGCGGCTTCCACTCTCATGGCGTACACGAGGGCCGACTTCAGGTTTCTGTTTTGAGATAACCTTACCGCCTGCTGCACATCGGGATCTTGAATAGCGTCGATGAAATACTGCAGAGAAAGATCATCTCGTACATCCGGGGGACAGTCAGGGAAAGCGAGGAGCGACAGTCTTTCTATATCCGATGCCAATTCTTGAAGAGTTTCATTGGCCTTCTGCTGTCTCACCTTCAGTTGCAGTCTGTTATAATCCTTTAGATGTTGCTCCCCAAACCTTAACTCCAACGCACTTGCCAGCGCAACGAATTCTCCCCGCTTCTCTTCAGGTAGCGTCTGTAAAATGTCAGCAGCTTCACCTCGAAGAGATGCCGCGAGATGGAATGCTTTCGAAGTATCGTCCCATCCATTTGCAGAAGCAATCATTTCAAACTGCGTTTGATAAACGCGCCAAGACGACCTCCCATCAAAAGTTGCCACTTTGATGTTGGAACGTGGCGCAATGAATGGAGTGGAAACATTATCCCAATTAGGCGTTGCAAAGGTTACAGCTTCGCGAGCTTCCATTTTCCGTAGTCTTTCTTCTACAGCGTCATGAAACTTTTCCTGCTCTTCTTTCATGGTGGAAACCTTTTCTCCCAAGCATTCAACTTTCCCATTAACCGCCTCAAAACTCTCACTGATTTCTTTTCTTACTTCACTCAGAACCTCTTCTTTTACCGATTGTAGAACACTTGTAGTAGTCTCTATTATCGTAGATTCCACCATTGTAGCCAGTTCGGATTGCATTTCTTCTTTAATCCCAATTATAGCAGCTGATGTGGATTCTTGGCAGGCGGCGATTGCGGCGGCGAGTTCGGCATTTGTCGTCTCTTGACGGGCTTGACCAGCTGCGATTGTAGCGGCGAGTTCGGCATTTGTCGTTTCTTGTCCGGCTTTTATTTCGGCTTTCATTTCTTTCATTTCGGCTGAGGCGGTTTCTTGGCAGGCTTTCATTCCAGCAAGCATTTCCATCAACTGTTTCATTTGGTCTTCCATCATTCCTCTAGTAGTCGGCATTCAAGATGACTTGACCCCACTTCTGACACCACTGTTATGAATTTTTCCGCTGAGGCAATGATGGCACAGTTTTCACGGTTTAAAAGTATTTATTCTCTCTTCAGAAAACTCACAAAAATCTGTTCACAGGCAACAGTTTAACTACTCTCAAGCTTCAACACAAGCTTCAACAAAAATAACTTCGAATTCAGCGATTATACAAGCGCACTCCAATAGGTCAACAAAGCGATCAGCTTTCAACGAAATCCGAAGTACATCTGAAAACTTTCCCGTTCTCCAGTCCTTTATATACAAGCGCGTGAGACATTCTCGAAATTTCCAGCCAATTTATCGGAAACGAAATATCTCGAAACTTCTCGATTACTTTAGGTGTTGCCACCTTTTTCTAACTTGTATAATCGCTATTAATTACTAAATAAAATAGGATAAAAATAAATTACAATAGAATTTTGAAATAATACGTCACTATTTACAATATATACAGACAATTTGTGCAACAATATACATGTAATATATTCCCATTTGGACTTCCCTTTTCGCTTTAGTATTTTCTAGCTTTTTCCGGATTTTGTGAGATGCGCCTTGAATCTAGTCGTATCTGCCTTAAGCCGGCTCACACCGGTTCTTTGGAGCATCACCAATCTATAAAAATCCCAATTTTCTGTTCGGCTACACCTTTTTGACATAAATTAACTATATGTTCTAACCAAGTGTCACTCGGCTCCTACTCTTCTCGTCTCTAGAAATAAAGTCTTGTTTTAACTCGACCACGACTTGCTTATTAAGACTGTCAACATCATTTCACCATTATATACATCATAATTTTAAACTTATAATCTGTTTACGAGTAGAAAAAAGACCCAAAATGTCCTGTCCATATATCAGATAATTGCCCCTTTGTATATGTATAACTGTGTGATTTTGATAACATATATTGGCATTAATTTGCCGGGAGAATTTTCTATAGAAATTTCTAGATATAAACTAGGTCACGATGATCAATAGAGGTACCTTCTGCAAACTTCAAATTCTGATATTGTATTATGAAATTAAAATGAAAAAAATAATTAAAATTGTGCACGCTTGTAGTTAACTTAAGATAATAATGGAGGATTAATTTCGCAATAAAAACGAAATGGAAATTAGCTTCAAAAATATGAGTTAACAAGTAAGTACTTAACGCAAGGTTAACAAAAGTTGGCGAATATTGAACAAATGATAAGTTTTCATTACATTAATGGCTCCTTCCTCTCATAAGATTTAAGTTCAAATGACCGTACTACAGGTCAAGTGCATTTATGCACTTATGTGCAATTACTTATTATTGCCAACAAAACTATTCAGATACGAAAAAAAGTTGACGACTGAAAAGAGTTTAAAAAATAATCGAATTATAAAACTCTTTCAAATATTGAGTTAATTAGGTGTTTATTAACTCATAACTGTAGAACGGAAGAACTCAGCTAGTAGTTTATATTACAATTTCTTCTATTTCATGTAAAATGTGAAAAATAATGAAAACTGCGCCATATATCAATATATAAAAGGCAAAGCCTTCACTCACTGATTCCCTCACTCACTCATAACTATAGTTCCACTACGTATAGTCACAACTCTGAAAATTGGTACAAATGTAAACAAATGCACGCATAGAAAAAGTAAGCTATTCCGATTGCTATTAACCAACTTTAAATTATCGGAAGGAAGACAAACGCTCCAAACGAGGAATATTCAAATATTCCGTTTCCAATGTAAGTAAACTCTGCAAAACTCTACAATCTGGTAACAACTCTGATATTTGTACAAATATCAAGAAGGATAAACACAGAAAAAATAAGTTATTCCAATCTCGATTAGCCATTTTCACTGAGTCGGTAAGAGATCAAACGTTCCAAACGTAGAATATTAAAATTTCTCTCTTCCAATATCCTCCTGAGACTCCAAGTACATTCAAATGCACATCGGATTTTGGGCACATAATTTTTCTTTGCATGAAATAGCCGAAATCAGTCCTACAACTGATGATAGTTCCACCGATTGTGACGAAGTGGAGCCTGTACAGAAACGTCAAAAAACAGTTACTCTGCCAATAGAGGCGCCACGAAAAGTTGGTACGAAGCACATGCCAGCAATGGACACTAAGACTTTTTCCTCACGTTGTCGGATGTCTGGATGTTCAGCACGAGCAAAATTTTTTTGCACTAACTGTAAAGTATTTTTATGTATCACGTCCTCACAAAATTGTTTTGCAGCCTTTCAGGATTAAATTTCACATCTGGAACAATTAAATTTCAAAAAATTTGCAAGCTTAAAGAGATAGTCATTTTTGGTCCCATCTTTGTAGTTAAAACTTAATAACTTTAAAAATATACATAAAAATTAGCTTTAAATCATGTTTCAAACAGTTGTGGGTCTCAGGAGGATATAGTCACAGATCTGATATTTGGTACAAATGATAACAAAAGCAAGCATAGGAAAAAAAGAACATTGTAATCGGCTTAGAGCCGATGTACAATTTAACCTGGGCCTTAAATCCAAATACATTACAATATCATTTTTTTTCTATGAATTTTATAAAATATCGTTACAACTGAACAACATCAGCAAACTATATCTCTTTTTATACAAGCAGACGATGCAGGGGCATGCCCACAAAGTACCTTTCCTGCGCATACCTAAACCTTAAGTAGGGACGGACAACGGATCACACTTTTGACCAATTGAAGACAATACCCTTGGGCTATAGCATAGTGGGACACCTAACGTGCTATAGCTATCTTGAAAATTGACCAACTGGAAATGGTACCATACATGGTACATCCGGTACCACCAACATACTCGACTCCTCAAGATGAGTTCAAGGACCATGCCATAGCTATCTTGAAAAAGAACAAACCGGAAATTGTACCACCGACGGTACACTCAGTACCACCGACGGTAAACTTGGTACCACCAACTGTATAGTCGGTACCACCAACAATCGTAATATTTTAAGACGAATTCAACGACACCCAACAGGCCATACTTATTTTGAAAAATGATCAACAGAATGTGATACCACTGATGGTACATCTGCTACCACCAACAATCATAATACTTCAAGAGGAGTCCAACAACACCCAACATGCCATAGATATCATGAAGAATATCAAACCTGAAATGATACCACCGACGTTATACTCGGTACCACTAACGGTCGTAATATTTTAAGACAAGTCCAACGACACCCAACATGCCATACGTATTTTGAAAAATGACAAACCGAAAATGGTACTACCGATGGTACACTCGGTACAACGGTACAACGGTACTCGATGGTACAAGGGTCGTAATATTTTAAGACGAGTCCAACGACACCCAACAACCCATAGTTATCACGAAAAATTAAAACCGGAAATGGTACCACCGACGGTACATTCGGTACCACCAACATGATCAACTCTGCTACGACATCCAACATGTCATAGCTATCTTGAATAACAAATCTGAAGAACGTTGTGCGCCCCTTACACAGTGAAAAGTTTCACCTATACGACCAGGGTAGTACTGTTTGGGCCTTGCAAAATGAAAAAGCAATCAGTATTGCATTTGCACTATGAAAAGTTTCAACGGTACTACCAACGAAGTGCTACGCGCAAACTTGTTAATCCAACTTCCTGCATTGGGAACTAACAGCAGCTGACGTTGTTTGAAGCCTTTTTTCCATACCTTTGAAAAATGCGGACGGAACACACTTTTCACCAAATGAAAACAATAACACTTGAGCCCAAGGTAATTCAGTCAACTATTCAGATATAAATTTCATTTTAAGGGATCGAAATGGGGTCAAAACATTCCAAAAGGAGAATATCTCTATGTCCCACTTTAAATATAATCACAACTGAAATTTGGTACCAAGCCAAGCATTGATAAAGTGAGTTATTCCTTTATCAGTTTATCAAATTTAAGGGGTCGAAAAGGGTCTAAACGTTCCACTCGACAAATCTTCGAATATAATAGTGCAGAAAAGTTAACTATTCCGATGTCGATTAACTAATTTTAAAGGGGTCGAAACATTTAACGAGGTTCCAATGTCCCACTTCTAATATAGTCACAACCGTTAAATTTGTTACTAAGGATAAACATAGATAAAAATAAGCTATTTCAATTTCGATTAACTCATTCTAAAGGGTCGAAAAAGGGCCGAAACGTTTAATACAAGAAATAGCTCAATGTCCCACTTCCCATGATATAAGCAGGGGTGTAGTGGAGCGGGAACGCGTGGGAACGGCTATCCTTTACCTTTTTCGAAGGTGGAACGGCGTTCCCACGCTTTTTTTTTTATTTTTTTTTTTTTTTTATTTCATGACATTAAATGCAAAGTCAAGAAAGAAAACGAAAAGGTTGTTTTGTGAACACTTGCTGTTGTTTTCGATCTGCAACTTCAGAGCTGAGCAAGCAAGTTCAAATATTTGCAAACACTTGAGAGAAGCGCAGCAACCCATTCCACCAACCATCCGACACATTCATAAGACTCCCCCTCCCCCCCCCTCTCCCTCTCCTAATGGTCCAATGTTTCAATACTCCTTCATTAGAACTATGATTCATCCAATATCTTCTTCATCATCTGTATTTGTGGATGAATTCCAGACGTCAAAGTTGTATGGTTCTTCATACACAAATTTACGTCAACTCTCTCCATTTTTAAAGAACAAAACTGTGGTTTGGCAGTTCTTTGCGCCCTTTCCTTGAAGAATGTTTCCCTTCTAATTTTAACGGGAGCGCTAATCGATTTCTCAACAAAAGTTGTGTAATTTTTTTTTTTTTTTTTTTTTTAATCACCCACGTGTTTTGAAATCACGGAATTATGCATTTTATTGGCTTGCCAGATATTCGGAAAATCAAACTGATACGTTGTATGAAAATCACAAAATATATTCAAAACAGTATTGATTTTGTAACACTCCTGCTTACTGTAACTCAATACATAAAAATAATGGAAATGAGTGGCCTCAGGAAGGTGCATGGGAGGCTTCTTTCATTCCCCTCCCTAATAGTTGCTTAAATTTTTATAAAAGTGGAGAAAAGGGCAAAATTCAGCGGAAAAAATAAACTGTGTGCCATTTAATAATAAATTTTATATTTGTCATTGTGAGAAGGGAAAAAGTTTTGAAAAATCAAAGTTAGGACAAAAAAAAAAATCATTGCAACCTACAAGTAGTACTACTGCCGAAACTCATGATATTAAATGTGTTCTTTTCCAAGAAGTGAAGGTATTCATATTTGCTTTGAGGTTATATATTTCACTTTCCTTAATATAAAATTGCTAATGGTTTTGCAAATGGAAGGAAAATTGCCCCCGATATTTTTTAAATAGTAGTGATTTTGATGACAATATCAATATCATATAAGAAAAAAAAAACCAGGAATGTACTAAGAAAATCTATACGTCTATCAATTGATGAGTCTACATTTTGTTGGTTGTTTGTACTCTCAATGGCCTACTTTTATGTACAATGATGGCTATTCGGCTCGGGACCTACAGCTTAACGTGGATTCCGAATCATAACGAGAATTCATGCCTAGCACGGGATTCGTACGCGGCACCTTTGGCATGCAAGGATAGAGCTCTAACCACACAACCATCAGGTCTGAATCGAAACTTGATCTCTTATGGGAATTTTTTTTCTGATTGAAAATTGTTTAAGAAATCATGTAAATTATCTGTTTAAAATGAATTATTGATAATCTGTTTAAAAATTGTTGCAAAAAATCTATTTAAAAATTTGTGTCAATAGTATGTTTGAAAATATCTTCTAATCCATTTATAAAGTGTCAAAAAATCTGTTAATATGGGTTATGCAAAGCAAATTGTTAAAAAATCCAGATTACTTAATAGTTTTCAAAAGATATTTAAATAAAAAAAGTTTAAACACAAATGTTTTTCTTTTCAATTCTGAGGAGCTCATTATCTGTTTTGAGATCATTAAAGTAAAATCAAGAAAGTTATTTATTCTTAGTTCTAATTTTCACTCCTCCTCCACCCCCCATTCACACAGAAAGAAAAAAAAAAGTATACGTTTGTAACGACGCGACATAGCGTTCCCATACCTTTTTATTTTATACTACACCACTTGATATAAGTGTCACAACTCTTCAATTTGATACAAGTGTCAATAAGATAAGCAATTCCAAACTTGATGAATTGTTTAAAGGGTCGAAAGGAGTCTAAACGTTCCAAACGAGAGATATTTTCGATATCCCACTTCCAATATCGTCCCAATACCCTTCATCCATCATAGTATAGTCCAAATTAAATATTTTTTACTTTGTTATATATTCTTTATTTATTATACTTTGTCTTAGTAAACTATAAAATTCAAGTAGCGAATTAAGATTTCTTTTTTTTTTTTTAAGATTTCTTATTTTAAGTCTGAAATATGTTATTCTAAGTTTTTGTAAACTAAATAAATAAATGGAAAGGAAAAAAATCTCTCTCAAAAGAGTAGTACCTACTGAGTATATTAAACAACTATTTGACCAGATGTCAAAATACGATCAGAACGTTTAGAATAAAAATAAAAAAAAAATAAAAATCTGAAAGAATTATTCTTGAGAGCAAAATGAAAGCACTGCGTTATGATGACACACTGTATGCTTAGACAGTAATTGCATATTTCGCGAATTTTTTTTTTTTCTATCTTCACAAATGGCAACAAAACATTGCAAAAACAGTTTTCTAAGAATAAGTATTTAAGTTTTGAGTGCAGTTCTGTCGTTATTGATTATTTTAATATTTTTTTTTTATTCGCCGTTGTATCTCGCCTGATTTCATTTCACTGAGAAACTTTGAGAACACATTGCACATCTTTGCATTTTTACTCTCAATTACCCTAAAGTAGCTCCCAAAAGTATTCGTACAGTTTAAAATTTTGTTGTGCTGTGAGTATAGAATGGAATTCGAATATGAATTATAATATTTTATTTTTCAGAATCTTTATTTAATTCTGAATAGACCGTAATATTCTTTGAAACTTTTGTTTGTATGAACATGTTAATTCATAGAACCCGAGAAAAAAAGTACCACAAAAGTGTTTTGACACCATTTTCTGATAAATTCATTAATAAAATTATCTCCTGACGATTTTTTTGCATTTTGGCGGAATTTAAAATTTCATTTCCCTTTAAAATTTGCTTTCCCGGTTCGTGACATTATATTTATTATTTAAAATGGCTGGGGGTCATAAAGGAACAATAAACAGTCTTCGAAAAATTATTTTATGTCATCTTATTAGTGTTAAATAAATTTTAATTGCTAATATATAATATTTAAACGATTCAATGTTCGTACAGTTTTAAAACATTCGTGTATAACAAAACGTTTTGAAGAATAAAATAGAATTAAAAACAAGCGAAATAATATAACCCATAAAAACAAAGTTTTATACTCATAACAAGCGCCGTTTCTGTTGCCAGCGTATGCTTGGAGATTGACATCTAATTTTAAACATTAAAAACATCTCTATCAGCAAAACATCAGGTAAACTGCTTTTCAGAATTCGTCCATTAAAAATAATGCGAATTTATGCACTGGCATCCAAATATCTTTTATTTTTTTCTGATTAAAACAATTTACTTTATTATTTATTAAAAAAATGTTGACAACCGGAAAGAGTTTCTTCAATGATCGGTTAAATGCTATTTCTACTTATTTTAAAACAATATATAATACCCACTTGTCTTTTTATGAAGCAAAACAATATCCATATTGTTACGAAAAAAATATGCTTTTTGGATAGTTTTATTTTCGTTCAAAATGGACTTTGTCGTCATAGGAATCTATAAAAGACATAAATTCAACGTTGCTGAAATCCATTAATTCAATTAATTTACATTATTTGAAGTTGGAAGTATTAAACCCTACCCTACGTAGGGAATTCTTGAAAAAAAAAAAATTAAGTTCAATGCACCTTATTTTTCTCCAGGATCCATTTCCAAAAAAACTTTTTTCAACTAAAGATGGTGTTTTAGCAGTGATAAAAGTGTGAGTAGACGCGGGAGGGGGGGGGGACGCATCTACCCACTATTCAAGAAAATACTCATGCGTCCCCCCCCCCCCCCACTTCTAAAATACTAAAATCCATCCCCCCAGTAATAAAAACATTCAATTCGTCTAAAAACTACTAAAGAAAAACTACATTAACCTTTAAATGTAGTGACACTGAGAGAAAATGATTTAAAGTTTTCAAATGTAAAAAAAAAAAAAAAAGTCACCTCTTTAAGGTAAAATTGTCATGCTATTGTAAAAATGTAATATACTACTTTGCACAACGATATATGCATTTTTATTAACAGATATTGTTACACTTGGTCAACTTTGGAACTTGAGAAAACAAATTTTTCTTAAAGAACTACCGCTACATTTTTTGGAATAAACTCTTAAATAACTGTAAATGTAAGCTTTCCCATTCCAAATTAAAAAGTAATTTACTTCTACATTTAAAAATAAAATACATTGGAATTTATTTCTTACTACACTATCTACCAATAAGTATTTGGACACCCATTCAAATGAGGATATCTTCTCAGGGGAGCAGCATAGACACCTGAAATTCACATCAAGAGGACATCTTTATGCAACATATCTATAAGTAAAACAACTCAGTCGCATATTGAAAGGCAAAGTGTTCATTTGGAGCATATGCAAAAGAATGGAGTACCATTAGTGTACAGTTGTACAGATGCATTTACATTAAAAATCACGCAACTCATGGAGTTGACTTTTAGTGTGAGATATGATCTCCCCTGTCATCAGTGTTTACTTGGCACTGTATTCTTAAACTTAACATGAGTTTCTTGATGAATTCCAGTGGCTAAATTGTTCTTCCCACCTTTTGAACTATTTTCAAGAGATGGAAAGTTCCCAATGCATTAAATTTTTACGCAATGCATATCGTAGAAGCGTCCCACACATGCTTGGTGAAATTTAGATTAGAGGAGTGATCTGGTTTACTTATAGGGGTGATATTAATATTTTGTAATCATTTGTCCAAAGCAAAAGTAGGATTGAATTTGACATAACCTTCAATAAACACGATTTAAAAACTGATATTTCACAATTAAAGACATGTCTAGATCAAGGTAACGCATTTACAGTGAAAAAGTGGAATTTAATTATGTTTTGCGCTGTTGGGAAGCTTATTAAACAATTTCAACATATTGAACCTTAAGACCAAAACTCTTTTCCCACCAAATCGTTAACTTGAATTGGCATTTACCATGAAATATCATGTTCCCATCGTTTCTACAGATCATCTGATGTCCAATATCACTCATAAGACTGAAAAAAATTATTTTCTGTAAACAGTATTTAAAAGATTTGGTCTTTGGGTGTCATATGTTGAATTGGTTTAATAAGTTCCCCAAGAGCTCAAAAGATAATTAAATTCGACTCTTTCACTGAAATTATGTTAACTTGATCTAGACAAGTCGTTAATGGTGAAATGTCGGTTTTTAAACCATGTTTATAGATACTTATGGTAAATTTTATTCCACTTTTGCCTTGTATAAACTATTAAAAAGTATCAATATTGCGACTATAAGTAAGCCAGATTACTCCTCTAATCTAAATTTCAGCAAGCATGTGTGGGACGCTTCTACGATATGCATTGTGTAAAGATTTAATGTATTGGGAACTTTCTATGACCTGCAAACTGTTCAAAACATGTTACAAACCATTTAGTCACTAGACTTCATCAAGAAACTCATGTTAAGTATGAGAATACAGTGCCAAGTAAACAATGATGACAGGGGAGATTATATCTCGCACTAAAAGTCAAGCCCATGACTTGCCCGATTTTTAAAGTAAATGCATAACTAATGGTACTCCATTCTTTTGCATATGCCCCCACAGTACACTTTGCATTTCAATTAGCGACTGAGTTGTTCTACTTATAGATATGTTACATAAAGATGTCTTTGCTATGTGAATTTCATGTGTCTATGCTTCTCTACTGAGAAGATATCCTCATTTGAATGGGTGTCCAAATACTTATTGGTAGACAGTGCATTTCCAAGTCCGATTTCGATGTATTATGCCCATTTACAAATCCATGAGCAATTTTATACTGTGGAAAACGAAATATATAACAGCAATAAGTGTGAATATCTTTAATTTTTGGAAAAGGACAGATTCGCTAGTATGGATGCCGGTAACATTATTTGTAGGAGGTTGCAAGAGAAAAAAAAACTTTTTAATGCAAGCATTTATTTTCCAAATCTATTTTTCTTCTCACAATGACAAATATAAAATCTATTATTAAACGGCACACAGTTTATTTTTTCCGGTGAATTTTGTCTTTCTCTCCATTTTTATAAAAATTTAAGTAACTTAGGGGAATGCAAGCATCTTCCCTTGCACCTTCCTGACGCAGCCCAATTCATTTTTACGTATTGAGTTAAAGTAAGTAATAGTTAAAAAAAAATCTATATTATTTTGAATGTATTTTGTCATGTTCAAACAACGTATCAGTTTGAATTTCCCAATAAGTGGCAAGCCAATATAAATACATAATTCTGTGATCTCAAAACACCCAAAAAGCTCATACAAAATATCAATATTCTACACTTACCGATCTGAATTCTTAGCGCCCAAACAGTTAATTCCGTCAGAATCGAAGGTTTGCTTCACTTTTTCGGATTGTCCAAAAAACGAATCTTTTATATAATAAACTCCAACTTAACTTGACATCACAAGACGATAGATCTTCACCGTGCTCATAGTCAATTAATCCATTTTAGCGGAGTGAAGACATAATTCTCGCCAAACCTTATAGCCTTTTGTTCTCTACAGGGTTGCTGGGCTGAGTTTCCTAGCCTGATTTTTTCTTGTGGGACGAGAAGAAAATGAAAAGGGAATGGGGTGATACAGTATTCCTGTCCATCCCGTTTGTAGAACAAAAGGCTATATGATTTGGCGAGCATTATGCTTTCACGCCGCCAAAATGGATAAAATGCCTATGAGCACAGTGACGATCTACCGTCAAGTTAAGTTGAAGTTTAGTATAGTCATTTGTTTTTTCATCTTGAAAGAATCCATTTCTTAGATAAGGGGCAAGGTTTACAAATAATTTTTTAAGTAGGTAATAGAGGGGGGGGGGGGGAACGTTATATCATTTCTGAGGATAAATCGGTTAGCGTTCTGGTTACAATTAGAGGAGAAGAAACTTTCTTCGAGAAAAGGACGCAAAGAACTGTTATTCAAAAATGGAGAAGGCGTGTATGGAAATTTTAGGCTGGAATACAAATTTGATAGATGGAATTCATCTACAAATACAGATCATTCGTTGAAGACGATAATTGGCATTGGATGTAAACATGCGTCAGTTCATTTCTAATGAAGTGGCATTGAAACATTACGTAAAGGGGAAAAAATACAAATTTAAAAAAATTTTAGGTGAGGGAACGCCGTTCCTCCTTCTAAAATGGCAAAGGATCGCCATTCCCACGCGTTCCCGCTCCACTACACCCCTGTTTTTAAACCATTTTAGAATTACTCTATTAATTTAATATAATGAAAGTATGCACCTTTAGAAGGCCGATTTAAATCTAAATAAACACTTAAGTATATAATGTTCAATTATTACTTCACTTTATCTCTTACTTCC
Organism: Linyphia triangularis; assembly: GCA_963978545.1. NCBI lineage: Eukaryota > Metazoa > Arthropoda > Arachnida > Araneae > Linyphiidae > Linyphia > Linyphia triangularis. The sequence continues at coordinate 71,305,982 of OZ021727.1, read as the reverse complement.
AAGTAAAAAAACTGAGTCGTAGAATATTCATTAAAATAGCAATAGATTTTGGACCCTTTTGTTCAGTGTTAATGTTATGAAGTAAAAATTATTTTCTTACTAGTAAATATTTTTATGATAAATTACGATATTATAAAATTTAACTTGAGGGGGGGGGGGGTGCACTTTCACAACCTTTGGGCACCCCCCACTTTTTTCCTACCACTTCTACCACTTTTTGTTAGAACAATTTAACTAGGTGAAAACAATTTTGTCCCTGTTACGTCTGTAAAGATAATCGGTGATTAGGCTTCGTGAGAAATTTAATGATGACTATTCTTGCTTCAGCGTATTTCTTTATAATTTAATACATTTTTATGCTTTTGAGTTTTATGTAAAGCGTATATAACTTGCACTATTTCTATGTCACTGACTTCTTGCTATTTCCTGTCTTGCATCCGGTATATTTCCCTGTTGGCCGAGAAGCATGGGAAAATATTGTTGCTTATCTGTTTTAATCATGGTTAACCCACATTTTGAAATAATTTATAAATAAACGTTAAGTTTAAAAAAGCTACGTCTTTGTTCCTGAGACATGTTAAGCTCCTCTGATTAGAATTTCAACTATGTGTTAGAGAGAGTTTTAAGTACGCCTTTCTCATATCCGCATAGAGACATATGTAGTTGAACTAAATAAACTGTTTCAAAGTAACTATGTAATCGGTTTGGGAAGAATGAATATTTACTAACTAGAACAAAGCACCCTAACGAATTCATTGGACGTGTTATAAATTACTTAACAAAATCGAAAAAGATATAGTTATTCAATTAACTTAAATTCATTTGATTTAATCTAAGAAATAGATCTTTTTATTTATTTTTTAAATAACTTATTTTATTTCGATGGTAACTTGAAAAAAAGTATGATTATGATAAATATAACTGGCAATGCAAGGGGGGGAAAAAACGTCGATGGGTTGATGGTGATGGGTGGACGATTATCTAATTACGGTTCACTTGTTGTTGTTGGTTGTATTCAGATTATCTGGCGCCGTCAGCAACACGAGGGCTATAATGCGCCGAAACATTCGTCATTAGACAAGCCAACATACATTTACAAACACCCATGCCAACACGGGACTCGAACCCGCAACCTTGCGGTCTAGAAGCTAGCACGCTAACCACTATACCGTTTGGTCGGCAATAGTCGGGTGGGAATGCGGGAAATCTTACAAAGTGCCAGAGTAGATTTTTTTTTTACATCATTTTTAATTAAAGTCTACTATTGACAGTCCTGCCATGCACAGCCCAGGTTTTTTATTTATTTATTTATTTATTTATTTATTTATTTATTTATTTATTTATTTATTTATTTATTTATTTATTTATTTATTTATTTATTTATTTATTTATTTATTTATTTATTTATTTATTTATTTATTTATTTATTTATTTATTTATTTATTTATTTATTTATTTATTTATTTATTTATTTATTTATTTATTTATTTATTTATTTATTTATTTATTTATTTATTTATTCATTCATTCATGTATTTATTCTTCGTTCGATCATTCATTCATTTATTTATTTATTTATTTATTTATTTATTTATTTATTCAATTATTCATTTATTCATTCATTTATTCATTCATGTATTTATTTATTCTTCGTTCGATCATTTATTTATTTATTTATTCATTCATTCATGTATTTATTTATTCTTCGTTCGATCATTCATTCATTCATTCATTCATTCATTCATTTATTCATTCATTTATTTATTCATTTATTCATTTATTATTTATTTATTTATTCATTCATGTATTTATTTATTTATTTATTTATTTATTTATTTATTTATTCATTCATGTATTTATTTATTCTTCGTTCGATCATTCATTCATTCATTTATTCATTTATTCGTTCATTCATTCATTTATTTATTTATTTACTTATTTATTTATTTATGTATTTATTTATTCATTTATTTATTTAATCTTTCGTCCACCCAATGATCTGGCAACGCCTTCATTTTCCCAGCCTTAAGCTGTCTATCCAGTTGTGTATCTATATCGACGGATAAATTTTATAAGCAGAAAAGTTGTAGTTCAACACTTATTGGGCAATTCAAATCAAATATAAATTCCGATTGTCTGAAAAATAAACTTATGATAAAAAAAACAAAAATTCTAAGAAGAAAGAAAAGAAAACTAAAGGACGCATCCTCGTTTACACCACCTGCCTAATTCCATGAGTTAGATCATTAGACTGCGTATGCGTTGTTGTCGATTCTTCTTCCTAGACAAACGTATTTTGAATTGTCTGACGAACAATGGACGTCTACGAACACAAGTTTCTGTACGTCTGGAGCAACAACTTTGTTTATTCCCTTTATTTGATGCCAGTACAAGCTAAATACATTCACTAGCAGACTAGACCAGTCTAATTGGAGGACATTACGGATAATAGTTGAAGAGTTTTGACTGTGGGAATGCGTCGAACGTATAGAAACTGTAGACAACTTACGGCACACCGCACGAGACGAAAACTTATCCTTATTGAAATCAACACAATGTACAACAGCCATTTCAATACAGGAAGGCCGTAATCAAACTGCACCGGATCGACTCTAATGAATATATTTTCATTAAATTTAGTTTAACACACAATGAGGAACTTGCACAAGTGAGGAAAATGAATATTTTTTGTATTTTCTAGTGTTATCCAACGAATATATTTGAGCAGTGCAATTATTTTTTATCTTTATGCTTTCAATTAATAAAAAATAGAGTTTGAAATTAGCCGAAATCAAAGCAAAAGTCACGTGACGAAAAACGCATAAGAAAACAGTCACGTGGTTACGCAGAGATAAAGTCGTAAAACGAAGGAGAAACCTCACTCATTCCCTTTCTAAAACAGGTTTTAGAATGATTCATTATCTGCGCGTTGACGTTTCACTCAAAATGGGCTTTTTCCCGCCAAATCGCAAAGTGAAAAACTAAGTATTTTTTTAACTATCTATCCGAGCTCAAATTTTTGGAAGAATGGTATTGTTTTTCATGATTTTTTCTCTACTTTTATTTAAAAATAAAACCAAAAAACGTGAAAGTTCCTCTTTGAGACTGTGGGGAAAGGATACAAAAGAAACAAAATACACAAGTTGAAATTTCCACCACCAAATTGGACTGTGGTACTCTAAGAAGTGTCTTTATTACGTCCATGCCCTAACGACGTAATACGTAATGTTTATGGCCAAAATAGCAGCCTCTGTATTCCTTTAAAATTTATGCAATATTTTTGTGTAAAAGATTGTTTGCAAAATTTTAGGAAATTATAACTCGTGTTTTTATACACTTTTAAAAAGTTGTTATAAGCAGACTTATAAAAACTTTCTAAAATGTAATAAAAAATGCCAGTTGTTTTCCTTAAGAGTTTGTAAATCAGTTTTTATTACCATTGTTGTAAAAAATTTCTTATATACTCCCTACCAACGGTCACGTTTATTCTTGTTTAGCAATAAAATTTGAGTAGCAAATAAGAAATATTACTTCTGTACATCCATTGTAAAATATATTTGAAACTACTGAAATAACACGTTTCAACTTTCGAGCTGAGAAGACGCAGTTATACGATTCGAACTGAATTTAAAAAAAGCTCATTAACTCATTGTACTGCAGTTTTGTCTCTATTTAATGTGTTGTTTAATATTTCTATTTTATATTCTAAAAACTAATAAAAAGTTGTAATTAAAATATATTTTATTTCTCACAAATAAGTGTTATTAGACCAAAATTTTATGTTGACAATGTATATTATTGAGTAAAATTATTATTACTAATTTTTGGTTGTGAAATGGAAAATAAAGATATTGGTTGAAGTTTAACTTGTTAGGTTACCAGACGACATTTAGTGGTACCTACAAATTTGACAATGTGGTATTTCATAATAAAAGAAAGATTAAGTAACAATTACTTTAGTAACTCTCCAAGTAACGAAATTTGGATTGATTATCATAAACTAACTACCAGATAAGACCATTCAGATCTTCAATAAACCCTTGTTTTACAAATTTAAAAACTTAAAAAAAAAAAAAAAAAAAAGCAATTTCGAAAGAAAAAAAACGTTTAAATCTTTGTGGGTCGGTCATACATATCTGTATATTGCTCATAATATTACAAGTTTAATTATAAAAATTGTTTGCCAATAATTTGTTAAATAAAGATCTACTTGTAAAACATTTAAGTAGTCAAATAGTTTGTTCGGAAAGTTTCAGAAAGTAGTTCATTATTTCCACCATTTTATTCTACATTTTGCCCCAATAGCATTTTCTCAAACTTCGTATTACAAAATCTTGTATTTTCCTATTCTAAACTCGATTGCAATGAGGAAAATACAAAACACGAAACACAAAACACGTGCAACGCAATAGAGCAAATGTTGATTCGCAATGTGTCTAGTGATATTTTTCTTTCCACGAATCTACAAAAGCCACAACCTCTCCAGAAAAACACTGCACATTTTTTTTTTAGAAAACAACCAGGCAAAAGTCCATTCAAATAGAATTGTCACGTCGAAACGATGAATAAAAACACAAATTTCAAAAAAAAAAAAAAAAAAAAAAAAAAAAAAAAGATTCAAAATAGAACTTGCGAGAAGGAAAATGCATAACACATTGACTTCCCTGAATGCGGGGAAGAATAATAAAGTGTTGTGTTTTCTGGAAAAGCACTTTAACTTTTATTTTCTCTTAAAGTGGGGGGAACTTTACGTGGTCATTAAAGAGACGGTGCATTCCTTTATATGATTTGGAAGGAAAGGTTTTTATTCTGTTTTCTGTATCAGAAGCTGATTTCCGGGAATGTCATTAGGCAATTGGTGGAATGGCCGCTGAATTCTGAAAAAAAAAAGAAGAAAAAAAAAAATCGCAAAAGGTAAACAGTTGGAATTCATATGGTAATGTTATTTTGGAGGAATTCAGACTGTGCTTGAATAGGGTAAAATTCGTGGGGTTTTTTTTCTCTCACAGACTAAGTTTCAAACTCTAAAAAATTTAAGTTGAAGTCTCCACTCCGTTAATAGACACCTATAGAAAACAAAAATGCAAAAACGAACAGTAACTCAGATATTTGGATGTGAAATTTTTTAGAATTTTAAAATATCTTATAACCGAGAAATTATAGGGGGAAAAAAAAAAAAAAAAGAGAGAAATATCAGAGAAATAAAAAAAATTTAAATGTCAGGAATTTTTGAAAAATTAGAATAAACTCAGGAAATTTATATGATTTTTCATTTATAACTTAAATACGATAAAAAAAGGAAAGATTAAAAAAGAAATCCTATTTTCTATCAATAACTTTAAATGTTTTTTTTTTTTAAAGTTAGAAACAAATTGATTTTTTAGGAAATAAATTTTCTTAAATTTAATTTGTTTTTAATGGTTAACATTTGCATTATTATAAAAGAATTAGTGATTGGAAACTAAAATCGTCTGGATGATTTCAGGGAAATTTAAAATCTTTAGTCTGAATCTGAATAATCTTTTAAATTTTCTTCTCTATTTGTAATGTTAATTTCCAGTACATTATATATTTTCTTATAGTATAGAATAAAAAAAGATGAAATGATTGAAATTAAAGTGATAATTTTTAGCTATTAAGCGGTGACAATAATAACTATATTTTGATACTGGTAAATAACTTCTATGTAGAAGTATGTCAGTGGTGGAGAGAACGTTTAAATCGTAAAAAACGTGCCTTGTTGATTTTGACCTATCATCAAAATAAAAACAATTCTGAAACTAATTTTTTAATTTTTCAATTGCTAATTTATTAAATTTTAAAAAATAAGAACTGGTTTCAGAGGACACGTAAAATTTAAAAAAAAAAAAAAATTCCAAATTTTTTTAATTTTTTTTATCTTTTTTTTTTTTTCCCCCTTTTTTTTCTTTTTTTTTTATACGTGCCTTTCCGTCGATGTATTAGTCTAGTTTCTACTCGAATTAGAAGTATGTTATATTTTGTGTTATAAGAAAGCAAACACATAAACTATTTAATTATTAACTAAATGACTTATACTTTTAACTTCGATTTTCTATTTACGTGATATTTAAAATTTCAATGTACCCATTTCTGTCTAACTATAAAAGATATATCAGTAATTTTTTTATGAAATTGCATCACATATAACCTAAAGATTATACAAATATGAAAAACTTTTATTTTCATAGTTAATTTTTAAAATACAAATCTTTGTACAAAAATTGTTTTTTTCTTAGAAAAAATTGTAAGATTAATTCAAATTTAACCAAAAAATGTATTACTAAACTTCAACTATTTAGCTTATATATATATATATATATATATATATATATATATATATATATATATATATATATATATATATATATATATATATATATATATATATATATATATATATATATATATATATATATATATATATATATATATATATATATATATATATATTTGTTAAAACTTCTCAAAAAAAGCAAAAAACTTTTGTAAAGAATAACGAATAACTGATGTTCCCCATGAACTAGATGGAACTGGAATAGAACATAAATATAACTTCTTTATCGATTGCCTTATCAATAAAACTTCATTTTCTCAAGAGATTGAAATCCCTCGAGAAAGAATCGGAAATCCGCCCATTTTCACCAATTTCCTTCAAGTAATAGTTGTAAAGAAACTTTAAAACTAAGTTCCTTGAGTTCAAACTTAAGCCAACCCTGAACATTTGAAATCAGAACAAAGAACACTCCATTCAATTTGTATGGTCGTAGCTTAAAACCTGGCTTTTTTCCGCTGTCTGGAAATAGATATAAACAAAGAAAGTTTCAGCAAACGATACAAAAGAAAGCCAGAAAGAAAGAGAGGAAAAAAAAAAAAAAAAAAAAAAAAGATGCGAACTCAGCACAGAAAATAATCTTGGGAAATAAGTGATTCCAAAACATGCGATATAAAACACAGAAACGGTCATGGACGTGTTAACTGTTTTTCCAGGAAGCTTTTAGGAAATTGTAAACTGTTATTCTTTTACTTCTATTCATAGTCTCAAAAAAAGACTATTCAAAGACCACTTTGTTTAAAAAGCATTCATCGCAAGAAATACATTGTTTTATTTTATCGTTTTTAAGCAACCAACTCTTACGGTTCAGAAGTGAGTTATCGTATTGGCAAACAGTCGTCGGTGGTGAATTACAAACTCTGATATGAGAAATTAGTAAACACAACCATGTGACATATTTGGTCGTCGGGCTTGTTTGATTATAGCTTTTCAGGCTCTCTTTCAAATGAGACAATATTGAGCCGACGATTTCTTTCAGTTATGTGCCTTCAATTTTGACTCAGAGAAATATTATAGTAGCCTTTCATACGTTATAATTGAGGGAACGACGCCTTTTTTATTATTTTCAATTACCCATGTGTTAACATAGAGTAATGCAAGTATTGTTTTCGGTCAAAAAAAAGTTTAAATCTTTTTTTTTTTTTTTTTTTTTTTTTTTTTCGCTTCACTCTTGTTTGAAACAACCTAACTTCAAAGAAAGCGGTTTAGAAATAATATAATCCATAAATAAAGAGTTTTTAAAAAATCCTTTATATGCATTGTCAATTTTTATATTCATTAACACAACACCGATATCAAAAACATTTCTATCAGCAAAATGTGCGGCAAACTACGTTTCAAAATTTATTTATTAAAAATGAACGTGAATTTATGCATTCACGTCCAAACATCATTTATTTATTCTTAATTAAAGTAATTTTATTATCTATTTATTAAAAAAAAAATCTCAACAGAAAACAGTTTCAACAATGTTCGGTTCAATGGTTTTTTAACGCGATTGGATGACGGAAAGTTGGTTTATTAGTATTCCTTAAAAGAGACCTTTTATTGACAGTAACAGCCCCAAAATTTTATAGAATGCATTGTCATTGACATCAAACCTATCTGCCAAGTTTCTGCCCGATTGGATGACGGCAAGGGGGTTAATTAGGCCTCCACAAATTCCACCGCCATCGACAAACATACATGCACACAAAATCAAAGTTAATATAAAGAATTTAAAAATGTGTGTCTGTTTGTACGTGGTCAGCATAACTTCCGAACGAATTGACCTACGATGTTCAAATTTGGTGTAGGAGTTAGTGGTGGCTATGGGATCTACCATTAAAAATTTCGTCAAAATATCGCATGTGCATAAAGGAAATCATGAAAAATCATGCTTTTCCGAAATTGCTAAAAAATGGCTCTAACGATTTTGATTAAAATCACTGTGCTAATACCTCTTAAGGTGGTCTAGACATCCCCACCTCTGAAATTCCCGTAGAAAAGCGATAAAAGCGTAAAAATGCTACAAAGGCGAAAAAAACTGAAAAACGAATGCCTTTAACACAGAGCTCTCTGCCCTTCAGCATTGCCCATCAACGATTGATTTTCCTCTGTTTCACGCTCAAGAAAAGATAATGTAATGTTTATCGAATAACGTCACCAATTTCGCCATTTTCGTTTTGCCAAATGTAAAAATTATTGCACTGAAAATATGAAAATGGTAACACCCTTCCATGTCAAATTGAATGCATTGACTATTATTATAATACTAGCAGTACGGCCCCGCGCTGCTGGGGGCCCGTTGAAAGACATGGAAGTTTACATTTAAGAAAAAGTGGAACAGATGTAGTACACAGGGCATTTGGCAATTTTTTTCATTTAACGATCAGAAAAATCGCGAAAATCAAAAACATGGTAACCAAAAGAAAATTAAATCATAAATAATAATAAAATTAAGTTAAAATATAAACATTAAGGGTTCTCTTAATATTTATTATGAAACTCTTAATATTACCATCTTGCGTTAGGTGGTTACCAGTTGGCGTTAAAAGTTTAAATGTTGACAAATGGCTCGTGAATGTATCGCCAATTCTAAATAAAGAAATCATAAATTATTTGAAAGTTGTTAGTTTGGATTACTTAGGTCTTCCATTTGGCGATTTTTATATGATAACCGGCTAACGGATTAGTACCAACTTAAGTTAATATATGAATAATAATAAAAAATGAAAATAAAAACCGTTGTTAAAAACCGCATTTATCTGTGAAAAAGCACCAAATAAAATAGCGCCAAAGAAATGTTTAATGCTACAACTGAACAAAAAAATGTTTTGCATTCTTCAAAATTTTTTTAGTATACAGAGAAAAACCAACCAATTAACCAATTATCAACCACCTTACCAACTTCACGACCAAAGAAATAAAATCGCAAATGAAAAACTACGCTTCTGGTGTAACTTGTAAAATAGTCTAATGTAAATAGTAAAACATGTATAATACAAAAAATTTATTGATATCTATAATAAATAATATGGAACTTGAATAGACAGTACAAAAACACTATACTAAAAAAAAAAACTAACTAAAACAATCAAAAGAAGGATTTTTGATAATCTGGTTTAAAGAAACGAATGAATATTTACTTGGAAATAAAAAGTAATATTAGCAAATGTCGAAATGATTTGAAAGTTTTCGGTGGATTTCAATAATCTTAGCTGTATGTTTATTTATGTTTACGTACAATTTCATTTTGAAACAGCGCATGCGCAAAGCGTCGTTTGACTATAAATATATGGAAAATTATAATAAAATTCGAACCGCTCATAGGACAGACGATTATAATACTTAAAAATAATCAGAAAAATAAGAGGGACACATTAAAATAACTTTTGATTTTATTCTGATGTAATAAAAAAATATCGTTGCCATTAAAAGAATTTTTTTTAATGTCATTGATTTTTAATGAAAATAACTTTTAATCGAATTTAAAAGTTGTTCTCTACAATCTCCATGTACTAAAGCTTCTATGTACCAAATTTCGTACCTCTAGGTGCAGAAATGTGGATTTGTATAAGGTTCAGATGTACAGACAACTCACTTTTATATATATAGATAACTGAAAGTTGTGCAATGTTCCACACCCCTAGTTTTATTGGGAATTATGACTAGCTTTTTCACTGTCTCTCTTTAAGGGATAGATTAGTGTTTAAAATAGCATATAAATTAGGAAGTATTTTTATCAATCAAGGTACACTCTTCAAATAAAGGTTATTTACTCTCTATAGTAAAATTTAACCAAACAACGTACTTTTTATATTTGCGAAGTGTTTTAAAATCTCTTTTAATAAAATTAAACTTAGTAGAGTATTAGCGTTATGGAAGTATAGTAAGAAATAAACGCAAGAGAAATTCTGTTTACATTAAAGGAATAGGGGTGCATATTTATTTTTCGCTTGTAATCTATCCTTTCCTTAACAAATGCAATCCCACGTTTCAACGATTCATTCAATAGGAAGCGTTTACATAGAAATGAGAAACACGCAGTGTACTTTCAATTCGATTTAAGTAAAATGGTAGCTAAAACAAACTGACTAAAAAGCTATCTTACAACGATGTCATATTAATGAGCTATTTACAATGCTCAAAAGGATTTAATTAACGTTTTTAAATTGTGTGATCTAAAGTAATTGCAAAAGTTTGCTGAAACTGCAGTAATTATGCTCAAATTGATTGAGAGAGGATGACTAAGGAAACTGAAAATTCAGCTTCTAATTTTTTGCTTTCAGCTTCTCTCTTAAATACTTCTACATTTCAAATAAGTATACGCTTAGAAAAAGCGCTCTGCAGCTTCTTCTTTCAAAAATGAATAGACTGAGAGGCGATTGAAATTTTTGGACCCCATCGAACATCATTCTGAATTTTTTATAGAAATTGGAAAAAAGTTAGTAGATTTCGAATCCACTGGTCTGCCTTGGCAAAAATGGCCAAAAGTGGTTAGAAATCGATTTATAATAAGTTGAACTAAATTCAAAGGACAAATGCGCCATAATTCGCCAAATAATGAGTATTTTTTTTATTTGGTAACCCTCACTCTTTAATTTTCAATTAAGAAGGTTGCAGACGATTCGGATGTGTGGCTATGGATTTCTTGCATCTTTCACAAATGAGCCAAATTGGCAATAAACATTACGTCACTGATGACGTAACTGATGTCGCCAATTTGGCTTACTTTTAAAAGGTACAAGTTTTCCGAGCCAGAGATCAGAAATCGTTTGCGCTTTTTCACATTCAAAATCAAAATGAAGTGGGTTGCCAGACGAATCAGTTTGTTCTATTTTTGGCTAGTTATGAGATATTTGGCAATCGGATTTTAGTTCAACTCATTCCAAGTCGATTATTGATCAGTTTCGGCCATTTTTGCCACGGCAGACCAGTGGATTCGTAATCTACTCACTTTTTCTCCAATTTCTATAAAAAATTTAGAATGATGTTCGATGGGGTCCAAAAATTGCAGTCGCCTCTCGGACTAGAATATTCCCGATGGATATTGTGACAGTTACTCTCGTGTCATTCGTAGGGATGGCTAGTAAGAGTTTTCTGGGTTTTCTCCCATTCGAAACTCAACCCCGTTTATACTTTTTTAATTTGACTATAAGTATTATAAATTACAAATACACTTTTTTTTTAACCATAATCAATTCATATTTTCAGTTGACCATTATTTAAGACTTGTTAAAGGTGTGAATCTATTGTTAAGTGTTCCTAATATGCATATAATTATTTTCCAAATTTTAGTAAATTCATAAAACGAAATATTGCAAGAAAGGCACAGTTATTATACCGTTATAATTTAGTTTTATAGTCATTAAATATAACATTAAATATTCTAACTAACGTAACTTGTGATATGAGCAATTTACGTAATACTAATACATATGCATACCACAATGGTATTTTGTGCAATCGAAAAAGGCTTCCATGATATTGAACAAGTTCAGAAATGGATAGGGAGATGCAACACTTCCGTACACTTCAAAGACGTTTTCTTCATGTGAAAACGTGCAGAAAACAGGATTCGGTATATGCTTACAGAAAAAGATTTTTTATCTAATTTTAGTCATATCATCGGTCTAACATTTCTGAAGCAATTATAGGGGGATATCGTCTCTCCTCTCCCCCCCCCCCTCCATTTCCGCGCCTCCTTTCACCTGCCACAACCAACAGACCACGCATTTCGCAATTTACAAATCGATTTCCTAAACCGCCCCAACACAACTCGCCACAACAATAAGTCTTCATTGATAACAAGGCTGGCACCGATGTAAAAGACTTGCAGATATAAAAGGTGTGCGCTATGACGCACGGCAATCAGAAAAAGCTGTGAGCGTCTATCAAACTTTCTCCCTTTTCTCCAAGCGTGGGTGTGTTTTGGCAGGTGTTTTGGGAACAACATTTCTGTGTGCCTTTTCCAAGAGACCAGCAGATGTTTTCCAGGAAAGTACGGCGATGTTTTCTTATTACTCAAGGAAACGTGCAATACAATGCTTTGAGTGAGTTTCCATCCAGAAGAAATCGGATGATTCCGCTGGAGAATGCAGCTGTGCTCAGAATCGAAATGTAAACACACGCGAGGTTGTTTGTTTTGTGATTTTACTGAATGCAGTTCTTTTTTTGAACTGTGTATCTACTTGTGAAAAAAAAAATACATTGCAAAAACTTTGAGTGTTTTAAGATGCGTCAAGGTTGGGTTGGAGTGGACATTGGGCAGGTGCAGATTTGGAAGCTGTAAGAGGCGGGAGACAATCTTGAAAGATTTAACCTTACATATGCACTCCATACCAATAGTTAAATATTACAAAGCCCTATTTATATCTCATACCAAAAATGCTGGCCTCCGACTCAACTTTTAGCACCTGCGCTTTTTGAATTATGCATCGTATGTCATGCTTTCTTCGGCACAAGTCGATAACCAAGCATGCACGCCAGAAGTTGTAGATGTATAGTAGCGAGGGTAAAAGTGGTTTTGTCTCGTTGAAGAATTCTCGAGCATACGATGCTCAATTTTCTGTGTAGTTATTTCTGGGAAGGTAATTATACAGGGTGTCTTATTTATACAGAAGGTATTTATACAGAGTGAAAGACTGACACATTTGAAAATAAATAAGAAGAAAGAAAAAAAAAGGGACATGATGGAAATGTACCATTTGCTGCATTTTACTTAAGCAACTACAGAATTTTATAATCAAATTTTTTAAATAGTTAAAAAGTTCACCTATAGATAGTGCTGTAGAATGAAAAAAAATTTAATGTCTGGACATGTTGCAAAAACTACAAAACGATGTTTTAAATGCGCCATATTGTTGCCGAAAATGATAATTATTGAATAAATAATAATAATAGTTTTTTAGTTTGTGCAGTATGTTCAGATCGTGTTTTTTCTAGTTTTTTTTTTCTTTTTTTTTTTTCAACCAACTACCTAAGGTATCTGTCTCTTACCAGGAAGACTGTGGGATCGAGCCAGTGCTCTACCATAGCACTATCATGGCTAATTAATGGTGACTGCTGCATGCTAAATCCTTCCTTAGTGTCACCTCGTTGACGTGGAAAGGATATGGAGAGAAGTTCTGGGTTAATTGTCTGCTTATCGTTTACCTGACCAAATACAAAATTACAAGTGTAAGTAATTGTAGATGATATTGTTACTCGTGTAGCCATTCATCATAAAACTTCAAGTACAACACAAGACACAAGTAAATCAAACGCAAACAATTAAAGAACTATACTTCACTTTTTTCAATTTGCCAAGCATCGAGGTAGCAAGAAACTGTTTAATAGTAAATTAGTTGCACTTCGGTTCTTTATAAACTAAATTTTATCCTTATGAAAATACTTATTGAAAATGGGAAAAGTTTTAAAGAAGGCTGTGCTATAAGTTAACTAGTTAATATCAACATGCCAATTTTCATTCCATCAAAAATAGCGTTGAGTCTCAAATAAAACGGATTCTTTTTACCTGAAAATAATTAACCAGTAATTACATCGCAATCCATTTAAACGCTTTTTGTAAAACTATGAAAGGGCATGGTATTTATTCATACGAATATTTCGTGTGTGCAGATACGAAATTATATTTGACGTCATTAGATTGTTTCGCAATTGTTTATCAAAGCCAACAAATGCGGAATTTCTAGTGCCTGAAATGTGTCTGCATTCCCTGTTGCCCTTTGAGACAGTAAAAGCTTTTATGTAGAACTGCCAGGTACCGCATTTGCATTTACGTATTCACCAACCCATTAAATCTGATGACGTTAACCACGAAGGTAAATAATCAAATCGTAAGACCTTATTACCATTACACTCGGGCTGGTAAATATTTGCACTGGTTTCAAATTCAATAATAAGAGCTATACGATTTTAATTCAGTTATAGCAGTGATTTCATGACAATGACGCTTGAAATGTTTTCAAATCAAACCTTATTTGTTTTATTATATTGTTGCTGACACCATGAGCTTTTACTAAAGACATCCTATCACCAAATGCTTTTCCTTACGTTTATGATTTAGCTCCATCTGGTTACAAATTTAAAACAAAGGAGTTGCGTTTGGTATCTAGAGACAAAGTCATCGTCAGAATTTTGCCCCATGAGGTTGTTGGTTGCTTTGTGTACTTTCTGTTGCAGGTCACGAGGTTTTAAATGTAACGTAATAGCGTTGAGTACAGAATTGTTGTCAAATAGAAGATTCTCAAGGGAACCCGCCTTACAATTGTGAATTGAATGATAGAAAACCCGAATGATTCCCTCACCACCACAGCTTGACAAGTGACATAAGACTATCTACCAAAACCATCGTTATGTCCAATCACTTTGATAACAGAATCTTCAGAGCATGAGGAAAAGACCGATTCCAAGCCCTCTCGTATACTCGGCGAAATAATTAATGAAATTTTAATAAGTATTCGTAATAATAAAGAAATTCCAGGAACTAACTAATTTTAATAATTAAATAGTTTATGTATTTTATCATTTCAATATTTATATTTAATAATTAATTTAAATAATTAAATATTTTTATTTTTTGAATTAATTTTAATAATGAAAATTGTTTTAATAATTAGTTTAATTAAATCAAATTTTCTCAGTCTCTACTATTTATACTTCCATTTAATGAACTTAGTTTCCATAAACATTTGATAGTTTGATATATATATATATATATATATATATATATATATATATATATATATATATATATATATATATATATATATATATATATATATATATATATATATAAAAACACAGAAGGGGGTCTAAATTTCAAAATAAACATTGTTTAGGTACATAATTACTATATTTATTAGAAAATGACTCCCAAAATGATACTATATATTTAACCTTAAAAATTATAAAATAAGTAAAAAATCGTAATATGATTATAAATAAATGTTTGTGTGTTTATTTTTTAAATACAACGTAATCTATAAAATCGCATTAATGTGAAATTTTAAGCAATTTCTTAATATACAAATTATACCTCCTAAATAAAGTAATAGTTTAATAGTAATTAATAGTTCTGGTGTGTGTTATAGGAAATTGAATGCATTGGTTTTTAAAAATAGCTTTAAGGAAGGCAACAATTTATATTGAGACAAAAAAAAATCTTCTGTACCAGAACGGCCCATTTTGTACAGACACTGGCCGGCCCGGTGATTGCACCGGACAACCGTATAACCAGTACGCCCCTGTCGGCGAGCATTCTGCCCCTCAGGCACATGAGACTAGTTTGTCAGAACGGATATTGTGGTAAACATTGCACACCAGTAATTTAAAACTGCTCTATCGGAATTTATTTGGTTGGTTGGTTAGAGTTTAACGGCGCCAGGACAACACGTGAGTCATACTGCGCCACGGCATTTATTTAGATGGAAGATACTGGGAAAACTTACTTGTCACACCCTATGGATACTAAAGATTTTTTTACGAAATTTGTAACATCGCAGAAAGAACCGTTCTGTAGATACGTATAGATATCATCGAGTTTAATTTCATAGTATTAGATGACTGAAAACTTCGACTGTTAAGGTTAAAGAGTACGTTCTTTGCCGGCGCCGGGGATCGATCTTGCGACCTTTACTTTCCCATCAAAAACTCTATCCCTTAGACAAAAGAGATCTCTAGTGTCTAGAAGCTTATTATCTGTTATTTGAAGTCATCACTACACAACCACCTCCCAGTGAGGGACGAAGGAGCGATACTGTTGTTCTGATCAACGTCTGATCGGAGTTGGAGGTTTAGGATAATAGTTGCATCGTTGTGCTCACTTGTTGCGAGTGTTGCATGCTAGTTGTGTTTCTGATCGCTTGCTGCGATGAAGTTTCTTATTTCAGAAGACGCTGATAGATGGCAGCATGATTTGTTTGTCCAGTCACCAATGAAGAGTTTGTAGGTTCCTTTGCGTGCGCCGGGGATCGATCGTGCGACCTTTACTTTCCCATTCAGATACTCTATCCCCTAGATAAAAGATATCTTTAGTGTGTAGAAGCTTATTATCTGTTATTTGAAGACGTCACTGCAAGGTTAACAACATTTGTGTGGAGAAACTACATGACGTCAGACTGTGAAATTTATAGTTTATTTTCTTTTCTTTATAAAAGATCTTTTGGCAACATGGATAAAAGTAATTTGGAATTTCTTGTAAATAAATATACGTTTGTTCTATACGCTACGTTTTAGTGTGTGTTATATATAATTAATAGGAATTATACGTTTAATCAATACGTTTTATATATTGAACACGCAACAATCTGATAGCAAAACACTGTCAATTTCGAGGGTTTCTCTCTATATTAAGAAACAAATAAGGATTAATTTGTGTACCCATAACAACGAAGTTTACAATATAAATCCTTTATATGCATGGCCAATATGTGCAATTGTAATTTCTTGAGATCAGATCGAGTTTCCATAGTGTTTGACTACTAAGAACAAATGATTCAATCCGAACTATTTACTAACTTCTTTTTTTGTCCCAAAAACTTGATTGAATACTTTGCGAATACATAACGAATCTATTTGCCAAGATTCATCTCGATTGAATGACGGAAAGTGGATTAATTAGACCTCCGAAGACTTTGCCTCGTCAACCATAATATGGGAAGGTTTCAGTCCTTAAATATCACCAAATTGAGCATGCTCGAATTAAGCTATGTATCTGGATAATAAAACGTGAGTAAAAGCTGATGAGTCTGACGTAAGGCAATAGAAACGTGTGTAAAAACAGCCATTTAATGTCTGAGACATTGTCAGAGTGCATTGTCATCGACATCGAGCCTACCTGCCAAGTTTCAGTTCGATTGAATAATGGCAAGTGGGTTAATTTGCCATCCGAAAAGTTTGCATGCCAAGAACAAAATCGAGATTAATATAAAGGATTTAAAAATGGTTCATAAAGAAATATTTATTCATTTAAATAGTCACATATGACACATATTTATCACATACACCTATTTTCATTCAGCTAAAAAACTACGATTACTTTCATACGCTCATATTCCTTTCAATTAGCAATTACGTTCCACTTGTATAGCAAGCAGGTGTGCGGGAGTGTAGCTCAGTGATAGAGCGTTCCCTTCGCATGTGAAAGGTCCGGGATTCAAATCCCCGCTTCTCTAATGCCAAGTTTTTCTAAGAGTGTAATTAATTAATTTTTTAATCATATTTGTTTACATATTGCGACAAAATCTACGAATAAATATGATGACAAATCGCGGGCTTGGTTTGACAAGGTACCAACTGACATTTTCACTATTCTGAGATATCGAGGCTCAAAGTTTCATTTAACTATAACTCGAACAATAAAAAAGCAAGTGTTTCGAAATGTTCAGTACTTATTCATATGCCTATAGACTACTAAATGCATAAATAATATATTTTTTAAACTTACCTGGTTTACAGATATGATATAGTGGTGTTTGCAGTTGGAACTTTGTCACTTTCGCCAAGCCGATTTCGGAAAAGTGACAAAGTTCTAACTGCTGTTACAACTATGTCGAAGTAAATAATTTTATTTTAATACAGAGCTGTCTTAGTTTGACAAGGTTCTAACTGACACTTTCTTTAGTTAGGGATATCGAAGCTGAGAGGTTATTTGCATGTAACGCGAATATTAGAGATTTAATTATTATAAATATTTCGATATTTATTATTTTTACTTGTAGACTACTAATTATAAAAATTATATTGGTAAAATCTGGTGAATTTTTGCTTTCAATTACCCATATGAATATATACATAGGGTAACAAAAGTACAGCATTCGGTCAAAAAAAAAAAATATATATATATATATATATATATATATATATATATATATATATATATATATATATATATATATATATATATATATATATATATATATATATATATATATATATATATATATATATATATATATATATATATATATATATATATATATATATATATATATATATATATATATATATATATATATATATATATATATATATATATATATATATATATATATATATATATATATATATATATATATATATATATATATATATATTTTTATATATTTTTATATATATATATATATATATATATATATATATATATATATATATATATATATATATATATATATATATATATATATATATATATTTTTTTTTTTTTTTGACCGGACCAAAATATATATATATATATATATATATATATATTTTGAATTTCTCCACGTTTTGGAACATCGTGATTTAAAAAAAGTGATTTAGAAAAAATAACTGTTTGTGTGTGTGGTCAGCATAACTCCCGAACGAAGTGAACTACGATGTTCAAATTTGGTATGAGGGTTAGTGGCGGCCATGGGACCTACCATTAAAGTTTTCGTCAAAATCGCGCATGGATAAGGAAGCTGCCATTGAAAGAATCGTGTTTTTCAATGATTCTAAATGAAGGATGAAAATATACAAACGACACAAATCCACGTCAGTATTATAGTGTAATTGAAAATTGTGTGATGTTCCACCCCCCCCCCCCCAGATTTTATGATACCTTGCACGTTTCTCCCTGTTACTTACTTACAACTACTTGTATATAACAGTATTAAAGTTTTTGGTATTCATTTTAATTTAGGGAATAAGACTGCTATTTCGTATACCAAAAATTAATAATAAATTTATTTACTAATTACAAAATTAGAAGAAAAAAATTCCACATACTGAATTAGCAGTATGACAAAACAAAATTAAGATATAATAAAGAAATCTACAAGTATTAATAAATATAATATTACATTATACATCTGATACTTCAGAATTCTGGTCCTAGTTGACCATTTAATTATTTACTATGGATATTTTATGTATTTAATACAGTTGAATAATACTACTGATCTTTTACCGGCATCACATATTTCTCTATCTATTTTCTGTATTTTAATCGCATTCTGAAAAACGGTCAAATGTTCGCCTTCTTTTACAAATTGTCCTCGGTTGGTTGGTTGTTTTCAGATTATCTGGCGCAGTCAGCAACACGAGGGCTATAATGCGCCGAAACATTCGTCATTAGACAAGCCAACATACATGTTGTATGACGAAGGGGTAAAAGTGAAGAGGTCAATTAAATGGACAGCAGGTTTATTCGTGCATAAGATAGAAATAGGTTCTTAAACCTAAACTAGGAGAGGCTACTTCCACGTCCGTTCACCTTCACTCCCTCAATCATACTCTCTCTCTCTGGCGACGAAGTCGCCGCTAGGGGATTACATTAGCAGCGCCCTCTACATCAATGGGGATAATATATACATTTACAAACACCCCTGTCTAACACGGGACTCGAACCCGCAATCTCGCGGTCTAGAAGCTAGCAAGCTAACCACTATACCATTTGGTCGGCCAAATTGTCCTCTTCTTGAGATTTCAATTAACTTTATGTTGGCCAATCGCTTCATTTCGGATTTTGCATAATCTAATGTAAATTTAACTTCATGAATAATTTGTGCAAATTAAATTGTCTTTACTTGTGTAAATTATATTTGTTTGTAATTAAGCAATTTAGATATACTTGCAAAATATTTAAAATCTTCTTTTTCATTTGAATGATTCTATAGGTCGTCGGTTCACTTTTAAGAGTATAGGGAGTAATCCAATTGGAGAATAAAATTCAGTAGCTGACATTGCTTTCTCAATAGAACTGTGAGCAATGTCAACTTCCTGAACGCAAGAATGTCCAGGAATTGAAAATTTCATGTTTAACGATTCAATCTTTTCATTATTAATATTTTTTTTAAATGCATACCTGCACATGAAATTATGGAATTCCTATTTTGCGCGACACAAGGGATTCAGACCAAGTTACAATATTGTTTACTTCGTTCTCTTCTGCAACTATGTCGAATATTTTCGCAAATGCACTCTCTATGTCATTTCCAGCTCGTTCTGACATCACTTTCTACCATATTTCACAATATATAGTTTTAGTAACACTTTAATAAGCTGTTAAGTTGTAGACATTAAGTTTTCGAGTGTAAAAAAATTAACTAATATTTGCACGAGGACAAGTTATTACATTTTGTAAATCAAATATTAAAACTGGTGTACCATTATGTTTATCTTGATGACTTTCCTATCTCATTGCTTTTTTTCCCCCATAAATGCGTTTCGATTTCTTTTTCAAACTAGATAGGTACTGATTTAGAACTTGTAGACAGTTTGTATCTTTCGCGTGTATCACAGCGATCAGATTTAGGTACATGAAAATCAAGTTAAAATTGGGTAACCAAAATTGTATAGTACAATGATTTCTTTATCGGATCAATTTTTTGTTGAAGGATCTTCTCCAAATAACTATCACATAGTTTTGCAATATTCTAATCTAAGCCAAGGTACATTTTAAAAGTAGAAGACATGCAGTAATGAAACTCGACGACTGGAAAACTTAATATATTCTTGAACAAAATCAGGATCTCCTATAGGTTTTCGTATACTATTACTACTTTTACCTCGTTTACTCTCGTGTTGTCATCGAATCTTTTTGTAAATGCGTTTTTACGAACTTTTATCTGAATCTTGATTCTAGGATTTATGATTAATTAATAGCAATCATAACAAAGAGCATATGCATGTTATAAGCAGCTGTGTCAACCAGTTCAAATGTAAACCATCTCGCTAGTAATCTAATATTCTACTCAATGTTCTTAGTTCTATTGATATATCTAACACAAATTACAGGCATTTATTTTCCAAAAGACTTTTGCATTTAATAATACAGTATAAAGTCAAACGATAAATTAAAATAACAACTTTTTAAAAGAAAAATCATTCATGTAAACGAATCTCTAAAATTCTTTACTTTACGTAGTTTTTATTGCAATGACATATTTATAAAATAATTTGAGTAGATTATGTTAAAAACATACTAATAAATACAAAACTTCTGTAACTTTATTAAAATAATAAATATTTATACTCTATGCGCAATACCAACATTCTTAATTCATCAACTGAATAAAGACTGCACTTACATTTTTAAGGAGTAGAATGTAAAAACGTGATTATTTATAGTTTGACAAAGTTCTAACTGTAGTTATAACCTTGTCAAACCAACATTTCTATAATTTTTTCGGCAGTTGGAACTCTGTCACTCTTGTAAATCTATTATTATCCATAAGAGCGCGATGAAAATTTTATCAGTGATAGTACTCATTATTTGAAATACAATGGTACAAAAAACTCATTTTTGACAAAAATGTCAGTTGGAACCTTGTCAAACCAAGCCCGCGAAATCTTCAAAATAATAAATTTATGAATATTAAATTAGGATTGCTGAAAATACGGATTTATGTTTGTTTTATTACTGGGTAAGCCAAAATAAACATTTTGAAAAGTTTAGCAGGGAATTTTAATAGATCTCTTAAGGCTGCTATCTAGTGAAACCGAAACTCGAAAACGATGTCAGCGCCTCTACAATGGGCGGACTAGTAGGCGTGTACAAAATAACCGAATCACATCTTCAATTTAGGCTAGATTTACCCACCTCCGCATTAATAAAGAGTTCCGCATTATAACGGTAGTCGTTTCTTGATTAATCTACTATCAAGTACTAATTTCACAAATAGTAGTCAGAAAAATCGTTCAGTTTCATTTTAACATGAAATAATTATGGTTATATTCTTAATTTAAAGTATACATATTAAAATTTGAAGCGAAGAAGACCCTTACAGAATATCCTTCAGTAGCAGGCTAGCACTTCAAGGCCTCATAACTCAACAAACAGCTGTGACAGCAACATCAACAGACCAACACTTTTTCTTCTCTTATTTTATTTTAGCTGAGTGTAGTGTTTGGAAAAATTATTGCACCGTTTTATACGACTAATGATATGATTCTAAGCAGTTATTCAGTGAATTGAATGAATGCGTTGCAAGTTGTAGTTGGATACCAACAAAAAATAAGTGTTTTATATAAACAAGGTTAGAAAAGGATCGTTTTTTTTTTCTTCTTCGTAAAACCCTTTTGTGTATGCATAGTGTATTTTGTATCAGGGATGAGAGTTTTCTTCCTTTTGGAGGATTTCCTCCTTTTTTGTTTTTTATGTAACATATTCCTTCTCTTTGTCCCTGTTTCAAGGATCTGCATTTTTCTAAACCAAAAAAGTTTTTCCTGCAAAAAGTATACTTTTCCTCATGTCTAAGCTCCCCTTTCCTCACAGATTACTTCACAGACTCCTAACATTTTAAACGTAATTATTAAATACTGTGAGAAATGTCATTGTATCTTCAAAATTATTGAATAATCCTTCCTGCATACTTTTTTGTTGAAGAAGAAGAAAATACAAAGTGGCCTTAATTATACATCATATTGTCAGAGTAGTCTAGAGTCTATATGCTAACATCATAGCACTTTTGTGCCTAGTACACGTGGTGCTTACGAGAACTTTACTATAACAAACAACACAACATCTAGACAAATAACAAAAATTCAAAGACTGGAGGTTCCGGGAGACCTTTCCATGGAATCTGCTGTGGATTTGCGACTTAAATGCGAGAAAACCAGGAAAACTCACACTTGTAATGTTGGGTTCGATTGGGGGGGCGTTAGACATACTTTTGCCGACTTATATCAAGACAAGTACGGTGTAAATGTAGAAAATATCCATTAAGGTGTTAATCTATTATTAATTAAATTTTATTTACACAAAATTAATGCATAATTTTTTTTAATTAATATACAATTAATTGTTAATGCATAATTAATTGTTAATGAGTTAATAACTAATTGTTAAAGAGTTTGTAACTAATTGTTAATTTTTTTTATTTAATTGTGAATTATTTTATTTAATGTGTAATTAATTTTAATTAGTGTTTTCAATATTTTATGGCATTTTATTAATACGTAATTAATACCATACTTTAAGTAAATTCCCATCACATTTTAGTAAGGTTTCATCAAATTCATTTAACTTTTCATTTTTGTTTAATAAATAAACCCTCTCTTTCTCGAACAAAGGGGATAATTTTTCGAAGTGCTTTTTGGGGGGAAAGGGAGGCACTTATCACTTGCAGTTAGAATGCATTCTCACAATCTCAATCCAATTGAGAAACATGAATAGTACTAGGCTCCATTTCAATACATTTTTTTTTTTTAATTTATAAATTGCAGTTTTGAAGAAATTAATTAAACGTGTAAAAGTGGATAGAAATCGCAATACAACACTGAATAAAAAAAAAATTAAAAATATTGATCAAATAGGTGACTCTAATTTAGAATTGTAAAAAAAGTTAATTAAACAAATTCTGGGAAAATTCTTCTTTGTAAAATCCTGGTAGATTATTGCTATCACACAAAATTACCTACGCGAAACACTGCGATTTTTATAATTGAGACAATGTCAGGGACATATAAATAAGAAACATGCACTTACACACCCTCCTGCCTTTCGATAAATAAAGTAATGTGGAAGAAGTAGTTCACAAGAGCAAAACATATAAGTCGTAAATTATCAATTCGAGCAAAAAATTATATACAGCTATTAACTAACATCAAATTAGGAAGTCCAATTCCCATTTTCGAAAAATCTAAGATTAAACAAAGACTTTTGTCGCCTTATACCTACCTGCTAGCGATCTGCATCTCCCTGCAAATAATCATGTCGGCGCTATAATTGCATTTCAAAATACAATAATTATTAAAAGCGTTTTGTTAATTAATTTTTAAATACTTTTTAACACATTTTCCTTATCAAAAAAGAAAAGAGGATTTTACTTTCTCTTGAAAAGTATATTAATAGTAAAACTTTTTTTTTAGCAATTTAAAGTAGAATTTACTTCTTAAAAATAATAACCACTAGTACATAGTTTTTACCAAAACTGCTGGATTGAATTTAATGATTTTTTTTAGGTTTTTTAGCATTAATTTCTGTAAATATTACTCGTTTTATTAGTAATAATAATTTGTTCCACAAGGAAAGTATAATGCTAATTTTCTCTAAACAGGACTAAAAATGAAATGTATTACTTTAGCATTAAACCAAACTATAATATTATTTATATGTAAAAATAAAAATATATAAGAACCTCTATCCTAATATCCAAGTTTTACAAAGTAAATTATTCTCAACTAACTCACTACCCTTATGAACTTCGAATTTAGCGACAAAATATTCAGATCTGTAAAAAAGCAAACCATAATTTTCGGCATAAAAATCCAAACTAAGTAAGGAATAGTATCTGCGGAGAGGTGTTTTTTTTTGGGGGGGGGGGGAGGGGACCAGATCACCAATGCAGGGGTCGCAGACGTCCTATATGTCCTATAAATCCTATATTTTTTAAAAAATCGGTAAAAACGTCCTATATTGTCCTATATTTTACAATTGTCCTATATATCCTATATTTCTACATTGATTCGATCTATATTTTCTTCGAATTCGTAATAACGGCGCCGTTTGTTGCCATTTTTTAATATTTCGTATTCTTTGGCGCGATCGTAGGTGAAAAAGACCTAACAAAAACGATGTTTGTAACGGCGGCGCGACGTTTTATCTCTTGTGACGTCACGTGCTGCATAACCTACAACTCAACTCTACTGGACCGGCGGGAGTTGTAAACATGTGAACATTTCCATAACAATCAGTCTTGAATTTCTGATCTGATTTCTCCTCCAACGTAATAAATTAATTGGCCATAATGCAGAGAGAGATGCAACAACAAAACTCTGCCTCGGGAAAAACGGATAAAAACAACTTGGGATTAACTTGCAGGACTACTAAAGAACATTTTGAGTGCTCAGTCAATAATTGATGATGGAAACAAAAGGGTTAAGATTTACTGTATGATGTCGGATGGCGAATTTTTTATTCCGAATCCTGTACGGATTCTGCGCCACGAATTGTTTTCATCAAACCACTCCAAATTATGGCAACCATAGGCAGTTAGTTATCTTGCTCTTAAAAAATGGCAAGGCTGCCATTTTTTGGCGAAAATCGCCTTGGCGCAGAATTCGTACCGGATTCGGAATATTAGCCACGATTTTTTCATAAAAGTCGCCAAAATTGAAAATTACGTCAATACGTTGTGTTGTAAATCCAAACGATCACTAGGGTTGCTTTAAAACCAAGTGCCAGGTTCGCCACATTCGTCGATAAATCTCCCACTTTTCGCCGCCAATCCAGCCGATACTGAACAGTAAATCTGAATCCACAAAAGACTGCAAACAGGGATAAAAAGAAAATACTTAAAGAAATAGGAACTGTTAAAAATGCTGGAGGCAAAAGACTCATGATTGCAAATAATGTAATTAATAAAACTTGATTTAGGGATGGAATATTGAGGCAATAACGGATCACGTATTCAAGATCAGGCGATTTCTTTTCTTTTAAAGGTGTGTTTTCTATTCTCTTAAATTCAATATAACGAGTATATAAATGTATAACGAGTTAATTTTGAAGTTCAGTAGCAACTGTGTGCAGTTATTTGATGTTTTATATTGTCCTATATTTTTTTTTGAAAAAATCCTATATATTCTTATTTTGTCACTTTGACCCCTGCCAATGTTATTATCTTGAGGAAGGAGAAGTTGCGCATATGATCTTCTAAAGAAGAGAAACGTCCCAGTCAACATGAGATTTCTAAAAACCCTCCCCCATTTCCCTTTCTCACCTTCAAAGGTTATGATCCTAATGTGAGATCTACTGATCCAATTTGAAATATTTTTAAAGGTATTTTGAATAATCTAACTTATCTGAAACACGATGTATTTCCGATGTTTAGTGTATAAAGTGGTGAAATCAAGGGTAGACGTGAAAGAGTACTCAGTACTTCTAATTGACTGAAACCTGGTTGTACGTCGAACAACGTCAAGCCGCAGTTATTTGACTACAGGAAACGTCAAGAAATTTAGATAGTATTATAACAAACCTTTCAATGCTTTTCCAATGATTATTTTGTTGCAATAAATACGACATTGCCTTCCAATTTACATGACATGCATTATTTCGGTAATACATTTATGGTGGTCTCGTTTAAAAATGACAGATACAACACCTATGCACTAGTGGTCACTTTTGCTTAGTGGTTAGCGCCCCTGTCTTCTGATCTAGGAGTCCCGGGTTCGACTCCCCATTAGCGCACACCACTACATTGGTGACCCGAATATTCGAACACATCAGTGGCATCATCTATTGCACGATCTCCACACTACCACCTCAGCATCTCTGGCGACTCACTGCCACTCCAACTCACACACAAGAAACTCAATCGTTCACCCCTTCACAATTCACTGGGAAGAGGCTATGTGGTGGTCTCGTGTACAAATGACAGATACAACACCTCGGCATTAGTTAGCGCGCCTGTCTTCTGATCTAGGAGTCCCGTGTTCTACTCTCCATTACCGCACACCGTTACGCATTTTTAATAAATGAAGTACTATATAACATCATTTATATAGTTCTACTTGACATTAATTGCAATAATTTGGAAAAATGTAATAGAAATATTTTTCAACAGAATTGTACGCTACTTCCATTTCACTCAACTTCGCGTTCGTAATAAGTAAAAATACACCTCGTTGAATAACCTTATAAAATGCATTTTTTATTTTTATCTTTACCAAAAAATAAGCAAGTTTTATTCGAAACTGAAACTTCTCCCCAGACCAGTGGTGTACGTAAGGTATGTATTTGATAAAAGAGGGCTCATTTTTCGGATGTTAAAATTTAGATGTTTTGAAATTTTCTGTAAGACTTTCAATTCATAAGACTGTACAATACACACTTTATTTAAATGACGTTTAATGGGCATATTATTGTTTTTGAGGAGTTACCTGACGTACTAAAAATATGTCACCTACTGTAACACATCCGAGTTATCTATTTTGGAAGAATAAGTAATTATTGTCAATTTCTTCCTGAGAATATAGTGTGTACTTATCAGGTGACTGAATTTAAAAACTTACGACAGTCGACTTGACGATTTATACAATTACATGTACTGATTTGAAATTGAAAGAAAATTATTCATTCTGTAGAGAATTTGTGGAAATTGATACTTGTGCAACAGTACGGGGTACGGGAGATATGTTCATATTCAATTTCATTTAGAAGCGGTCAGTGACGATATCAGTTTAAGTGTTCCTGCAAAAAAAAAGGATATACTTGCTCCAATTTAAAATTGCCGACCGCCAACTTGAGCTGAATTGTGATCAGGATTTTTTAATACTATCCAACGATTTTAATTATTTATATTTTTTTTCTATGCAATATATTTTAAAACATCCATCACTTGGCACTTTTAAAGGAATTGATGAAATTTTGGAAATTTGCGAGTGCCGTCTTTCTTTTCTGAAAACTTTGGCGGGGTGAGATAATGAAGATATCTATGATTTGTGTTCGCAAGATACTTATTATATTTGTGTACGCAGTCCATCAATGTAGGCGGGGGAAAAGACACCGACTCCCTTATAATAGATTTCTTGTGTAAAAATGCCGATTCGTGAAACTCGGGTCGATATTATTAATATTTTTTTTCGACATTTATATATATATATATATATATATATATATATATATATATATATATATATATATATATATATATATATATATATATATATATATATATATATATATATATATATATATATATATATATATATATATATATATATATATATATATATATATATATATATATATATATATATATATATATATATATATATATATATATATATATATATATATATATATATATATATATATATATATATATATATATATATATATATATATATATATATATATATATATATATATATATATATATATATATATATATAGTTGAACAGTCGGCAACTTTTCGAAATTTTATCGAGCCCTTTTCTTTAAGTTGATCCACAATAAAATCGAATTGAATGAATATATAAATAAATATATATATATATATTTATATATTCATTCAATTCGATTTTATTGTGGATCAACTTAAAGAAAAGGGCTCGATAAAATTTCGAAAAGTTGCCGACTGTTCAACTTTTCTAAAACTTTGAGGGGGCGAGACGCCCTCTACGCCCCCCGTTCGCGTCGTCCCTGCTTGTGTGTGTGTGTTGAACATTTGTACATAGGGGAACAAAACACAACTATGAAGACTCGCACAGCTCTCGGAATTATACTATATAAGCGATGCCAAAATTTTCAGTTTTAAAAACAGACTTTCACTGAATGATATGAATATGACATTTAATAGATTGTGAATTATTTAAAACTACAGAAAAAAAAAATGCATTTATACTTTCCACATACAACAAATAGCTTATACATTCTAGCCGATTGCCATTTCACCCAAGCCTTAGTTAGTAAAAAAGTGTTGGCGAATTACAATTCAGTTATTTTGTTTAGTTTGTGGTTTGGGCGCAATATATCAGTTCTACGGCCTTGAACCCGAGTTGCTAAAGGGGTATAGAAATGGAAGAAGCTATATTTAGGTAAGAGGGGGATAGCATCGACGTGGGTGGGATGTCACTTTTACCAGGGGCGAATATAGAGGACAATCAAGGAGGGTGCAATTACGACCGTGAGTGTTTACAGTGGCTGTTTTAGTTTGTTAACTTGGGGGGAGGGGTATCATCAATTAGTATGATACTATCACCATTCAATAAAAGATAAAAATTAGAGGGTTTGACCATCCTCTTTTGCGTCCCATATAGCAAATTACCCCGAAAGTGTAATATAAAATTAAATTATAAATATTTAGTATTTTTTATTAGATAATAATATATAATTATCTGCTAGGTTTCAGATCGATTGCACGACGGCAAGAGGGTTAATTAGCCGTTCGTAGTTTCACAAGCTACATACCCACACACAAACTACATCGAAGTCAATGCAAAGAATTTAAAATAAAATAATAACAGGTTTCTAAATCAATTATGAGAAATTAAATTTTTATATTGGAAATAAGGCTTAGATTTTGTATATACAAATTTTTTATTTTAATTACTAGCTGAATGCCAGTGCTTTGATAGAAAATTTTATCATGTGTACTATTTTAGCTAGCTGTGAGGCCCGCGTTGCGGAAATCCGTCATTGGTATGTAGGTTCCAATTTTGATGCTTTGCTCGCAGGAAGGTTCATTGCAACGCAAAATCGAGATCGCGTCGCTAGATGAAATTTTTTAAAAGTTATTGACACATAAGCACAGGCTTATTTCACTCGTTGAAAGGATCATTGCTATGCAAGCATGAGCTCACTTTGCTCGCTGAAAGGTTCATTGCTGCGTAAGCGTAAGCTCTCAATTAGAAGGCTAAAACTACTTGCGTTGAAAATGTAGCCCAATTAGAAATCGTTTAGTAAAATATTTGTTATTAATTAAAAATAATTAATTAAAAAGGAACTAACTAAAAATTAAAATTCTGTTTTTCAAAAGTCCAACTAGAAGGCCACAACTATTTAGGTTGAAAATTTCAGAACGGTAGCCCAATTAGAAATCGTTTAGTAAAATATTTATTAATTTATTAAAAAAAATAATTAAAAAATTAATAAAACAGAACCAAATAAAAATTTAAAATTCTGTTTTTCAAAAGTCCAATTAGAAGGCCAAAGCTACTTATTATGAAAATTTCAGAGCTCTTGCCCTTTTAGAAATATAGTTTTGTAAAATATTTATTAATTAATTAAATAAAACTAATCAAATTTTTTAAATTCTCTTTATCAAAACTGCAATTAGAAGGCTTATGTTGAAAATTTCAGAGCTGTATCTCTATTTGAAGTCACTTTGTAAAAAAAAATTAATTAAAAATATTAATTAAAAAAGAACTAATTAAAGTGTTAAAATTCTGTTTGACATGTGTACAATTAGTAGAAAAAAACTACTTTTGTTGAAAATTTCCACTGGCTAGCTGTAGCCCTATTAGAAATCGTTTTGCAAAATATTTATTAATTAGTTAAAAAAATTAATTACAAAAGAACTTAATGAAAATTTAAAATTCTGTTTTTCAAATATCCAATTAGAGACCAAAACTACTTATGTTGAAAATTTCAGAGTTGTAGCTCTATTAGAATTCGTTTTGTAAATTACTTATTAATTAATTAAAAAAATTAATTAAAAATGAACTAAATAAAAATTGAAAATTCTATTTTTCAAAAGTCCAATTAGAGAGCCAAAACTACTTATGTTGAAAATTTCAGAGCTCTAGCCCTTTTAGAAATCATTTTTTAAAATATTTGTTATTTAATTAAAAAAAAGCAAAAAAACATCAATATTTTTAAATTCTGTTTTTTAAACTACAATTAGAAGGCTAAAACTACTTATGTTGAAAATTTCAGGAGTGTCTCTATTTGAAGTCCCTTTGAAAAAAAAAAAATAATAATTAAAAAAATTAATTAAAAAAGGAGTAATTAAAAGTTTAACATTCTGTTTAACATATGTACAATTGGAAGGCCAAAATTTCTTGAGTTGAAAATTTCAGAGCTCTACTCTAATTTTAAGTAGGTTTCTTTAGATCCACATAGCTACAGACACACACAGCTAGTTTTATTATTATAGATTACGCAAAATATAAATGTATTAAAAAAGGCTGGATTATATTTAACTGATTCATTTATTACATCATACCGTGTTTGCCGAATTTTCTTCCGACAAAAGCGAAAACCACATTCATTTCATAAATATGTCTCCCAAAAAAGCCTCACCCATGAATGAATAAAAACATAACTCTTTTTTTTTTATTTATCTTCTACTACTCAAGAATCAGTCATTAATCACCCTGTCAATCCTAACCGGGGAATGTATTCCTACGCGAATGGTCGAATTTCGGAACTACCATACAAATTTTACAGTAATTACGTGGTAGCTTTTTAAATACAACTCTTAAAAATATTAATTTTGTACCATTTGAAAGAAAATGATTAACTCTACAGATTTGCTCTACAGATTTATTTTTTCTGTTGTTGTAAAGAATTTTTATTAACGTTTGAACTCAAACTTGAAAAGATGGAATTTTTTGAAAATATTTAAAAAATACTTCTCAATAAAATACTAAGCCATCATTAAACCATCATCTTAAAAAACATTTCGAATTTTTTTATGGTGAAAAAATAATTCGAATGTTTTAAAATTCTTTAGCACAGTGTTGTGATTATTTATATGAAAATCTCCTATACTTTAACATTGAGATTCAAAATGTAGGTGGCGTGTCGATAACAGCCTTAAAGGCAGGGCCAAATTTCCGCAAGGACAAAGGTAAAACATGTCCTGGGCATACTTTTTTATAGGATCATATTTGCATTATTAAATGAAATTTTCTAACTTTAATTCAATTATTATGATCATTTCAAACTCCAATAATAGCAAATTAATACTATCAATTTTGTGATGACAGATAAAAGCCGGATGCTATTATTGTTATCGAATGATTTAATTTTCTTAAACTTTTTTTGTACTTTATACATTATGAAAAGTAATCATAAACTTTACTATTCGTGAAGAAATGGTATGCGTACACTACAGCACTTGCAGAAAGAAAACGTTTTATTTTAGGAGCCCAAGTTGATTCGCATTTGTCCAAGGATCATAAAAACCTAAATAATTCTCTGCGAAAAAACTGTGTTGATTAACTAATTGTATTTATCAAGTAAGGAATAACTTTTCTTTCTTCATCATTGCACTCCCATTTTGGAAATTCCCAATTATGGTTTAACTGCTCCATAATTGTGTAAAATGTTGTCTGGACAAAAAACGGAAGAGTCAAATACAAATATACTAAAAGCTTTATTTTTTACTTTTTGGCTTCTGGTTGTAATAGAATTACGACTTTTCTTTCATTAAATTAGAAATATTTTGAACTTAAATCTAGTTATTCATGTTAACGAACAATCATAACATAAACCACTCTTTTAACATCTGTTCTTGTGGGGGTGTAGCTCAGTGGTAGAGCGTTCGCTTCGCATGTGAAAGGTCCGGGGTTCAAATCCCCGCACCTCCAAGGTTAGTTTTACTTGATAAAATATTTTTTAATATAACTTATGACTGATATTTTGAGTTAGATTAAGATATTAAACTTAGTAAATATAAAAGTACAACCTCAAATTAATAAATAATATAACCCATAAAAACAAACTTTTTAATATAAATCCTTTATATGCATTGCCAATTTTTATATTTGTTAACACAGCTCCAATTCTGTAAACAGCGTGTGCTTGGTGTTTGCATCTAATTTTAAATATCACAAGAATTTCTATCAGCAAAACGTGCGGCAAGTTACGTCGCAAAATTTATTTATTAAAAATGAACGTCACGCTCACATCCAAATATCTTTAATTTATTCTGATTAAAACAATTTTATAGTTTATTTATTGAAAGAAATTTGGCAACAGGAAAGAATTTCAACAATTGTCGGTTCAATGCTTTTTAATGCGATTGGATGATGGCAAGTTGGTTTATTAGTATTCCGTAAAAGCGTCCTTTTAGTGACAGTTACAGCCCCAAAATTTGATAAAATGCATTGTCATCGACGTCGAATCTATCTGCCAAGTTTCAGCCCGATTGGATGAAGGCAAAGGGGTTAATTAAGCGTCCACAGATTTGTTCCCCATCGACATACACACAAAATCGAAGCTAAAATAAAGGATTTAAAAATATGAGAAGGTCTTGATATACAAATCTATAATAATAATTCAAGATGTGTGTCTGTCTCTCTGTCTGTCTGTTTGTCTGTGGATCTATAGAAACCTACTTAAAATTGGAGTAGAGCTCTGAAATGTTCAGCATAATTAGTTTTGGCCTTCTAATTGTATAAATCACAAATAGAATGTTAAAATTTAAATTAGTTCTTTTTTAATTAATTTTTTTAATTAATTAATAAATATGTTGCAAAACAATATCTAATAGGGCAACAGCTCTGAAATTTTCAACATAAGTAGTTTTGGCCTTTTAATCGAACTTTAAAAAACGGAATTTTTAAATTTTTATTTTGTTCTTTTTTAATTAATTTTTTTAATTAATAAATAAACATTTCACAAAACGACTACTAATATTGCTACAGCTCTGAAATTTTAAACATAAGTAGTTTTGTCCTTCTAATTGTATAAATCACAAACATAATGTTAAAATTTTAATTAGTTCTTTTTTAATTAATTTTTTTTAAAATTAATTAATGAATATGTTACAAAACGATATCTAATAGGGCTACAGCTCTGAAATTTTCAGCATAATTAGTTTTGGCCTTCTAATTGTATAAATCACAAACAGAATGTTAAAATTTTAATCAGTTCTTTTTTAATTAATTTTTTTAATTAATTAATAAATATGTTGCAAAACGATATCTAATAGGGCAACAGCTCTGAAATTTTCAACATAAGTAGTTTTGGCCTTCTAACTGGACTTGAGAAAAACAGAATTTTAAATTTTTGTTTAGTTCGTTATTAATTAATTTTTCAATTAATAAATATATGTATTACAAAACGATTTCAAATAGGGCAACAGCTTTGAAATTTTCTAAATAAATAGTTGTGGTCTTCTAATTGGATTTTTGAAAAACAGAATTTGATTTTTTTTTATTTTTTTTTAACTAACAAATATTTTACAAAACGATTTGTAATTGGGCTACATTTCTGAAATTTTCGACACAAGTAGTTTTGGCCTTCTAATTGGACTGACAAAAAGAATATTAAAATTTTAATTTGTTTTTCAATTAACTTTTTCACAGAAAGCGACTTCGAATAGGCCTAGATCTCTGAAAGTTTCAACATAAGTAGTTTTAGCCTCTAATTTTGCTTTCCACAAACACGTGTGAAAATAATCTTAAAGGGGTGTTGTATTATTGTATTAACGGGGAATTTTTTTTTCTTGATGAGGGAGAGGCTTCCAATATTAAATCTTTACGTAGCAATTAGATTTTAGTGAGTGAAGCGAGCTTATGCTTACTCAGCAATGAACCTTTCAGCGAGAGAAGCGAACCTATGTTTGCATAGCAATGAACCTTTTAACGAGTGATATAAGCCTGTGTTTATGTGTCCATGAACTTTTCAGCGAATTTAAGCGAGCTCGATTTTGCGTAGCGATGGACCTTCCTGCGAGCGAAGCGCCAAAAACTGGGTCCTATACACGAATGACAGATTTCCGCAGCGCGAGGCCTCACAGCTAACTGAAATATTGTATATGTTAAAATTTCGTAGCGAAGCAGGGGTATTTAGCTAGCTTACTAATATATAATATTGATTTTTAGCAACTGCTTGAGAGAAAATAAGGATTATTTGTGAAAAGTTTAAAATAAGATAGTTGAAGTAATTTTCATCAATTTTGGGTGCCCATATGTGCGCCATCCAACAACACGTAGCACTGTATTGGTACAATAAGGTCAATTAAACACTTTGGGACGCTATTATAGATTGTCGCGTGATAATTAAGATTTTGGCAACCTTAACCTAACGACTTACGACGATTTCAAGTTTTTTTTTTTTTTTTTTTTTTTTTTTTTTTTTTTTTTTTTTGCATTTCTCCACGTTTTGGAACTCTCTGATTTCAAAAAAGTGATACAGAAAAAATGTCTGTATGTATGTGTGTACGTGGTCAGCATAACTCTCCAAGCAAATTAACCTACGATATTCAAATTTGGTATGCAGGTTGGTGATGTCATGTCATGGCCTCGGTCATGAGTATAAGGTAGCTGCCATTGAAAAAAATAATGTTTTTTAGTAATTGCTAAAAAAACATCTCTAACGATTTTGTTTAAAACCGCTGCGGTAATGCCTCTTGAGGTGTTCTAAACATCTCCACTCCACTCTAAACATCCCCAAAAAACAGCTCTGCGCATGATCAACAAAAACACGATCGGTGCAAACGGAGGCCACTATCCAGATATTCAGAGTAGAAAACCGATAAAATTGGCATTTGTCATATTCAAATTTCCGCCGTGCGGCCCTGTCGTGTGTTTGTTGGCAGTTCGCAGAGCTGGGTTATTTTTTTTTTTTGTGGGAGCATAACGCATCCTTTTTTTGTGATACATGTACCATTCCAACGCTCTTTAAGATTTTCGCATGCGCTGAGCATTTTCTAACAGGAAAAAGTAGGTGTTGCTATTTGAAAATTTCGAGTTTCTGTAACTATAACCGTAACCATGAGCGCAATTTTATTGCCATTCACAGAATCTCGAACTCATACCTCTGAGTAACTATACCTGAAATCTCACATTGATTTATTGAAGGGAACGGCCATTAGAGGTCCATATATCGGCAAAGTTTCTTTATGACCACCCTGTATTTGTTAGGTTCAAAAATAAAAAAAACTGATACAGAATTTGCACAAATTGTATTTTATATTTTCTTTTTATTAAATTGTGATTAAATTGACCTTTTTTTACTTTCCTTGGAGAATCCTTTTACGTATAAAAGAACACACCAATTCTGATGTTGATTATAAAATATATCAACTGTGATTTTCTTTTGTCATAAATACTGTTACGAATTTTTGTATATTTGTAAATATTTCGTAATGTTAATTTTGTAAATAGATAAATTTCTGTACATTTCGCATAAGACAATGCAATGGTTTGTTTCCCAACAATGAGCCTCCCAATGCTTGATAGCGGGTTTTACAGAGGTAACTCTGGGAAGCGAGTTTCAAGGGGCACTGCATTTAACATTATGGTAATAGGAATCTCGCCAAATTGGCGAGATAGAGCCAAGTTGGCGACGGTTTTAATGACTAATTTTTGTCGCCAAAATTGGCGAGAAATCGCCAAATGTCGCCAAACTTGGCGATCATTTGGCGACATTTTCGGTACATGTATGGTACATGTATAAGGACTTTTCGACTCCAATCTGGAAAGTTCTCCAAATGTCTATCTCTGGAATATTCACGAAGATTCGCAGCCTCCCCTATATATACCCGGCCGTGAGTGAGTCAGTGAGTTAGTTGATTTTGAATCACTGAGTGAGTTG
Organism: Linyphia triangularis; assembly: GCA_963978545.1. Classification (NCBI taxonomy): domain Eukaryota; kingdom Metazoa; phylum Arthropoda; class Arachnida; order Araneae; family Linyphiidae; genus Linyphia; species Linyphia triangularis. The sequence continues at coordinate 71,269,689 of OZ021727.1, read as the reverse complement.
TCTCTCAACGTTCATTGTGAGAGCTGTATTCCTGACTTGAGTTGTTGACTGATTTTGAGTCACGGAGCTAGTTGTTAGCTGAGTCCGATAGTTGACTGATGTTAGTTGATTTTGAGTCACTGAATTAGTTGACTGGAGATACTGAGCGAACTGTATTGCATTGTCTTTTGCGACGATTTAGCAGTTGTTTGTCAAGTTTTTAACTGCTGTTTTGTGCTCTATTGAGGTGAAAAGAGCTGTATTGTGTCTACTAGAACGAGTAGTTCTGAAGCTGTAAGAGAACTGTGAAGAATTATTTTGGAATAAATTTCTGCAAGTTTTGATCAGCTTTGGCGTCAAATCTTTCGAACCCGTACAACGCAACAACTGGTGTCAGAAGAGGGATTTGATGCCGATTACCAGAGCAATGGCGGAACAAGAGGAAAATTTTCAACAGCTTTTTGCTTTCATGCAAGAAATGGAGAAGAAATTATCCAAAGGGCAAGAAGAGATAAAGAAGAGAATTTCCGAATGGTGTGAAGAAATGAAAGCGAGCCAAGAAGAGATGAAAAAGGGAATGTCCGAATGGTGTGAAGAAATGAAAGCTAGTCAAGAAGAAATGAAAGCGAGCCAAGAACAAATGAAAGTGAGCCGAGAACAGATGAAGAAAGAAATATCCGAATGGCGACAAAAAAATAAAGCTAGCCAAGATGAGATTAAGAAAGAGATTTTCTCTGGTCAAGGTGAGATGAAGAAAGAGATTTTCTCTGGTCAAGGTGAGATGAAGAAAGAGATTTCCTCTGGCCGAGAAGAGATGAAGAAAGAGATTTTCTCTGATCAAGAAGAGATGAAGATAGAGATTTTCTCTGGTCAAGAAGAGATGAAGAAAGAGATTTTCTCTGACCTAGAGGAAATGCAGAAGAATATTCCTGCGATCTCTGCCGGACAGGATGATTTAAAGGAGTCTTCGAATGCGGCACCAACTTGGCAGGACATTTCCATCTATAGTCCTACGACAAAGCATTATTGGGCCCCCTGGGACTCTCTTCATATTCGAAATGGCGTGCTGTACCGGAAGTTCGAATCTGATGATGGAAAGACATCCCGATGGCAACTATTACTTCCAAGATCCCGAGTCCCAGACGTTCTTAAGGAGCTTCATAGCAGTCCAATTAGAGGCCACTATGGAGTAATGAAGAGATTACAAAGAGTTCGAGAGCGGTTCTACGGGAGTAAGACAAGGGCTGACATGGAGAAGTGGTGCCGATCATGTGATGCCTGTGCAGCACGGAAAAGACCGAAGAAACGCAGTCGAGGAAAACTGCAACGTTACAACGTGGGAGCTCCTTTTGAACGGATTGCGTTTGACATCTTGGGACCACTACCACGATCTGCTGACGGCAACAGATACATCCTTGTTGTCATGGATTATTTTATGAAGTGGCCCGAAGCGTATCCTATCCCTGATCAAGAGGCTACCACCGTTGCAGAGGTAATGGTTCAGAACTGGATTTCCAGATTTGGAGTGCCTCTTCAGTTACACTCTGATCAAGGAAGGAATTTTACCTCTGATGTAATGAAAGGAGTTTGTGATCTACTTGGAATTGACAAAACACAGACGACGCCTTTACATCCACAATCGGATGGCATGGTGGAGAGGTTTAACAGAACCATCCTCAATAACCTCTCACTGATGATTTCAAGAAACCAACAGGACTGGGATCAGAAGTTACCTTTGTTTCTTCTGGCCTATCGCAGCGCTATCCACGAGACTACCGGCTATTCCCCATCCCAGATGCTCTTCGGTCGTAACCTTCGTCTGCCGTGTGATCTGTTGTTTGGCCGCCCTCCAGATGCACCTTCTTCGCCAGAGGAATACGTCGAGGATCTTCAGGCACGGTTTGAAGATGTGCACAATTTTGCCCGAGAGCGAATCCACTTGGCGACGGATAAGATGAAGACCAGATACGGCACGAAGGCTACAGGACATCAATTCCACGAAGGTGACAAGGTTTGGTTCTGGAACCCGAAACGACAGAAAGGACTCTCTCCCAAACTTCATTCTCACTGGGATGGTCCTTACTCAGTCCTCAACCGGCTGAATGATGTCGTGGTCCGAATACGTAAGTCACCAAATTCTAAACCTAGAGTCGTTCATTACGACAGGTTAGCCCCCTACTATGGCCATAGTTTGTAATCCCCATAGTGTGTAATCCCCATAGTTTGTAATCCCCATAGTTTATAATCCCCCTTATGTATAAAGTGTATATAGTCATTAAGACCATGGTCACATGTGTATATAAATTTTTACGTTTATTATTTATTTAATGGTTTACTTAATTAATTATTTATTTATTCAGTAATGTTTCTGTCTTTAAATTAGTAAGTTTAGTAAGTTTTATAGTTTAGTTATGAACACAGAGTGTTTGCTATTGCAGAGCTTGAGCCTTCTTTCCGGGAACTGTACTGCCCGGGACGTGCAGTCCTTGGGAGGGGGGCAATGTTACGAATTTTTGTACATGTGTAAATATTTCGTAGTGTTAATTTTGTAAATAGTAATTTCTGTACATTTCGCATAAGGCAATGCAAAAGTTGGTTTCACGGCAATAGGGGTGTTATCGCTTGATAACGGGTTTTACAGAGGTAACTCTGGGAAGCGAGTTTCAAGGGGCAGGGCATTTAACATTATGTTAATGGGAATCTCTCCAAATTGGCGAGATAGAGCCAAGTTGGCGATGGTTTTGGCGACTAATTTTTGTCGCCAAATTTGGCGAGAAATCGCCAAATGTCGCCAAACTTGGCGACCATTTGGCGACATTTTCGGTACATGTATGGGTACATGTATCCCTTGTGTACTTGTATCCCTTGTACATGTATATAGGACTTTTCAACTACATTCTGGAAAGTTCTCCAAATGTCTATATCTGGAAGGTTCACGTATGTTCTCAGGTCACCCTATAAAAACTCAATGAGAGCGGGTGATGCAGTTAGTTAGTTAGTTGTTGACTGATTTTGAGTAACGGAGCTAGTTGTTAGCTGAGTCCTATAGTTGACTGGAGTTAGTTGATTTTGAATCACTGAGTTAGTTGTCTCTCTACGTTCATTGTGAGAGCTGTATTCCTGACTTGGGTTAGTTCTTGGATTTTGAGTCACTGAATTAGTTGACTGGATATACAGAGCGAACTGTATTGCATTGTCTTTTGCGACGATTTAGCAGTTGTTTGTCAAGTTTTTAACTGCTGTTTTGTGCTCTATTGAGGTGAAAAGAGCTGTATTGTGTCTACTAGAACGAGAAGTTCTGGAGCTGTAAGAGAACTGTGAAGAGTTATTTTGGAATAAATTTCTGCAAGTTTTGATCTGCTTTGGCGTCAAATCTTTCGAACCCGTACAACGCAACAATACTTTGATGCAGTGGTAGTTTCATTCATAGGCAAAACGGTTCTTTTTTTCTTCTTTTTTTTTTGGAAAAAAAAAATAATGACTCAAAATCTTTTTTACTTTCAGGGACTTCACTTAATTTCGTCTTTGTACGCCCCAATCTGTGAATTTGTATTTTATGTTTTTCCCTTAATTAATTTATGTACCGATTAATTTACTTTTCTTGGGAGAATTCTTATCTAAGTTTCTCTTAAGGCATATGTTTAATCTATTCGTTTCGTCTTTTGAAAATAATATTTTTATGTAACTATAAGCGCAAAACTCAACACCATAATATAAATCCAGTCATAAAAATGTTTTTTTCAAAAACGAATTAAGCAATGTAAAAATATGCATTTAAAAAAAAACCTTTTATTTTCGGACTTTCTTCATGAGGTGAAAAATAGTATTAAATACTTTTATCTAAAGAAACAGAATAGCAGGTCATCCTGGGTTGGCCTTTCGTAATTCGTCAAATCCCTCAACAAAAAACAAGTTCTCAAAAGGAATGTTTAAGTTGTGATAAAACCATTCGATTCTAAATATAGGAATTGGAAGCCTTTAGAGAACAAAGGAATGCAATGCGAGCAATATCATCCAGAGTCCCCATACGTTGCGTTGAGCTACTTAATGACGTCACGTAGAGAATAGATGACGTCAGCGCGCTAGGGATGGAGAAGCGCAAGAGGGATTTTCGGATCGAGAATCAGGCAAAACAAGGTTTAATTGGGGATAGTTGCTGCAGTGGGTTGAATCGATAGCCCAAGAAAGTGGGAACTTTGAGAAGAATGTAATTTGTATTTTGTTTTAGAAATAGTGTAGATGTTAAGTGAGTTTAAGTGAAGCACTCCAACCGGTACATTTCTTTCAATTTATGCATATTTGTATTTGGTGTTTGTTATTTCGTTTAAAGGTTAAAGATTAATTTTGAAGTCTTCAATTTTTGAGGTTGTGACTAGATAAGTTCTGCTTGAATATAAAAATTTTGTATACTAGGAATGGGCAATTTTGACTCGCTCGTTTTTGGAAGATTTGTCTAAAAGATGGATGCATGGTCATGGTCATCCTCAAAGTCTCTTCAACATAATATACTTTTTGTTTCTAAGTATTTGTTTCTAATCATTATACAAGGAAGTCACAATTTAGTTAGGCAATCGAATTCAAATAGATCTGTATAATTCTTAATAACTAGGCATAAGATGCATTTTTTTACTTTCAATTATCCATATATATATATATATATATATATATATATATATATATATATATATATATATATATATATATATATATATATATATATATATATATATATATATATATATATATATATATATATATATATATATATATATATATATATATATATATATATATATATATATATATATATATATATATATATATGCATTTTTCCACGTTTTGGAACATTCTGATTTCAAAAAAGTGATCTAGAAAATATGCCTGTGTGTACATGGTCAGCATAACTGCCGAACAAATTGACCTACGATGTTCAAATTTGGTGTGCTGGTTGATGGTGGCACAAGGATTTCCCATTAAGGTTTCATCAAAATCGTGCATGCGCACAAGTTGGCACAGTTATTTTTCATTAATTTTCGTCTTTGTAGACGTAATATACATTGGCACTTTGAATAAGTTTGAAACGAAGAAACGATTTGATGCTTGAATAATATCGTCTTCACCCTTCCCATTTGAAAATTAACGAGGGGAAGACTACTATATCAAAAATTAATGCCCATTACTTGGAGATATGGAATATTTGAATAACGGTTTTATTGCGTCTCATTCGAAATCGGCTTTCGAACAGTTGTGAATCTTGGCAGACTAGAATATTCGTAAATTAGTAGTAATTCTATGCATTCTGTACAAAATTCAAATTGATGTTCGACTGGGTATTATTGCAGCCGCCTCTTGGTTTTAAAGATTTGTCACATTTCACTATGGCATTGTTGAACTTGAATGAAACCACAGCGAGGTTTTTTTTCTTAAATACGTATTTAAACTTTTCAGAGTTACAGCAACTCTGAATGTCAAGTTCAAAATTAAAAGAAATCTATCATGATATTAATGTCAGTCATTTACTTAACAATAATTGAAACTACAAATGCCCGCTAGTTTCTAGCTGAAATTTCTGTTTTAAATAGTTCCTATTGAAATTTCAATTATGTAGTACACAAAAATATATTTGAAACGTTATCAGTTATTAATGAGTAATAGTGGGAACCTAGAAAAGTGGGCCCTGGTGGATGCTGTATTTATCCTAGTAGAAATCAAGTCTTGTTAGAGGTATTTCTGAATCACTCATTGGCACTTCTATAGAGTTGATATTATAGTGACAGAAATTATTTTGGTCAGAAAGAAGAACTTCATTTGTACCAATAAATCAGAGCAAATGACTAAGGGATAAAATATATTGATTTCAGAACTATGGGTGAGGAACATCGCACAACTTTCAATTAAATTACACTCCAATATTGATGTCAATTGTCATTATTTGTGTCATTTACCGTTTTTATTTTTTCAACATTCATTTAGAAAAAATTGCCAGTTTGGCGACAATTTTTGCGATAAGTCTTGTATGGCTCTTTAAAAAAAAAAAAAAAAAAAAAACCTCCGCCAAAATGTTGGTGATATACTTTTCGATAATTCTTATATAATCCTTTCTTATAACTGACCTGGGGAGAGAAAAAAAAATTCCTTAATGAGGTATGCTCAAGGAAAGAGAACTAAGTGTTAAAGGGGTTTAATATTCAACTTTTTACGTCATTAAAGCATTTTTACAGGAATTTCGGAGGTGGGGACGTTTAGAACACCTTAAGAGGCATTTCCACAACGATTTTGAAAAAAATCGTTAGAGCCGTTTTTTAACAATTACTGAAAAACATGATTTTTCAAGGACAGCTACCTTATGTGCATGTGCGAATTTGACCAAAACCTTAATGGTAGGTCCCTGTGCCATCACCAACTCGCACACCAAATTCGAACATCGTAGGTCAATTTTTTCGGGAGTTATGCTGATCACATACACACACACACACATACACAGACAGACATTTTTTCTATATCACTTATTTGAAATCAGGATGTTCCAAAACATGGAGATATGCAAAAAAAAATAATCGATTTTTTTTTTTTCGTGACCGAATTCTTTACTTTCATTACCTATGTATACATATGGATAATTAAAAGTAAAAAAAAAAAAATGTTAGAAAAAATATTCATAAAAAATAGTGAGAATGTCTGACAAAAATCGAGGCATATTTTCGTTTAGAAAGTTCTAGGTAGCGAAAATATGTCTTGCATCATCCTTGCTTGGAGGGAAGAGGGAGAACTGACGACTTGACAATCGAGAATTTCACGAGAAAACACTTGTCTCTCCTTTTAAAAATAACACCACCCCTCTAATCACTAATGAGGATTATGCTATTCAGACACTCAGAATATAGAGCTGAAATGAAGTGAAAAAGCGAGTGCGGTAAAAAGGAATGAGACGAACACTACTATCAAAACAACGATTCCTTTTTTCGAATTGAGAGAAGGGGACAGAACTTTCAAGAGGAGGTGAGATGTTTACTGTCTGGGGAGAGGTAGGAATGTCGGCTATTCAGAAAAGGACCATTTTAAAATGGGCTAGCAAGACAAGAGCTCATTAGCTTTCCCTTTCATATGTCTCTTCAAATTGGGCGCAGTTATTTTGACTTTCTAATGTTTTCTACAAAAATCTATTTATGAATTCAGTTGGTAATGTGACCTTTCTTCAAGGAATTGAATCGAATATTTAGTTCGTTTGGAAGTAAACAACTCGGTTTTTTCCGCTTTTACATTACAATGACGTAGTAAACAAAATTTCAAAGACTCTGTTCGTATATCTGTATGGTTATCTGAGATCAGCAATCACAGATGAAACTACAATTACTACAGACATGTGCAATATGCCAAATGAAAGGACTTGTCGAAACGACTCCCTGCATGTAAATTCATTCGGAAATACTGAAAATTATGGGCGCCCCCAAGAGGGTGTAAGAAGGTGCAATTGCACCCCCCATCCCCAAGGCCTTTTAAAAATGAAAGAAAACTTCGAAAAAAGGTGTAAATTCACGGAAAAATAGCACATATGCCGTTTAGATACTATTTTTTGTTTGTATAGGGGAGATTTTTGTACCTAGGGCCACCCCACTTTTATTGAATAATGTTTAGTTCTAAGTATTTTTACTCACTTTTCACTGCTCTTTTGGCAGCATTTTTAAATCTTAGAGGAGTAAGCTGCGGCAAGTTACAAGTGGAAAACGTTTTTATATGGTCTGCAGTAACATTTTGCAGCTCATGTCTTTTATCGTTTTACAAAATTAAGTCAAATACTTTCCTTTGAATTCTAGAAAATAACTTTGTTTGTAACATTTAGTACTAAATGAGATGTTTAAATAAGTCCTTTTTCCACGTGCATTTTTAGTAGAAGACATTTTATATGACATTACCAAATCGTGAATACTTATTGTATTAAAATTGACAAAACCAAAATTTGTTGGTGCTTCAAAGCGATAACGTATGCAGCTCATTTTTTTTTAAATCAGTTTTTCAAGTTATGAAAATACTTGTAATTCACTAATAATTTTACACATTGCAATTTATTATAGTTATTTTATGATAAACCAATGACTCATAATTACTTGATATTGTTTGTTTAGTAAAATTCATCTGTGTATGTTTGTTTTCTATTCATTATGGACTGAAACCTCACTTAAAGAGAACAGCCTTAGGTACATCAGCTACTAGCCCTAGGTACAACGAGGTCATGTACCTAGGACCACTTGTGAAATTTCTTTAAAACCTTCTATTTGACCGAATCTATTATTTTAAGTATTTATATCAATCCAAATGGGAATTAATTACTATTACGATGTAGGCATATCAATTTCACATTTTTAAACGGCTCAGTGGTTCATTTTTTGTGCATTGAAAAAAGGATTCCATAGGTACACAGGTCACCCATAATATGCATTTGTTTTTATTTCTTTTTAAGTGGCTTCTTTTTTATTTTCAGCTGATTAGCTGATTCTTGCTCCCCCGTGGTGTTACGGTCTCCTGTTATCTAGAACTATGAAAGGAAAAATATTTATTGGTTTTGCAGGGTAATCATTTTCTATGCTCTCTAAGTTCCTGAAAAAAGTTTTGCTTTTTAATTCATTAGATATAAGGCATTGAGAATCTTAATAATTGGTCTACCATTTTAGAATTCAATTGAGTTTTTGTCTTCCTTTTTGTCACCTTTTATTTAGATGGGGATGGGGGGGGGGTAATTTCTGTAACTTGTAAGAAATAAAATATATTTTTTCTTTTTGGGTTCTTTGTTCGAAACGCTGTCTCTCGAATGCCACGGAAAATAGTTGCATGATAATTTTTTTTTTATAGAACTAGATTAACGTGTTTTTAACATGGTTGCGATTGATGCCAAAATAAAAAAAAAAGCGGTAGAGGAGAGAATTTCAAAAATAAAGTCCGCAAATTTTTAAAAAATTTTCTCAAAGAGAAAATTAATTCATAATTATTAATTAGAATTTCATTAGAAAAACTTCATTTGAAAAAATAATGATGTGAAAAAAATTACCAATTTTGCACGTCGAAGCCCCTTGAAAATAAGCCTACCGGTGGCCAAACTGGAGATGTTAACCGGCAATCCATTTTTTAATTCTATAAACTTAAACTATAATGCTACAGACGTGCATTGCATCAGTTTGAAAGTATTGATGAGATTACTCCATTTACCTACAACTCAACTAGAAATAACAAGCAGGAGGGGATATGGGAAGTTAACGTCTTAACTCCAGATAAAAAATATCAGATTAGAATTTGAATATTCGCTGACAACTTTTCTCACCAAGTTAGTTGCCAAATTCGCCATTTTGATTTTGATTTTTTTTTTTGCTTTCTTTTTATTTATATATATATATATATATATATATATATATATATATATATATATATATATATATATATATATATATATATATATATATATATATATATATATATATATATATATATATATATATATATATATATATATATATATATATATATATATATATATATATATATATATATATATATATATATATATATATATATATATATATATATATATATATATATATATATATATATGTAATGTATTCGCATTGGGATAGTCAATGAAGCTATTAGATTGCTCTAGTAAATTCTCCAGTTAGCGAGAACCACTTAGAACATAGTAGAACGTCCCTCAAACTCATATAAGCTACGTAATCCATTTTGACTCCGCCTCTTGGAATATCAAATCTTGACTAGTGAATGCATCACCCACTTCGCTGAGAACCTCTCTGATTTTAGCTATTAAGTGTCGCCGAATTGGGCATGCTTGGTATTTATTGGCAGTAACTGTCACAACTTAACTTGTTTGCGTTAGAGAAGAGCTTTTTTTTTTTTTTTTTTTTTAAGTAAACTAGGAACATTGAACCATGACGTACAAAAATTAGACCAGCACCAATTTTTTTTAAAATTGAGTTATAAGTATCGAGGGATTTGTTTTGTCTATTGACATTTGAAGATTTTAGCATACTCTATTTAAAATTAGAAGTGATAATGGCAAAAACTAATAAGCGATATTCTTTGTAAGTCAAGGGAGAATCGAATGGATGCACTATCACCTCCATGGCGATCGAAAGTTAAAAATGAAGAAAATGTGGTAAAACTCACAAGAAAAAAATAGTTATATCGTGAGTTTTTTAACTATTCATTTAAACAGAAAATTAATTTATAACTATTCATTGACACTTCAATAGAAAATTCTATTATCATTTTTAATAAAATAATGTCTGAACGAAACAAGAACTTTAATAATTTTGCTCCTCCCTGTTTGCGATCTGCACCCTTTTAGCGTTCATGTGCGTATTTTTGTATGGTTTGTGATGGCAATATTTGCAATGTTGCTTTTCGTCTGCTCTACATCAGTCATTGATGACAAGATATCGAACAAGACATAATTAAATCCGAATATCTGTAGTTACTTTTAAAATTTGGATACATTTTTTTTAACTTAGTAGTTTTTGAAAATTTTATTTTATATAACTCTATAATTGTTAACCTGTACTTGTTAAGAATGCTTTCCATAGGTTAATACTAATGTGAATATTTTTAAATGAAATTCCTGTCTTCTTTTTATAATCGATACGTGTCAAAATCCAAGGAAATCGACAAGGTTTACTTTCCTCGTCGCTAATCGAAGCCACACTTATCCTAATTCCCAATTTACATAAACAGCCAATAACCAATTGAGAACATTCCTCGCAGCCAGTCGCTCTGGTGTTGTTTCCATGACAACCAGGATATATCCGAAATCGGATGAATTTCCGAAAACAAGCTGAGGCCCTCCGGGAATCGGGGTTTTATCGAGTATAAACAAGCGGATTCGCCGCTTTCAACCCAGGAAAGAATTATTAATATTTGACCGTTGCCATATTGCTAGAAAAGATGATGAACAATGTTCGAAATATCAAAACATGGTTAGACGATTATTGATTAGACTACTCATATTAGTGACGATGGGGTTTTATTAAACCCTGTATATTAACTTAGATTCAGTTAGAAATACATTAGTTGATAGTCTATTGAAAGAAATTCCTTTAACCTATGATTTCTGAACAAGTACTATTTAAAGAATAAACACACATTTATAACAGTTTCATAAAATCTGAATTCACGATAATTATGTTGATAATAAGTTTAAAAACATAATTTTATTGGATATGAATTTTGTTGACATAAATGTATTGGACTTCATAATGGATATGTTTCACAAATTGCATCCGATAGAAAAACAGTATGAAATTAAAAATTAAAAAGCTTTTCAAATATCCGAAACCACATTGACGAAGAAATATCAGAAACTAGTCTTGATGACTTTATTCGTACGTTCTTTAATTGAATGGTTCACTTTTTCGGTTCATTTTTTTTTTTTTTTTTTTTTTTTTTTTTTTTTTTTTCATTTTCATTCAAAACAAAAAATTCAACATGTAAATATCAAGAAAGGATATTTTGTTGTAAGTGTACGTTTGTTGTTCTAGTAAAGAGGATTAATGATGCTTCAATTCTCAAACAAGAAAATATGCTGGTATTCCGAAATCATGTTAAAAAATTAATTTGCTTATTTGATATTAAATAACCGAATATTGTCTTCCGAAACACTTTTTCTTCGTAAAATTCATCCTAGCCCAAATACAAAAGAAGTCAACGAACTACCTATTGTTGAAAAAATGTTGTCTTTTTTTCTTTTCTGTATTAAACCGTGTTTTAAACAATCTAAAACCATGACCCCTCGTTTCTGCAATAAATTCCAAATCCTCAGTCTCATTATGTTTAATATTTTTAAATAAATGTATTATATCTCCTCCACTTCTCTCTTTCTTCAAGGGGTCCGACCCATTCATAGGAGCCCATGTTAAATTCAACAGCTTTGAGCATATCTCATTTAATAACTAATTATTCTATCTTTCTGAAATTTTCACTATATAATATTTGAATACTTTTAATTACTTTAATGCAAGGCTTTTATTATTTTTTAAAAATTCAAAAAAACATGACTTTCTAAAAATATGTTTAAAAAAATTGCTTAGATTTTAGACGAATTATTCTTTTTATAAAAAAAGTATGCTACTTATCATTTATTCCTTGTGTTAAAGTACTTAAATATATTATAGAAACATGCATAGAAGTTTCAAGTGTTTATAATAAGTAAATTTTAAGTTATGTGCCCCCAAACATGGAAAAACAACATTTTGAGATGCTTTCTTTAAAGTTTAAAAACATGATTTACAAATCAATTTTGTGTTTACTTCAAAAAATGATAAAAAAAAATTTAAAAAAAAAAAAAAAAAAAAATTACTTCTAAATGAAGTATAACTACAAATGAGGCATCATTTTAAAAAGAAAATTTAAAATTTTAATAAATATATATTACTAAAAATCCGTAATATGAAAATTAATCAGGTGCCGGATACGTCTATGGCCGGACCCTTTTAGTCTATACCGATATTCGAATGACGCTAAACGAATAAACATCTTTGTAGTCTTGTGCTGAACCCTCTCCAGGTAAACTTTTCAACCTAATCCTATCCCTCGCACGGAAGCAGCTATAGAAACACTTCCAACAGAAACCTGCTTTGACCTTTTCACAGATCCCCAATAACCTCGCAGCGCCAAATCTCATTTTGTATGCAGCTTGGCAGTTGCCATCCCATCTTCATAAATAAAGCTGTTCCTGTCACGAGCAATCCTTGACCTCACGTGATTTTCGGATTAACATATCGCTTTAAAATTTATTTGTAAGAAAAATAACATTTTGTGTCAGAGCTTCTAACCAATTGCTAACTATCTTGCCACTTTATTCAAGAAAAGATGTCGGAATTATTCCAGGAAAGTATCTTGATAATGTCATTGGTCAGTCACGTTTCAGAATTATTCAGGTTTATAAGTATAGAAGCGATGGACTTCCGAGAAGGCGTGAACAAGTTTTTTAAGAAAAGCGCAAATGTTTTCTTTACAAAGTAATCGTAAAACATTGGCAATGGACAATTCCCGCATTTTTTTTTTTTTTTTTTTTTTTTTAATGAGTGAAATTAGCTTATATTTACGAAGAATTCCATCTGATTCCAAATATTCAAACAAAAGTTCTTTAAAAAAATTAGTTATCTAAGTATTAAGAAAAGAAATTGCTTTGAAACCCCGTCCGATCAAAACGATCCGCTATAGCTGTAACGTCAAAACATCCTTCCATTTCAATGGTTATCGTGAGATTTCTGCCAAATTTTTGGTGTGCGTTTGGTCGACAATTGCTATGTCCTGTACCAGTTGGCCTATTTTTACCTATTAGTCTTTGATTGATTAGTCTTTGCGCGATTTGAGAGAAATTTTCAAAACTGGTTTCTGCTACTACATTTTAAGCCTAGTTGTTTCAGATGTAGGGACGTCACATTCGCTTCGAGCCAATTATGTCGTTTTCCCCGCCAAAACTAACAAACGAACTTCGGTTGCAAATCAACAAAATAAAAAAAAAAGCGCAGTGAAAGAAATGTTTGTGTTTATGGCATTTTCGAAACATTTCGAATTGAATAATAAAAAAAAATGCGGGAATGGTCCATTATGGATGATTTGTATTTGGAAAGACCTGAAAAAGCATTTTCTGTCATATTATGATGGTGTTTCTTTACGTGGATCCTAATAACATTCAATGTTCGATAGATAAGTTGGAGTAAGAGTAATTAACTCAGGCGTCAATATCATCATCGAACATAGGGATATTTGAATGAATAACATGAAACGTTACACGCGACATGCACTGAATATATCCTTATACTCTTTTATTACTTTCAATTACCCATATGTAATACATAGGGTAATGAAAGTATAGGATTCTGTAAAAAAAAAAAAATCTTCATTTCTCCACATTTTGGAACATCCTTATCGCAAAAAAGTGATCTAGAAAAAATTTGGGTGTGTACGTGGTCAGCATAACACCCGAACAAATTGACCTACGATGTCCAAATTTGATGTGCGGGTTGATGATGGCCCAAGGACCTACCATTATAGATTTCGTTAAAATCGCTCATGAGGATTGCCATTGAAAAAATCATGTTTTTCAGAATTTGCTAAAAAACGGCTCTAACGATTTTGATAAAAATCGCTGTGGTAGTGCCTCTTAAGGAGTTCTAAAAATCCCCGCCTCCAAAATTTCCGTAAAAATGCCTTAACGGCGTAAAAAGTTGAAAAACGAATGCCTTCAACACAGAGTTCTCTTTGCTTGAATATAGCTCGTCAACGATCGTTTTTTCTCTTAGCCTCAGTTGCACTTATAAGAAAGGATAATAATACAAGAATTATCGAAAAGTATATAGCCAAAAACATAATTTTGACAAAGTTTTTTTTTTTTTTTTTTTTTTTTTTTTTTAAAAAGACCCATACAAGAATTATCGCAAAAAATATCGCCAAACTAGCCATTTTTTCTAAGCAAACTATGAAAATATAAAAAAGATAAATGACACAAATCCACATCAGTAATATAGTGTAATTGAAAGTTGTGCGATGTTCCACACCCCCAGTTTTTTATTCTATGGCATTTGAAAGAAAATAAAATAAAAATAAATCTCACAAAGAAATCTTAATCCTTTGTTACAGTTACTCCTTCTTATTTTATTAAGTTAATTTTTACCTATTAGTCTTTGATTGGAATCAAGCTTTCATTATCTTCAGGATTTAAACATTTACGACTGTACTCTATGTTCTTCGGTACTCCAGAAAGTAAAAGACATTGAAACGATCTTCTTTTAGATAATAATTTATATTTCTATTGTACGTTGGATATAAGCAAAATGGTAGTGGCTCGCAATCGATTCAAAACGTCCATGTTACATAAAGTTCTGGAAAATGTTCTAGCGAAATCAATTCTATGTGGTTATTCTAAATTCGGAAATTTAGCTGCCTTTTCTGACATCCAACTTATTGGCAATAGGGAATGTGGAAGAATTTGCAGAAGTTTGATCTGCTGAACTGTATGAATAATCGGGTGGGCAACTTTTACAATCTTGCATAGAGAAGACATATCTCATTGCAGAATATAAAGAATTTGTAACTGGGCACGCACGGGACATTTTGGCTCTTTTTTTTTTAAATTATAAAACTAAGATACATCTAATAGTTATACTTTTATTTTATATAATATTACTTGGTGACAAAGTTATATGGAAAAATAATTATTTTAACTTGGTCAAATATGCATTTATATCGTCTGACACAAGGAACACAGACATATTCCTTGCGTCAGACAATATAAATGCATATTTGACGTAGTTAAAATAATTATTTTTCCATATAACTTTGCCACCAGCTATAGTTGTACAAAATAAAAACACAACTACTAGATTCATGACGATTTTAGAATTATAATTTTTTAACGAGTAGGAAAATGAGCCAAAATGACTTGTGCTTCCAGCAGACATTAAATTACTAAATTACTTCTATAATGGTTTTGAATATTTTTACTGGATCAAAATCCATATTAGTAACCATCAAAGCTGTCTTAAGATCGAAAAAATATCGACACCATGTATTACTGTTATTTCTGTTAACCCAAAACATGTAAAAATGGATCAATGGAAATTTTTCGAAATATAAGATCCATTCGGTTTTGGTGTAATATTGAAATTACACCTATAACGAAAACAAAATATATATTATTTTTTTTAACTCATAATAAATTTCTTATTAATACACACTAAAACTCGCTATACTAAACTTCAACTTAACTAGACATCACTTAGACGGTAGATCGTCACAGTGCTCATAGGTATTTAATCCATTTTGGCGGCGTGAAAGCATAATGTTCGCCAAACCATAACCCTGTACAGAACAAAAGACTATAAGGTTTGGCGAGAATTATGCTTTCACTCCGCCAAAATGGATTAAATACCTATGAGCACTGTGACGATTTACCGTCTAAGTGATGTCTAGTTAAGTTGAAGTTTAGTATAGCAGACCTACTGTTGGAAATATCCCAAGTACCTATAGTGACACGTGCATAAATAAAATTAACTTAAATATAGTTATGAATTTTTCTCAGAGAAAATTATGACGCAGTTTTTACTAAATAAAAACTATAATTTATTCTTCCCTCGAAGGCTAACAAAACTTCTTCGAATAACAGAACAATTGTTATCAAGCTTCGGTACATTCAACTCCGAACAGAGCGATAATTAGGTTCAGCGCAAGTAAACAAAGATTCGGTGTTTTCCGAATAGTGTACGTTTTTCGTCTGCCCGAATTCC
The DNA here is from genome assembly GCA_963978545.1 of Linyphia triangularis. Lineage (NCBI taxonomy): Eukaryota > Metazoa > Arthropoda > Arachnida > Araneae > Linyphiidae > Linyphia > Linyphia triangularis. The sequence continues at coordinate 71,253,421 of OZ021727.1, read as the reverse complement.
ATTTTCCGCTTCCGCGGCTGAAATTTCTAGCAAAATCCAGTTAACCAATCGCGTGATCGAAATGACTAGAAAGTTCCCGATTGATTTAGGTGTTGCCATCCCTTTCGAACCTGATAAAAAAATAAAAAAAAATAAAAGAATAGAACATTAAAAGAAATACGTGACTATTTACAATTATATACAGAATAAAATGAGGTAAAATAGAACTTTTATAAATTTGTCACTATTTACAATTTTTTACTGACGCTCTTTGTTACAATATTGAAGTAGATAACAATTGGAACAAATAAATACTTATTAATAATGCATTCATTTCATTCACTTGATAACGAAACAGTTTTTAAGATTTAAATGTACCGTAAAATGGCGTGAATCGGAACACTTTTCAACTTTCAAAGTAATAATCGGTTGTAATAAGATCGTTAAGGAACATATTTTTGACATAGAAACTTGGGTCTTACCTTCTTCTTTGAGAATCAACTCAAAAAAATTTGTAAAAACTAGGACTTTAATTTATTTTGAATTTTTTCATGGTGTTCTGATTCACCCCGCAGAAAGGGGTGAATCTGAACACTCGTTACAATTTATGTTTGATTTTATTTAAATGTTTACAGGGTGGCAAAAAGCAAAAAATAATGCATTGTGGTGAATAGGAACACAAAATTATCATAAAAAAAATCATTTAATATGACGAATAAAATTTGTGTTTGTCAATTATTGTCAAAACAAACCATGTGTTTGAAAGCGTATCAACTCTTATATAACTCTCCTATAACTCATCCAAATAGTCTTTAAAATTAAAAATACTTTTTAATCTACTTTATGTTTGCGTGTCGTATGACTGCAAATTCTTTAAAATATCTTAAGAAAGGAGAAAAGCATCCTCATTTGCTTCAGAAAATCTCTTCGTTCATAAGCGCTTTTTGTAAAACACACTTACATAGCAATAATCTTGTCGGTGAAAAACTTTGCTCACATAGAGTCTTCATACATTTTCCCATATAACTTAGAGATAACGAAGTCATTTAGAGAAAAAAACCAGTGCAACAATCGGGTTTTCTGCCATGCGGAAACTAGGCTCCTCTTCCGACATTTATTCAAGCCTGCAATCTTGATTACTGTCTTGAAGGGAGTAATTAGACTCTTATTCAGTCGTTGAATCTTGTGTGGAACATAATCTTGCCAAAAACAGCTTTTTAATATCCCTTTTCAAGTGTTCTGATTCAACCCGCAAATCTCAAAATCGAGACGAGGCAAAACATAAAAATTCGTAAAATAAAAAGTTTTTAAAACCAACTTAAATCAAGTATGGCATGCTGTTGTGGATGTTTATACTTATCTACAAATATATTAGTTAAGTCTATAACTGGTACATGTTATTAATTACGGGATGAGTTTTGGAAAGGTTAAAACTCATTGGATTGTATGCACGCTGTTTCAGAAAATTTTTTTAAAAAAAGGACAGTGTTGAAAACCCTACAAAACATGTTCCAAGATTAAAAACATGTTATCCAAATGAAAAATATATATATAATTAATAAAACTGCTTTATTTGTGTAAAATAATAATTTCTTTGTAATTTCATAAAGTTTCGTTCCGATTCACCCCGCTGTTCCTATTCACCCCATTTTACGGTAATAGTTCACTAACAAATATGAGTTCACAATTCGATACTCGCTTTCTATTCACATCACTTATTGCCATATTTTTCTATAAACTGAATTGCTCAATAATGAGAAAATATTAGTAATACACCCATTTTTATATGAAAAAAAAAAAAAAAAAAATTAAATAGCACTGTATTCGCATAAATGGAAATAAAATAAAAATATCCATATCCATAGTAAGATATTGCATTCAACGTACTGCTCTTTGTATAGGTACATTTTTATACGTACATTGCGAATCAAATAATTAAGTGGTTTTATTGAAAATACGCCTTTTTATTTCTTGAGACCAAAGTGAATTCGTAAAGGGTGATGCCCAAAACCTTGGTGACTAGTGCGCCCCCCCCCCCCCTTCTCCCCACTCCCCCGATTATAAATTTTATAATTTCGTATGTAATCATAAAAATACAATTAGTATAAGGAAATAATGTATACCTCCTAACCCTAACAATGAACAAGAGTCTAAAATTATTTATTGTTATGTTAATGAATATTCTGAGACTTTTTTTTTAACTTGGAAGTAAGAGGTAAAGCGAAATAATTGTTCAACATTATATATACATCACTGTTTATTTAGATTTAAATAATTCTTCTAAATGTGCATACTTGAAATTAAATTAATAGAGAACTCTAAAATTGTTCTTTTAAATAGCTTGTCTTTATATGTAAGAAGAATAAAAATGTAACTTAAAGGAAAGTTCCTCCAAAGTTAAAGTTGAATATATATATTTTAACGTTTGAAACAGTTTTTACGTTTGTTACATTTTGTTGTTGTTTTTACATTTGAAAACTTTAAATCACTATTTCTCAGTGTCACAATATTTAAAGATTAATGTTATTTTTCTTTAGTAGTTTTTAGACGGGTTAGGTGTTATTAAAAGTGGGAGGATGGATTTCATTGCTTTTAGAAGTGGAGGGATGTATGGGCAGTTTCTTGAAAAGTGGGGGGACGCGTCACCCCACATTTACCCACACTTCAAGCACCAAGCAGCGATATTAACATTTATTCAGAGATACAAAAAAACTCCAAATTATGTTATTATTTTTAAAGAAATATGGAGATATTCTCTATATTGACATGAACCAAAATAAAACCAGGAACGTTGAGAAATACGTTTTATAACATATTCTAATCGGTACAATGACATTAAATACATATTGCCTGTAAAATATATAACCATAAATGTTATTTTTCCGCGATTAATATCGCTTTCCTTATTTTTAAGCCTGTAGGTCTCACCATTGCATTGAAAGGCAGAACCATGTCACTTAATAACAGAGTAAGAAGTTCTCAGAAAAACCTCTCATTAAAACTCCATCACATGATTCTCAAATAAAAAACACCCGCAGCGTCCATTTTAAAAGGGATCTTCAAGAAACGACAAGTTTCCAGAGTAATTCATTGCTGCTCTTTCCTCGAAGCCAATTTTCTAGAAGGAATCCAACAAGTCCATTTGATGAGGCCTTTGCTCTCAGCTGCACTCGTAAATGTCTTCTATTTTGTTCGAAATTGTGGTTTATGGACGCGAAGGAAACCATGTTTTCTTAAAACAAAACTTTATTTTAACGGGAACTCGTCGAATGCCATTGTTGTTAGTGGAAACTGTTTCCTGTCGAAAGCGACGAAACTTTGAGGCAATAAATCGATGACCCTGCGGATTTCGAAACTTTCGATTTCGAATTTAACCATCATGCTTTTTTTTTTTCGTAAATCAAACGGGATTATCGTAAAACGAACTTGCGGGACAACACACAAAACTGCAACTTAAGTGTCGTTTCTTTGCTCAGAAACAAAGATATATCGCTGAGGAACGCGAAGGAACAAAGTACTTCTGCTCGAAATTTCTGTAAATCTTTTTGTTATTCGATAATAGCGTTCCACAGCATTTTTATTTTACTGTTGCGTGGATGGGTTCGAAAGATTTGAAGCCAAAGCGAGATAGATAGAGATAGAAATTTGGAGGATTTTCCAGATCGTAGTCGAAAAGTCCTATACATGTACATCGGGACCGAAAATGTCGCCAAAACAGTCGCCAACTTGGCTCTATCTAGCCAATTTGGCGAGATTGCCATTACTATAATGTTAAATGGCCTGCTCTTTGCAAAATTCGCTTCCTAGAATTATCTCTGTAAAACTCGTTTTAGGAGTCACATTGCATGAAAGAAAAGTAAAACAAACTATTGCACTGCCTTATGCGAAATGTACATAAATTTATCTTTTTACATAATTAATGCTACGAAATATTTACAAATATACAGAAATTCGTAACATTACATTTCTCTACTCTAACACGTGCAGTCCTATGAGAATAGTGGCCATAAATGATCTCAGGGAGGGATAAAAGAGTGCAATTGTTATCCCCCCTCATCTTCACAAGGAAAAACTAACCCATAAAAGAAAAGTTTTTTACACAAATTCTTTATATGTATTGTAACTTTTATATGCAATTGAAATTTAGTTAAGTGATTTGAGCTAAGATGGAATTTCAAGGGTTTTTGACTGCTACTCAGAAAACCATCGATTACGAGTGATTGACTAATTTGTACTTTTTGTCCCCAAAACTGGATAGAATGCTTTGTCAAAGACAATCTTTCAAGTTTCAGATTGATTGGATGACGGCAAATGGTTTAATTAGTTTTCCGAAGATTTGCCAGCTACAAACACACACACAAAATCTAAGTTAGTATAAAGGATTTAATGAAAGGATGTTATGTTTGGTGCAATATATTTTGAATAATGCATTAAAACTAAAATTAATGCTAAACTTTCAAATAACATTTCATTAACAAGTAAAATTAACATTCAGCAAAACTTCCATATTTCGCTTTGGCCCTCAAATTTCCTCTACCCTGGAACTCAACTTGCCTTTCTTTATGAAGAAGCATCTCCTTTTTCTAATTTACAGTCACTTTTAAAAGTTAAGCACGGAGTTGTAAAATGCGAAAAAATTGACAAGTACTGCTTTGATTGGCACGAAATGCTGAAAGTAAGTAGCTATATGTTTATTCATGAAACAAAACAAAGAATTGCAGAGATAATATATATATATATAGAGAGAGAGAGAGAGAGAATTTTTATTTATTATAAGATGATGTCGTATTTGCATCATTAACAAAATGATGTTTAAATTCAAAACAAACAACAAAAACAAACATTAATAGGGTATGTGAGCACCCCTCACCTGCATACAAAGTGTACAGCCTGTGATTATGCTTGTTACGAGATGATCAACCACCTCAGAATTCAATAATTGCCATTCCTCCTGTAGGGCAGTTTCTAAATCTTTGAGAGTGGCTGGCGGTGGGAAATGTCTACATACAGCACGGCAGAGGGCATACCAAAGATTTCCAATTGGATAAGGTCTTTCTGATTCTTTCTTTTTCCTGATTCCAAATATTCAAACAAAAGTTATTTTTAAAAAAAATTAGTTATTTAAATATTAAGAAAAGAAAATGCCCTAAAACCTCGTACGATCGCAGTCCGATCAAAGCGATCCACTATAGCTGTAACGTCAAAACATCCTTCCATTTATATGATTATCGTGAGATTTCTGCCAAATAGTTGGCGTTGGTTTGGTAGACAATTGCTATATCCGGTACGGGTTGGCACGATTTGTAAAATTGGTTCCCAGTGCTGTGTTTCAAACCAAGTTTTTCAGATGTAGTGACGTCACATTCGCTTCGAGCTGAATGTGTCATTTTTCCCGCCAAAACTAATAAGCGAACATTGGTTGCAAATTAGAAAAAAAAGAAAATCGCAGTTAGCAAAATTTTTGGGTTTATGGTACTTTTGAAACATTTAGAATTGAATAAAAAATGCGGGAATTGGGCATTGTGCGTGCCTTGTTCCCTCCAGACCCTTACACGCATATCATCGGGTTGTAGGGCAAATCTGGAATCACCTGTGAACATAACGTTGCCCCAATCAGACACAGTCCAATTCAGATGCTGGCGGCACCACTTTAATCGTGCCCCTTTGGATTGGACGGATAAAGAAACACAAACTCGTTGTACCAGCGTACAGACCAGGGAGGATGAACCAGCGACCTGCTACAGATGGCAGATATCGTTTTACCAATGGTCGCTGCAACCATAGATGTCACACGTGTGGAGGGCGATCTTCGATTCCGCATGACTACAACAGCAATATAACGATCTTACGCTGGGGTCGTAACCCTTGGACAACTGGCTACAAGTTTTCGGACAACAGTTTGTCTGGTTTGGAATTGTTTCCATAATCGTGAAATGACGGAATGATGAACGTCGAAGAAAAGACCAACATCTGTGATAGACTTTGCTGCTTCAAAGCGCCCGACAGCACTCAAAATCTTCCATTCGTCTTCTGGAAGCCATAGAAACAAGTCTAGCTTGAAAACAAATTATACGAATGTTCTAAACACCTTTCATTAGCACTTACATGCAACTCCTGTAACCCTTCATAATGTCGGCTTCTTATACGACTTCCTGCTCTGCATATTTCTCAAAGCGAAACCGTGATTGGCTGTTACCTAACGTATTTGCATACTTCCTTCTACCTTTACAGCAAATTTCAGTTTCTTTAATTCAGATTGGCTTACGGAAATTAGCATTTTCCTCTCAGTGCTTAACTTTTGGAAGTGAGTGTATTATCTTTTCTCTATTAACCTTAAAGAGTAAAATAATATTATTTTTATTTAAAAAAAAATTTAATTGTTAATAACAAAATATAAAAAAAAAAAAAAAAATCCAAATTCGCCTTGATTTGGTACAAACAAATTTTAGTAATAATTTCAAAATCATAACTTTCAATTGGTTGCCCTTTATTCAAAGGAAAACTTTACGGGTGAAGATATATTTAGTAAAGCTGACTTAGTTAAATGAATTATAACTTCTGTAAATTGCCACTGAAAAGGTTATTTTCTCCCAAACTGGTTATCTTACAACGTTTATCTCTATCATAAGGCGTTTCGAGTTGTCAAATTCAGTACCAAAATTGGCTTAAAATTTACCAATCGTAATCATCGCGATAGGGTGTCAAAGCAAGTTTATATGTTAGCCCTCAGGGCAACATTTAAAACACTTATGCCTTAATTCCAAATTAAACTTTTCATAACACCAACAAATCATTAATGCAATTACAATGCAAATTGAATCACAGCATTTATGAGGTCCTCAGGATGCAGAACACTAATCTCCGCAACAGCGTTTTAATTAAATTAAATTTCCGTGAAACAAGACCCAAAACTATTCAGGAGAAATAATTGATCTGGCCCTCCAAGGTTGCCCAATCCTTGAGAGCTCATTTAATTAATGAATTTTCCTCCAAAGATTAATTAATTACCCCCGCAAAGCTCTCAACTTTCGAAAGGGGTAAGTGGGGATGATATGGGTACATCATTTCATTTCAGGGAAAACCTCGCCGCTAAATCTCAAAATAAATTAATCGCATTAGTTTGAACATGGAATATGGAAGTGGGTTTATGTGTAGTAAGTATGTGGGAGTAAAGTACATATTCAGGTCGCTGGTTTTGTTATTGCAAGTTATTAGGAAAAGAATAACTCTCAAATTTTAGTTTGGGGCTGCTAATTGATTCAATTGTTCGGCAAATTCAACTCGTCGAACAACAACTTTTGAGGTAAATAAAAGTTTCTACAACAATGCTTTTAAATTCTTTTGTACTTTAAGGGGAAATCTTATTAAGAATCATTCCCTGTAGTCGTGATTAATTAAGAAATTATTTTGTATAAATCCTTTAAATTTGGTGAATAGATACACAAATGTTCACTTAATGAAATTGACATAAATTGTTTTCATTTAATATCTATTATAAATGAAAATTAAAAAAAGCAAAAGATTATTGCAGGTGGCGCTAATGAATAGGCATTGACGTAAGGATATCAAATGCAAAATAAAATATATTAGACACACTATTCGAGTTTTAAATTTATATCATTTTAATAGGTGATCATTTTCGTACCAACTCACCAAATTTCAAAGCTTTATACAAAATAGTTTCTAATTGAACTGGGCTAGGAAATTGTAACACAGCGAGTATAGGGACAGACTGGATGATCCTTACTTGGACATCCTCCTAAATCAACTTTGTTTTCTTTATTGAAATCCTCTAGAAAAGTCGTAAAAGCTTTCCGTGAATTATAGGATCGTATCAACTCTAAGTGGCAAACGTACCACAAAGTTGTAAAACGAATTAGCAATTTACAAATTAGCTGTAACCTATTTGGGAAGCATGTTGTACGAGTTTGTTGTTGGAGGACACATAAATTTCCTGAAACGAATCATTAAATCTAAAATCAAACCCGTTTCGTGAAGCTGAGGCAAGACGCCGATTTTTCACAGAGATTGTAGGATCTCACTTGGATCCTTTTTCAGGTTCAAATTATGGAAGGTAACAAACGCCAGCACACTTAAGAAACGAGAGCAAAATCCTTCACGTCTTTCTTTAATTACAAAAAGTTTAGAACTAGAACAAGAACATATATAAAATAACCGTTTTTACATTCTAAAAAAAGATTATCGTCTGCACTTTTTCAGTTCGTAACAGAATTCAGAACAAGCCGAATAGTACAAAAGTCAATTCTTATAAGCAACTCCATGATGACGTAACATACTCCCACCTTTTTTGAGTATTTATTTACTCAAAAAACAAAGTCACATTGAGCAAGTCCAGTCTCTTCGGGGGTTTCACCTTTCTCCCATATCTTGAAATCCCGTGGATATCGTCAGCCGAAGCATCAGGAATTGACTCGGCATTCACAGGACCTTGAACTGGATCATCAGTAACGTCTGGTACATCAGAAGGGGTAGTGACCGCCACAGGAATATCTTCAGACTGTACCTCTAAGGGAAATACTCGTTGGATAGGACGAATTATTATTGAGTTACCACATTTGAGTCGTAAAGAACGAATTTTCCCATCTCTACCTGGGATCAATTCCAATACCTTGGCTAGAGGCCAATATAAACGCTTCTTGTTAGGATTCTCAATGAGCACAACTTCTCCAACAGTAAAGAAACGAGATGATGGTTTTTGACTTTTTTCTACTAACAAACCTAAATACTCTTTTCGGAACCTGCTCCTTAAATCCTTAAGAAGTTTAGACCGAAACTTCACTCGTTTTTGAAACTTGGCAAAATCACTTAAATCTAAGTCAGTGACATCAAGAGAAGAATTACTCATCAAAAACATTGCTGGCGTAATTGCCACAAGATCCTCGGAATCCTCTGAAATGTAAGTTAATGGGCGAGAGTTTATGATAGACTCACAGTCACATAAAACAGTTAGAAGCTCTTCATACGACAAAATCGCGTTTCCTAAAGTACGCTTTAAGAGATCTTTAACCACTCTTATAAGTCTCTCCCACCATCCCCCCCACCATGCAGCGGTGGGTGGGATGAACTTCCACTTTATTTGTTGAATTTCTGTCTCCCGCTCTATACTCTCCCAATCAAGATTTTTGAATTCAGCTACAGCACCCCTAAAGTTAGTACCATTGTCTGAATACACTATCTTAGGTCTTCTGCGTGCGATAAAGCGTCGAAATGAAAGCAGAAAGTTCTCTGTTGACAACGAAGTTATGAGCTCCAAGTGCACTGCTCTGAAGACTGCACAGGTATAGAGAACAATCCAGACTTTTTCACCATTCTGGAGGAAGAGAGGGCCGGCCAGATCAACACCTAACACCTCAAAAACATTAGTATCCCTAACTCGGTCAGGAGGCAGAGCTACTGGTTCAGTAACAGCTGGTTTTGCACTGTACCTTCGACACCTCACACACTTCCTAACGATATTTCGGACAGTTTTTCTAGCTTTTAGAATCCAATATTTCTCTCTGATAATTGAGAGAAGTATTTGAGTACCAGCATGACAATTTGTATGGTGTAAGTATTGGATCAACCTCACAGTCAAGGTACAGTTTTCTGGAAGGAGGATAGGTGACAAAAAACAATGGTCATCCTTACGCTCAGTTATTCTGGTCTTAACACGCAGCAATCCCTCATCATCCTTAAATACGTTAATTATTGGTACACAATTTGGATCAGGGAAGAATTTTGATTGTTCCGAGCGAATAAGAACCTTTTCGGCTCTTTCAATTTCAGTACACGAGAGTTTTCCCGTCGCTCTATTTTCAGGAGTTTTACGACAGTTATCAAGAAATCTCTTGATCCATGCAGTCAACTTGATAATAGAGTGGTAATTCGAAAACTTATTTGAATACCATTCCTCATTGTTTACATTAATGTGACACAATTTAACTTTCCTCCTTTCAGAATCGACCTCTTTCACCGCACAATTGATCTCAGTTGTAGGCCAATTTTTAGAATCCTCAATTAGCCATGCTGGGCCTTCACACCATTTTGAATCCAACAGATATCTGGGTGAACAGCCACGAGAAAGAACATCTGCTGGATTCAAGTGACCTGGAACGTGTCTCCAGTTTTCAGAAGGAGTAATTTCTCCTATTTCTCTTACTCTATTTGCCACAAAAATTGACCATTCCCCATAATGTTTTATCCAGTATAAAGCTACCATAGAATCCGTCCAAAAGGTAGTGGTCAAATCAGGCAGGTCCAATGCCTTCTGAATGGATTTGGCCAATCTGGCACCCACGCAACAAGCCAAGAGTTCTAACCTAGGTATTGATACAGTTTTGGATGGAGCAACCCTAGCCTTTGCTCTAATTAGATGTAATTTAATTCCGAAAGGTGTTTTTGATCTTAAGAAAACGCAAGCCGTGAAAGCAGTTTTGGAAGCATCTACGAAAACGTGCATGTCTGATGAGGAATTAGCCTCACAATATCTGGGGATTTCTAAGCCCTCTAACAAGGAAATATCAGTGAACCATTTATTAAACTTGTTATATAAATCTGGAGGTAAGGGATCATCCCATGATAATTTTAGTTTCCATGTTTCTTGCAACCAAACTTTAGGCTGCAATGTAGCTGCTGTTAATATGCCAATAGGATCAAAGATTCTCTGAATGGCAGATAACATCGACCGTTTAGTCAATTGTTCAGTTTTTCCTAACTGTTCCTTATCGATGAAACACCTAAGAGTATCCCTGTCTAAATTCCATACAACTCCTAATACATTTGTATCACCTTCAGATTTAGTTACGCCCTCCCCTTTAACATTGCTTTCCCATGCTCTGAGGTTAAAACACCCCATTTTCATAATTTCCTCAGACTTGGAAATAAATGGATGTATTTCCTGGGCGTGGAATACACCGGTAACACAATTGTCTACGTAGAAGGAATGACGCAGTTTATTAACCAAATCTCGATATTGTGGGGGACTATGCTCTAACAAATGCTTTATTGAGGCTGCTAATAGAAATGGGCTTGAGCAGACACCGAACACCACGCGACAATGACGATAAATTATTTCTTCACTTTCATGGGGATAGAAAAACCTTAAAAAGTCCTTATGTTTGGGGGTTATACTTAATTGCAGAAAAGCTTTCTCAATATCTCCTGATATGCCAATAGGGTACACACGAAATCTATCTAAGATATCCGGTATCAGTTCAATTAAATTTGGACCTCTATGAAGGCAATCATTAAGAGAAGGTTTACTTCTTTCCCTGGCAGATGCATCAAATACGGGGCGGATCTTAGTAGTTTTAGAAGGTGTATACACTGGTCTATGGGGCATATAATAACCATCATTTTTAATTTCATTATCTGGGACCTTTTCAATGATTTTTAACCTCTCCCATTCTTTAAATACAGCAACATAGGATTCAAGACAGTCCTTATCAATTATACCTTGACACATTCGTTTGTGTCTTTTCAATGTTAAACTTTTATTACTGGGTAATTTGCTTTCAGTTTTAAATGGCAAGGACAATTCATATCTACCATCTGGAAGCACATTTAAATTATTCTCAAATTGCTCAATTGCTTTTGCATAACAGATGTTTCCTTTTAAATTCTCCACTGGATCTCGAATACCTATTGTTTCCAGATCCCACAATTCTTTGATATTAAAAGTGGACAATTGTGTGGATAACATACTTACCACTGGTTTTGACAATTGTCTTTCACTTATAGCAGGCACTGAGATTACAACATGTTCCCTAAAATTTTCTTTAATTTTACCCATTAAAGTATATCCTAACTTGGTTTCAACAGCCGTTAAACCACATTCGAGTGTAATGCTCATACCCGTTAAGATTAACCCAATAGAATCGGCTCCCATTAGTAAATCGATTTCATAATGTGACGAATAAATATCAGGTACATCAATATATTTTTCTTTTAGTTCTGATAGTACCAATATATTCCTAACCTTAGGTAGACACCCACAAATTTTATTCTCTGAAAGAACTGGAATTTTACAAGAAAAGTCACCCTTTAAACTACTTATTTCAACATTATAGAGGGAATGTTGCTTGGGACCCGTCTGCTTCCCCCCAAACAAACCGTGTAACATGATTTGTTTTGCTACAGGTGTCAAGTTCAATTTTTCGATTGCCCGTTGAGTAATGTAGGAATTTTCACTACCGCTGTCCAGAAGGCAGCGCAAAACCAGCTCTTTATTTTTATGACTAATTTTAATCATAATTGTTTGTAAATATATATTGGATACTTCTGACTGATTAGAAAGCGTATTGCCTATAACTGTGATACTAGGATCAGATTCTACTTTAATGTCTTCAACTTTAATGTCCTCTTTTTTGGGACACATTAAACTTTGATGGGATTTGTCATCGCAAAAACCGCATTTAATGAATTTATTTCGACAAAATCGTGCCGAATGGTTTAATTTAAAACATTTAAAACAAGCTTTATTTTTTATAAGAATACTCTTCTTATCCTTTAAAGACATTTTCTGCGCCAAAAAACAGTCAGAACTAAAGTGATTTTGTTTTGAACAAAATATACATTTAAATTTGGCTGGCCCCTCTTCCTTACCTGCATTAATCAAGACTGCATTTGTGGGCAAAGATGGCTCCTCATCCCTGCGGTTTGGTAAATTCTTCTGTGGCACTCCAAGTCCCGAGCGAGCAAGTATGATCATCTCCTCACTTTGCACCTCCGAGCGAAGGAAGGACATTAATCTTTCCAAAGAACGCACGCTTGCGTCAGCTGTTCCACTGGATGCCTCATCAATGGATCGACTCCTTTCCCAGGCACGCAGCACCTGTTCCGGAAGGCAGGACTCCACCAGGGGTTCCAGAAAATCGGCAAACTTTTCTTTCGTGCGCCCCAAACTTTCCAAAGCAAGTAGCTTACTCTCAAGTAAGTCATACAGTTCAGATAGGTCGACTTTTCCTTTGCCGGATGCGTTTTTCATAACCAGGCTTAGAAGGTCCCGTACATAAATTTGAACGAGTAATTCATCACGACCGAATCTATCCTTCAGTTGAACGATAACTTTTGAATAGTTTTCTCTCGTGGGCGGGTAGCTTTCTACCAGCCTCGCCGCTTTAGATTTTGGCACTACACTTTGTAACAAATACTGGAATTTATCTTCATCCGGAATATTGTCATCGCTATGAATTTTGCTAAATTGCGACCAAAAGGCTAGAAAATCCTTCGGCTCACCTGTAAATCTTTTCAACTCCAAACGGGGTAACTTAAATTTACGTTTTTCTTCCATCGCGTTAGCACTTTTCGATGCGTCAATATTCATGTTAATTTTTAATTCCAGCTGTGTCGAGACCGCACAAAATCTGTCCCTGTAGGTTTCCGCTTTTGCAAAATCTTCATCGTAATTCGTCGCCAAATCTTCATCATCCAAGAGAGCTTGTGCAATGTTCTCCTGTACGGCTTCCAGGCGAGAAAATTTATCCAATAATTGTTTTTGCAAAAGACATAGTTGGTTTACCGTAGTTTCATCATTTCGTAAAACCTCTTCAACATTATTGGCACACACCGTGAATGATTGTCTCAACGCTTTGCGTTTCGTGTTTTCTCCTTCCATAGTCAATCTTTAAATCGTTTTAAAGTCAAAAGTCGCGGACGCCACAAAAAATATATGTAGGATCTCACTTGGATCCTTTTTCAGGTTCAAATTATGGAAGGTAACAAACGCCAGCACACTTAAGAAACGAGAGCAAAATCCTTCACGTCTTTCTTTAATTACAAAAAGTTTAGAACTAGAACAAGAACATATATAAAATAACCGTTTTTACATTCTAAAAAAAAGATTATCGTCTGCACTTTTTCAGTTCGTAACAGAATTCAGAACAAGCCGAATAGTACAAAAGTCAATTCTTATAAGCAACTCCATGATGACGTAACAGAGATGGTCCGAATCTTCCAAGTACGTACCCCAGCTTCAAAGATTTGCCCGAATAGTTACGGTGTGTGTAATATGGTTCGAAATAGCTTGTCGAACTGCCTTGTGAGAGCTTACTCATATTACGATCTCACATACACGATATGCAAGGAGGGCTATTAGAAGGAGATGCAAATGGCAGCAGTGATCCCCTCACTTTCTTGACTTTATCGTTATTGACAGTGATATCAGATTTTTGCAGTTTGTTCCTTTCAATTTTTGGTACCCAATCACCACCACCAACGATATCCAAATTGCGGACAGTTCTCCCCATAAGCTCCTCCCGATAGGCATTTGCAAATAGAACATAGTTGATGTCTCAATATAGACACTGGATTATGCTTAATCTATTTAATTTGATTTTTGATTAATCCATTTAATTTTTAGACGAATTTTTAGATACATTCATTACTTCAGTTATATTAATTAAAATCCGAACATAGAGTTACATATTGAACTGTAGTTTTAAGCAATGGAGGTTTTAGATTTTGAACTAAAATTATTATTAAAAAACAAATATGAATTGCTAACATAAAAAACACAATATGTTCTGCAGATAAAAGCCACTTTCTACATATTTTCCTAATTTCACAGGAAACCTTATCAAAGTAAATTGACTGCTTTTCTTTTAATGCTACTTTTATTCTTTCAAAAATACATACCTGATATGTATACTAGGGTGGTTCTAATTTTTTTTTTTTTTAAATGCATGAGGTGAAATAAGATGATACACATCTTGATAAGAAAAACTGTAAAAATAATTTAAAAAATAAAAATATTATCTTCTGATAGTGCATTCACCTCAAAGTTTGGATAAAATACAAAACATAACTATTCTTCCTAAATTTTTTACATTTCTAAACGTTATATACTTGAAAGGCAATAATTTGCAATGTGAAAGGGTGGTATGGCACAGGAAAACACTATTCTGTGCATTTTTAAAACATATATTATTAATTAAAAATATTCAAAAATACTTTTTTTTGTTTAAATAAAACGATTTTTTCTGTAAAATGAATACTAACGTTATTTCTTACATATTTTTGATAAAATTGTTTTATTTACTTCAAGCATTCATTTCAAAGTTTTCAATAAATACAAAAAATACCTTTTTCCATCAATTTGTAGAATACACCTATCACTAAATTATCGAGGTACATTAGTTTGTATAGTGTGGAATAAAGTAGATAGAACTTGGAAAAAAATCAAATCAGTAATTATTCAATAATAATCGTTCGGGTAAAACCTTTGAAATATTCCTAAAAACTGTGGTTTGGCGGGTTTCAATCTGGGTGGTCTTTTTCGTGGCGCCTTCTCTTCCTTTGAAACTCATAAACTTACTTGCTTATTCAGTGGATCATTAGCGTAAATGGCTGTGATTGGGACTGCCATTAATATTGGCTAGAAATAATCTGCTAAAATCAAATTGCTAAAAAACAAGGGATATATGCCTCCTATACTTCAATGTACTACCATCAAGACGCCTATTTAAACACGTATATCAACAGGACCAACATCTTTCAGCGGGAACATGGATCAAAAATTGAAGAACTGTGAAAAATATCCTATGACTGATTTTTTACGTGTTGAATATTCAATTCCTCAAGTTGAGATGAAAGTACTGATCACAGATCAGTTATATCTTCTTGATATTTTTGCAGCGATTAGATTAGGTCAATGACTTGGCAACTCGCATACCCAATCCCCATTCACACTCCAGATGGATAGCAACAGAAAACGGAGTACTTAGACTATAAGTGAGTGAATGTAAACCATCGGATGAACTCAAGCAAGTGGTATTCTTTATTTTAAATTGTTACATGCCACGTTGATTTAGAATTTTTTTAAAAGTTAACTGAAGGAGAACGAAGTGCACATAAAGTCACAATTTTACCCTAAAATCAAAAAAAGACAATAGTATCCTTTTTAATTCTGTGACATTAAAAGGCAAACACTTGCTCTAACTACTAGCTGGAGACAAGGTTCCAGAAATCAATCGAACACCTCCTTAAAATCTCTCCAACAGAATTACACCACAAACATTGAAAACTTAATCGTTTTACTAATTTATAAAAGAAGAAAATTAAAATTCAATAAAATAAAAGAAGAATCGTGCTCACGTTTCCAACCTAGATAAATACCCCCTCCATTGCCCCTCAAAAAAAAGCAGTCCCTCAATTTACCCAGAAAGACTGCCAAAGGTGACTTGATCCGTAAAAGGCTTCCCTCAAAGTCTGCATAATTGCCGAAGTATCCCTCTTATGATAGATGGCCACATAATCCTACGTGTTGGGCATTTTAAGTGTTCCTAATTGTATATTCGTATCTCTACTACGCGGGAACATTAGTCCAACAACGAAACCAGAACTCGATATACGAGACCAGGCGATTCAGTTGACGGACGAGCGATTACAAGGCTTCTGGTTCTTTACTTTAGATTCAAGTTACTAACAATTTAGATTTAAATAAAAGAAGTGTCTTTGTCGAAATGAATGACCGCATAATTTGAATATAATTGTATCTTTCGAGTGAGCGGTTAATAAGTAAAACTTATGGCTGCAAATGTCCAGTGATTTAAGTCCGTTGCAGATGATGGAATGGGTATTGATAAGTTGGTAACAGTTACTTAATGTTTAGTTCGTTTTTGATTTGTAACGTTTTAAATGTTTAATGATGGATGTGTTCATATTTCATTTAAGAACGTATAATTTTTTTTTTTATGTCGGGCAGGTACATAGCTAAAACTATTTTATGCTAATGCGGGAATTTGCATTAGTTATTATAGACTTGTAACACTGAATTTCTTTTTAATCACATGTTTATAAATCTGAACCCTTGTTGTATAAAAGGCAACGCTTTTTTTTTTTTTTTTTTTTTTAAGATTGTACGTTTAGCAGTTATGAGTTCCCTCATCAATTTTAACTATGATATTTAAAAATTAAGAATCCCCAATAACACAAATCCGCTGGTCTAGATCGGCTCGATACTGGTCAATCTCAATATTGACCTTTGTGGACTGGTCGTTGACTCGGATCTTGGCTAATCCTTCCCAGTGCTGGGTTAAATACACTGGAGGTTTTGAAACGTCGATGCAGAGTTTTAAAATTGAAATACAGGTTTGTAAGAAAGGGTGGCGATGTTTGTGATGTTTTGACATTTTCATTTTAAAAAAAATCGTGTATTTTGGAACGATGTTCGAGGTTCGGCATGGACTGGCCAGTCTTCCCAGAATCCCCGTTTCTGACATTGTTCAATTCCAGGGTGCTACTTGGGTAATTAAAAACAGTATTAAATTTTTTAAACAGTATTTTATTTTTAAATCCTTTACATTAACTTCGATTTTGTGTGTGTGTAACGATGAGATACAAATCTGCGGACACCTAATTAACCCCCTTGCCGTCATCCAATCGGGATGAAACTTAGTTCATTAAAATGCATTCTATCAAATTTTGGAATGCAATTCTCACTAAAAGGTCGCTTTTACACACGCTTCTGTAATCGCTTCGAAATACTAATAAATCCATAGATTTATTATTATCAATAGACTGCGCGTTCCCACTTCAATCATACAACGAGAATGAAACCAAAATGAATCACAAAATTCGTCTATCAGTCACGTGGTTTTTAATTTGGCTACGTCGTAAAATTAATCCTTTATCTAATAATCTTATTATCCTTTATCGCCTGAGTGAGGAGAAACCCGCCAAATCTGCAACCCTGCTCCCAAAAAGTCCCTCCTCATGTGATTCATTTTGGTTTCATTCTCGTTGTATAATTGAAGTGGGAACGCGCAGTCTATTGATAATAATAAGTCTATGAATAAATCCCATTTAACAGATCATTTGTTGAAATTCTTTCCTTTTGTCAAAATTGTTTTAAGCAAAATAAAAAAAACATACATTCGTTATTGAGTGAAGTCCAGTCAATTGAACTTGAAATTGCATTACAACGCTAGTGAACTAATTTTAACCGATTATTGTTGAAATTCTTTCCTGTTGCCAACATTTTTTTAATAAAAATAAATAAAAGATATGTGTTTTTATTGCCTTACGTCAGACTTATCAGCTTTCGTATATCATTGACTCGCTGTAGATGACAATGTATTCAATCGAGTTTTTGGCGAAAAAAAAGAAGCTAGTAAATAGTTCGGAATGGATCTTATGTTTCTAATGATCGAATACTATGAAAACTCTATCTGAGCTCAAGAAGTTGCAATTGAATGTAAAAATTGGCAATGCATGTAAAGGATTTATATTAAAAACTTTGTTTTTATGGGTTATATTATTTCAAATTAGTATTCAAATTAAGCAATTATCCTTCAATTTTTTCTTTTTAAAAAAAATGTCTACTTTTTTACTGTTATAGTGCTTTCTTTTCATTAAGTTTATTCGTGTTCTATAACATTAAATATTAACCACAAATACTTTCTATAGCTAATTAATTTTAGTTCTAATTATAAATCCATTACAGTCTTGAAACCTTGATTTTTCTTGCCGGGCGACTGAAATTCTTACACTTCGCCATCTTTTCATTTAAAAGGAAATTAATTAAGGATTGGTATTTGACAGTTTTGCAGCCACTTAAGTAGACGGATAGTTTACGAGTTTCAGTAAAACTAAAATGAATGATTGTAATTAAAATGAACACACCTATTCATTTATTCTGAAAGCAAAGTGTTTATTTTAAAAGCCGTACAATGACTAACAGGCAGTTATTTTAACGATTTATTTGGGCATTTCTTAGGTTGGTTGGTTTAAAATAAAAGTGTAACAACAATATTTTTTGCTAATTTCCATTCCAAATTGTAGCAATTTTATGTCCGACAAAGCATTCGAAAATGCGGTAAGGGAAATAGTTAAGAAGAAAGTCACTTGCTTATATGACATAGCATTTATTGTTATAGAAATTGTATGATGTTGTATTTGAGTAAAACTTCAATTTACTATAAAAACTAAGGGTGTGGAACATCTCACAAATTTCAATTAGATTATAATACTGTCACAACATTTAAATTTAACGTGGATTACCTCCAAAATAGTGTATTTGGCAATATACTTTTCGTTAATTCTACCATTATATCTTTTTGTAAATGAAACAGAAGAGAGTGTAAAAACCGTCGTTAGTGAGAGATGCTCAAGAGAATAGAACTCTATGTTAAAGACATTCGTTTTTCAACTTTTTACACTTTTATGGTACATTTACGAGAATTTTGGAGGTGGACATGTTTAGAATACCTTAAGAGGCATTATTATGGCGATTTTGATAAAAATCGTTACAGCCGCTCTTCAACATATGCTGAAAAACATGATTTTTTTCCCCCGTGTTTTCTTGTTTAGCGCATGTGCAATATGGACGAAAACCTTAATGACAGGTCCTTTACTAACCCGTACAAATGATTTGAACATCGTAAGTCAATTCATTCGGGAATTATTCTTATCATGCATACATAGACAGACATTTTTTCTAGACCACTGTTTTGAAATCAGGATGTTCCAAAACGTAGAAAAATGCTTTTTTTTTTTTTTTTTTACTGGAAACAATTCTTTTATTACCATATGCTAACATATGGGCAAATGAAATGAATATATTTGTAAGCATTTAGTTTGTGTATTTCTAAATTTCCTGTTTAAAAATCTTGTATGGATTCAGTTTTTATTATATAAATCTCTATTTAAAATAATAATGAAAAATATTTTTTAAACTTGCCGTTATTTATCATTTCAAACTATTCATAATTTCAATTACATAGAAAAAAATTAAATTTTTTGTATTCATCTTTTTTAGCCTCTTGTTTATACATAATAGAGTTATCAATTTTCTTTTATCCACTTTTTATTTTGTCTCATTCCTACCTTTTCTTACAACTCCTTAGACTGTTGTATGGCTCCCTGTATCCACTCTTGACTACCACCTACTAAAGCGGCGGAAAAAACCGTAGTGCTTTATGCTTAAAAACATGTGTTTGCATGATATATTTTCTTCAAGGAAAGAAGCAAAAATTTTTGAATATTTTTAAGAAATGTTTCATGGGAGAGGCTTTAAAATGTGAGAAAAAATGTCAAGTAAAGTTATTTTTCTTTCTTTTGAAACGCAGTTTTTGTTTTTGGAGCAGCTGTTCTTGCTCTGTTATACATGTAACCCCTAAGAGGTTTGTAAGAAACTTAGGTGATTATGTACACGTAAAATATTTTTCGGAAGAAAAATAACAAATGATACCGGTGGAGGACTGACTGAAATATATTTTATTTTCTTAAAGAAAAAAAATGTGTATATCGTGTCACTAAAACGTTACTTTCTTTAACTCCATCATAAATTTTCAGAGTTGACGCGGATGGAATTGCGTCAACTTCAAAACTGCTGTGGGAAATTATTTCGGATTAAAAAAGGACTCTCTAACTTTAGAAGGATATAACTACGAAACAGTGAGAGACAGAAAAAAGAAACAAGTAGTGTGTTAGAGGGACAGGTGTAGAATTTTCAATACAATGCTTTGCCAAAATTGATAGAAGGGTGAAAATTTAATGATAGCTGCATGTGGTTTACCGATCCGGCCCATTTATATTCTGAAGGATTTGTCGATAAACAAAACTAGTGAATATAAGTTACTGAAAATCCGTCTGGGTGTCTTGTAAAACCACTACATTCTGCAAAAGTTACCGCTTGGGGATTTGTCGATAAACAAAACTAGTGAATATAAGTTACTGAAAATCCGTCTGGGTGTCTTGTAAAACCACTACATTCTGCAAAAGTTACCGCTTGGGGATTTGTCGATAAACAAAACTAGTGAATATAAGTTACTGAAAATCCGTCTGGGTGTCTTGTAAAACCACTACATTCTGCAAAAGTTACCGCTTGGGGATTTGTCGATAAACAAAACTAGTTAATATAAGTTACTGAAAATCCGTCTGGGTGTCTTGTAAAACCACTACATTCTGCAAAAGTTTCCTCTTAAGCTTCTTTATCCAATAAAGAGATCATCGGTACCTTTTCCATGTGAGAAACGATAAGGTCTTTCCCCTATATCCTTTTACAACCATTTGCGGCCAAATTTCAATAAATTGTAATTAATTTTAAAATAAGTGTATTTAAAATTCCATTCCTTTCTATCCAACATAGCATTTGTCTCTTCTTTATTTCTCTTCCTTTTTCTCAGTTATGTCATTTCAAAGTTATTGAGTCCTCTCTGAAAGATCCTGTATGAGGATTATGAATGAAATATAATGAATGAAACATATTCATTAATACATGCTTTGTTTGATGGCATTACAGGCGTGTACACTACATTGAAAAAGTTTGCAAGATCTACATAAAACCATCGATATAGATAAACAACTGGATAGACTGCTCCAATGTCAATGCAAGGAGAAAAACGCGCCGGTGGTTGATGGCGCTTTGTGGATGATTAACCAATTACAGTTCACTTTTATAGTTTTATGGGAATAAAAAAAACCTCTTAAAGTGCTAGAGTAGATATTTTTTTTGCACATTATACTAATTAAGGTCTACTATTGACATTTCTGCTGTGTACATCCCAAAATTTTATTTTCAATCCTCGGCAATCCGTATTTTTTGTCCACCCAACGGCATTTGGCAACGGCTTTATTTTCCCAGCGTAAAGCTTGGCGTCCACTATCGCTGAGCAGAGCAGAGCAGATCAGAACGGAGTGAATTAGAGCCAATTACAAGGTTGTCAACGTCCATTGTAGCTCGAGGCTCGAGCTATAGTAGATATTGGCAGCCTTGTAATTAGCTCTAATCCACTCCGCTCTGATCTGCTCTGCTTAGCGATAGTGGACGCCAAGCTTATCGCTAAGCAGAGCAGAACAAATCAGAACGGAGTGAATTAGAGCCAATTACAAGGCTGTCAACGTCCATTGTAGCTCGAGGCTCGTGCTATAGTAGACATTGGCAGCATTGTAATTGGCCCTAATCCACTCCGCTTTGATCTGCTCTGCTCTGCTTAAGCTTGGCGTCCACTATCGCTGAACAGAGCAGAGCGGAGTGGACTCGAACCAATTACAAGGTTGTTAACGTCTACTGTAGCCCGAGCCTCGTGCTACAATAGACGTTGACAGCCTTGTTAATTGGCTCTAATCTAATCCACTCCGCTCTGCTCAGCGATAGTGGACACCAAGCTTTAAGCTAGTTGTTTATCTATATCGCCCCTCGGCAATAATCCAGCTTTTCCAATCAAACAAACAAATCTATATCGATGCATAAAACACGATTCGTATATTATCACAGCCGACCAAACGGTATAGTGGTTAGCGTGCTGGCTTCTAGACCGCGAGGTTGCGGGTTCGAGTCCCGTATTTGGCATGGGTGTTTGTAAATGTATGTTGGTTTGTTAAATGACGAAATGTTCGGCACATTATAGCCCTTGTGTTGCTGACGGCGCCAGATAATCTGAATACAACCAACCGTATATTATCACAAATAATTTGTTTGGTGTTACACTTTCAACTTTACAACCTCACAGATCTTACGATCGAAATATCGTACGCCAGATCCAGTGCGTAGCCATAAAATTGTCGTGTAGAATAATGGTGGATACTGTAAGATAAATTCATTGAAGATTCATTTTTCTTTCATTAGTGTAGCTTGGATGTGCAGAATATAGGGCTTTCTCTGGTGTTGACTCCCTGTTTCTGAACAAATTCAAAATTTACCATTATTGTAAATACGGATGTCAGTGCAATTTAATGGCGTATTTTGGCCCTTGTGTAACTCTAACCAGGTAGCACAATGGTATTGGCCAACGTCAAAAATAGGGGTTTTGAGAAAATTGGCCAATCCATGCCGAAACTTGAGCATCTTTCCAAACTACGCAACTTTAAAAAAAAATAAACATGTCAAAAACATCACCAAACATATTTTATATCCCTCCGTCCTTTCTTTAAAAAAATATCAATTTTAAAACTTCGCATTAACATTTTAAAACTTTCAGTATATTTTACCCACCTCTGGGCGAGATAGACAAAAATCCGTAGTAAAGACCAATCTACAACAGTACAGGACTAGTGAATGTTAAGTGATATTGGTCAGAGTATTTGCGCTACTGGGCACCGGCTACTGGGAGCGTAGCACCAGAAAATTCTAATGCAAATTAACAACATCAGAAAGGAAACGAATTCGTGATAAGAAGTTGTATAGTCTCAAGCTAGTTAATGTTGAACTAAAATATTTAGAAAACACATATTTTAACATGCATAACTTACTTGTATGATTTTGTATTACTTATAACACGTGATTAAAATCGTATATTCACATGTTTGTATTTCTTCGAGTGTTTTTCCCTTCGCCCATTTTCGGCAAAATCAAAACAGTCACCAAAAGGCAGCTTGAGTGTGTATATAAACACAAAAAAAACTGGGCTTCAGTCGCAAAGGTTTTCACATTTTTTTGTGATGTCACTGCTATCCATTAATGGAGCTAAAAGTGGCTTTTGGCGACAGTATCTGTTTTGTCGACGGGATAATACGCAAGTGCCTATTACACTAATTAAACACATGTGAATTTAATCATGCATACATTTTAAATACAGCTGATTGATAAATCTGCAGAAAGCGCTTCCCAATCATTAGACGTAAGTCATACTATTGAAGAAATAAATCTTAAAAATTAGCATTACCAATCATTGCTGAAATTGACTGCTTTTTGCAGAATAACGTCTTATTGAAAATAATATTAATTCTGACATGTTTGGAAATAAGACTGTTTGTATCACTGAACTTAACATATAAGTAAATGGGATTGTAAATGCACCTAAATTTTCCTAACGAGAAATAATGAAATCAAATTTAGCAGGTACACATCCAGTTTGGCATAAACACAAACGTTCGTAAACGCAAGTAAACAGTGCTAAAAGTGTGGGTAGTCGCGAGGAGACGTATCCTCTCACCTTTCAAGAAAATACCCATACGTCCCTACACTTCTAAAACCACTGGTTATCTATTTCCCCACTTTTAAAAACACTCAATCAACAACTAAAGAAAAATAACATTAATCTTTAAATGTAGTGACGCTGAGAAAAAGTGATTTAAAGTTTTCAAATGTAAAATATATATATATATATATATATATATATATATATATATATATATCATACTAATATAAAAATGTATTATACTATTTTGTACTGTTATACTTGGTCAACTTTTATTTTTAAAGGAACTGTCTTTTAAGTTAAATTTCTATTCTTATTTCATATAAAGACAAGCAATTTTTAACATTTTAGAGTTCTCTATTAATTTAATTTCATGAAAGTTTGCACATGTGAAAGCACTATTTAAATCTAAATAAAGAGTTGTGTTTATAGTGTTGAAGTATTACTTCACTTAAGCTGTTACTTCCAAGTAAAAAAAAAAACTAAATCCCAGAATATTCATTAAAATAACAATGCATTTTGGACAATGTTGTCTTTATTCAATGTTAGTGTTAGGAAGTATAAATTATTTCCTTACTAGTTTAATATTTTTGTTATAAGATTCAAAATTTATGGTTTGGGGGGGGGGGGGGTAGCACTTGTCAACAACTTTTGGGCATCCCCCAACTTTTTTTTTACCCACTTATACCACTGCACGTAAATATAAAATTTTACACAAATGTCACTTTCCATTTGCACCACTTGATATTTTATGTACCCAAGCGGCATTACGCGAAAGCACAGCTAAATGTGAAGCGTACGCAAATGATACTTAACGTAATGGACAATTCCAGCATTTTTTAAAAACGAGTGAAATTGGGTTATAGTTATGAAGAATTTCTTTCGGATTCCAAATATTCAAACAAAAGTTTTTATAAAAAATAGTTTTTTAAATATTAAGAAAAGAAAATTGCCCTAAACCCTTCCGATCGCAGTCTGATCAAAAAGCTCCTCTGGTAGCTGTGACGTCACGATATCGGTCTATTCGATGACGCAATCCTTCACCCTTGTTCTCTATGGTTATCGTGAGGTTTCTGCCAAATAGGTTGACATATCCCGTACCGGTTGGCGCTAATTGACAGAAACTTGCCAGACTGGTTTCCGTTGCTGCGTTTCAAGCTAAGTTGTTTCAGATGAAGTGACGTCACATTTGATTCGAGCCTAATGTAACGTTTTCTCTGCAAAAGCTAGCAGGCTAACTCAGTTTTAAAAAAAAAAAATTAAAAAAGTGCATTGAGCAGAAATTTTTTTGTTTATGTCCTTTTCAAAATATTTAGAAATGAATACAAAAAAAAAAAAAAAAATTAAATACAAATGCGGAATTGTCTGTTGTCAGCGATCAATGATCCCACAATCACTCCAAGAAGTTTCTTTTTACAATATGAGAAAACAGTACGACTGCCAGTGATTTACCTTTTCAAAATGCCACGATGTTCTGGAAAACTAATTATAAGGAATTACCACTCTTTTGTAAAATTAAAATGCTTTTAGTTGGTAAACAATTGCCTTAGCTTACTTGTGGCATAAAAAAAAAAAAAAAAATTAAAACCACAGTCGGCCGGTATAAAGACATTCTACAAAAGAAAGAAACATTCATTTCGGCAAAAAAAAAAAAAAGTGAAGCTACTAATCTCAATTTGTATCACGGACTCAGTGGTTCATCCATCACAGATGCAATCTATTTTTAGAAGGAGAATCTTTCACGTTTGCGCCCACCTTTTTTTTTTTTCTTTTCTGGACTCTCCTTGGCACTTACAATGTAATCTTTCAGTTCTATTAATTACATTTCAAATTAATAATGATTCAGTTGTTTATGGAATGAGAATCTCTTGTATAATTCTGTGATGTTTTCTTGTTTTTTCATCATTGCGTAAACATTTGCAATGATATCCTAGATTGCTGCTGAATCCTTGCCAAATTAGTACAAGTGTCTGGCTGCTGTCTTTTGCACTGTAGCCAAGTTTCAAAAGCATGAACTCAGTAAAAAAAAGTGTTTCGAAAGTTCTTAAAAATTTAAGAAAGATCATAATCAGACCAAAACAACCACGGCTTTATTTGTGCGTTTTAAAGTTTAAGAAGGACTCTACAGACATATAAAGGAAGTAAGGCGTTACTACAGAATTGTCAAGATGATTTTTTACTTTCAATTACCCATATATATACATAGGGTAATGAAAGTATAGCATTCGGTCAAAAAAGAAAATTCGATTTTTTTTTTCTTGCATTTTTGCACGTTTTGGAACATCCTGATCCAAAAAAATTATCTAGAAAAAATGTGTTTATGTGGTCACCATAACTCACGAACAAATTGACCTACGATGTTCAAATTTGGTTTGCGGGTTGGTGGTGGCCATGGGACCTACCAATAAGGTTTTCGTCAAAATCACGCATGCGCATATTGTAGCTCCATTTTTCAATGATTGATAAAAACGGCTCTAATGATTTTAATCAAAATCACTGTGGTAATGCCTCTTATGGTGTTCTAAATATCCCCACCTCTGAAATTCGAGTAAAAATGCTTTAATGATATAAAAAGTTGAAAAACGAATGCCTTTCTACACAGAGTTCTCTTTCCTTGTTTTTTCGTCTCTCCTCAGTTTCACTTTTAATAAAGGGTAATATAAGGATTATCGAAAAGTATATCGCCAAATTCACCATATTGGCTGGTTTTTTTGTTTGTTTTTCACCTTAAGATCCATACAAGAATTATCGCAAAAAATATCGTCAAACTAGTAATTTCTTTCTAAATGAATGATGAAAAGATACAAACGGTAAATGACACAAATCCACGTCAGTATTACAGTGTAATTGAAAGTTGTGCGATGTTCCACACCCCTAGTTTACTTCTAAAAAGCACTAATGTAATGAGAATCTTATACAAAGGCTCTGTTCGTTCGTCTGCCTGAGGTCTCAGACAAAATTACTGATGCTACAGACATTTGCGATATCTCAGCTGAAAGGTCTGGTCGGTATGAGCTCTAATTCCAAAATTTATCTGGATGTTTCAAGAGGAAGTATTGGAATAAGTAACCACCGAAAGAATGCTTCCAAAGTAACTTTAGGGGGAAATTACATCTTGGATATAAATATAGATTTCGGATGAGAATATAGATATTCATTAACAAGTTTTGCTGCCAAACTCATAAATTTGAAGAAAAAAATTATAAAGAAATTCAAATTGTTAAGATATTTTTTAACTTGCGGTATCGATACTAATAAAACAAAGAGTCTGTTTGTGTGTGAGTCTATGAAAACTAACTTCCAGTATTCGAGGAATTCTGAAATTTAAAACACAAGTAGTATTTGATCTCTAATTTGGCTTCTTACAGCTAGAATGAAAAAAGTGTATGTACTTGTGTATTATCCAACTGATCTTTAACGAAATTTTTAGCAGTGACAAAATATTCGCCAACTATTGAATTACTTCCTTTTTGCTAATATTTTTTTTTGCAAATATGAAAAAGCTATTTATTGAGAGAAAAAAATTATATCATCAGTATCCTTCTCACTGAGTGCATAAATATAAAATGGACTGTGGTACGGTAAATTGAACTTTGTTAAATAATTCCGGTGACTGACTTTTGATGAGAATGTATTTTAAACTTTCTTAAAATCAAACAATAATTTAAATTAAAAGAATAACGTAGTCCACCAATCCGATTATTCACATTGTCGACCACCAACAAAAAGTTCTCCAATGGTTGGCAGGATAATACGTAAAACCCTAAAGTATCTTACGTATTATCAAATCGACATTTTTGTAGTACCAAAAAGTTCACCAAACATACAAAACAAAATATTATAGTTTGTCTTTTAAATAAATCAGGATAGTCTACGGGACGATTTGAGATTACATTTCAAACATACACAACATCTAAACAGAACTATGAGTGTTGAACATCGAACAACTTTCAATTACACTATAATACTGACGTAGATTTCTGTCATTTACCGTTTTTATATTTTCATCATCTATTTAGCAAAAGTGGCCAGTTTGGCTATATTTTTTGCGATAATTCTTGTATGGGTCTTTTTTAAAAAAAAAAACGCCAAAAGGGTGATTTTGGCGATATACTTTTCAATAATTCTTTCATAAGCCTTTCTTATTACTGAAAGTGGGGAGAGAAAAAAAAACGATCGTTGATGAGGTGTGCTCAAGGAAAGATAATTCTGTGTAAAAGGCATTTGTTTTTCAACTCTTTACGCCATTAAAGCATTTTTACGGAAATTTCGGAGACGTTTAAAACACCTTAAGAGGCATTACTACAGAGATTTTGAACAAAATCGTTACAGCCGTTTTTTAGCAGTTACTGAAAAACATGATTTTTTCATTGGCAGCCACCTTATGCGCATACGCGATTTTGACGAAAACCTTGATTGTAGGTCCCTGTGCCATTACCAACCCGCACACCAAATTTGACAATCGTAGGTCAATTTGTTCGGGAGTTATGCTGACCACCGACAGACATTTTTTCTAGATCACTTTTGAAATCAGGATGTTCCAATACATGGAGAAATGCACCATTTTTTTTACCGAATTTTACTATACTTTCATTACCCTATGGTATACATATGAGTAATTGAAAATAAAAATTTGTAGTCGTTCGTTTTCTTCTTGATCTATAAAATAAGCTATGCAAAAATGCACGTGAACTTTATTAATTTTTTGAATAGTAAGGACTTCGTACCGAAGCACTCAATATGTGGTAGAATTTATTTTGTCATATCGGCATCAAAATAGAAATCCAACAATCGGTCAAGTTTTTGTTACGAAAAAAAGCTCGACAGGGTGCATACATAATCATAATTACTCTTTAAAATAAATGTGTGTACTTTTCTATGTAGACGCTTCCAAGTTGCTTTTATCCATTTGTTTTGCTAAAAAATCGAAATGTAATACGTTCAATTTTATTAAATTATATAGGGACTCCACATAATATTATTAAAAATTAATTATTTTTTTTATCTGATTGTCATGCAAAGGTAAATAAGTACTTAGAATATGGTAACCTCTATTTCAAAAACAGTGAATTTCATACAAATTCCCTCTGCTTAGATTGTATTATTGATCTACCGAGACTTACTATTGTTGGAAAAAACAATCGTTAACCTATCGGAAAATTATCGAGCTCCCTACTCCCTTGAAAATTGAATTTCCAAAATTCTACCAACAATTTTGATATTTAACTTTAAGTAGCTGTTTCAGTTTTTGAAACATAACTTTTTTGTTTAATATTCTAATATATACAATTGAAATGGATGAATTAAAGCTATTTGGAATTCCGTCACCCGGGCATTAACAAATTGGTATCTTTAAACTTTGCAAAGTAATGATTTGAAACAGCCTAAATTTTCAAAGTGAGAAACAAATTGAGATCACAATATGGTTTCTGTCTGTAAATTTTCATCATAAGCATCTTAAAGCAGAGATGAGAGAGAAGCTCAAGATCAATGGGAAGAAATGAGGAGTGAAAATGGCAGAGCCATCTATCGTACATTTTTGCAACTACAAATGCTCTCATAACCATAAGTGAAGGGGGAGGGGGAATTCTATTCTTCCTATTTTTTAATGATAAAATAGCTTGAAATTAAGAAAAACTAGCACCATTAATTTTTTATTGAACTAGTATTTTACATATTCAGAACAACTTGACTTAATTTTTAATTAATTCTCTACTAGGGAGCTTCGCCCCCTGCTCGCTAACGCTCGCCAACTCCCAAGGATTTGTGGTTAAAACATCTTGCTGCGCTCGAATAGGTTTGCCAGCCACAAAAAATGTAACCAAATTTTTATAAATTTAATGTAAGGGCTAATAGAGAAAACACCCAAATTGCAAGTTTCATAATAGAAAGTTAAATATACTATCCGCCAACATTCTGACTTAAAACTTCATTAGCTATGCCCTTACATTGAAGTCCCAATATCTTTTATTTATTTTGATAAAAACAACGAGAGCTACACTCACCAACCCCTGAATGTCTCGCTTGGGTTGGGATACAAACGCCTCACTACGCTCGGAAAATTCAAGTTTACATAAACAGAAAAGTAAAATTTTAATTAAAGAGTAGTTGTATTAAGGAAAGAGTGGATTTTTGTTTATCGACAGAGAAGGAAGTTATAATTCGCCTGCTCTAACATTCTTTATAGATTTTGAACACAATCCTTTAGGATAACATTGTAATGTCCATTAATTCCTGAAATATAACCAATTAAATTTAATGGGATTTAAAAAAATTTTATTGTTTGCAAATTAGAACAATAAATGTAATTGTTCTGCTTGACTCAATATTGGTTCTATTTGGAGTATTACTCGTTCTATTATTAGACGTATTACGCCGAGAGTGATTGTTTCGTTCACGTCGCCCCGTTAAAGAACGACGTCCAACGCAAGGCATTTTCTGGATAGAAATACTTCAAAATAATAATTACTCTAATACAAAAATGCTTCCGAAAAACAGAAAAAATCAACTTTGAAACGAAGAGTTTAAAAAGAGCTTTAAAATTAGCAACGGGTTTGTTGTTTACATACGTAAGGATGTTGCCATTCATATATTCAAAATCATTGAGGCTTTGTAGTAGCTTAATGATGAAAAATATTGAAATTTAACTAATTAATAAAGTGTTAATAAATTATTTTGGTACGTTTTGGCAAATCTACATCTTATTTCCTTTAAAATGACACCTTGATCATTGAAATTGGTTGAGCAGTTTAGGCGGACGGACTAACCCAAAAAAACGTATTGCCTATTAAATATATAGATAATATTCTCAAATTCAGTAGCTTTAAAAGAATACTCCGTTATTTATGATGTTCCAAAAACTTTTTTTTAAACTAAATCGATTTATCTAAGGGTACTCAGTTTTAAAAGTTCACTCCCGAAGACTAAACTTGATTTTTAATTAACTAGTTTTTGTCGGGAAACAGTTTTTTTTTACCAGAAATAAATTGAGTATCATCGAATGATTAAATTTATTGTGCTGTTGTGTCAAATATTTTAAACGTTCTTGTTTTGATGAGTAATTAACAATTCCCGCATTTTTTTTTATTATTATTATTCAATTCTAAGTGTTTCAAAAAGGCCATAAACACAAAAATTCCTGCTCGCTCCACTTTTTTTTTCTTTCTCTTCTTTTTCTTTTAATTTGCAATTTAAGTTCGCTTGTTAGATTTGGCGGGAAAAACGACACTTCATCTGAAACAATTTAGTTTAAAACGCAGCAGCGAAACCCAGTTTAGCAAGTTTCTTGCAAATCGCGCAAACCGGTATGAGTAATGGCAAGTGTCTACCAAACGCACGCCAACTATTCGGCAGAAACATCACGAGAAACGGAAGGATGTCATGACGTCACAGCTATAGCTGATCGTTTTGATGGGAGTGTGATCGGATGAGGTTTTCTGTCATTTTCTTTTCTTAACATTTAAATAACTAATTTTTTTTAAAGAACTTTTGCTTGAGTATTTGGAATCAGGGAGAAATTCTTCATAAATATAAACTAATTTCACTCGTTTTTAGAAAATGCGGGAACTGTCCATTGCATAAAGCGTTTATTCAAAGAACTACCTCTTTTTTTTCCTTTTTTTCCCCCGACTATATAAAGTTGATAGAAGTTTAAAGAGTTTTTTAAACGATCAATTGAGCCTTCGTGTGTTTTAAATGCTCGTGTGCTGGTCGATAATCCACCATATCCAGCTCTATTCCAAACTACCTTTTTAATTCTATCAAACATGATCAACAAAATATTTTTTGTAAGTGAGAAATACCACATAACCACGAGAAAAGCACGTACATAACCAAAATAACTTAAACTTTCGACCATGCTGAGACGCAGGGGCGTACTGGCTATAGGGTTGTTCGGTGCAATCACCGGGTCGGTCAGTGTCTCTAAAAAATGGGCCGATGCGGTATGAAAGTTATTATTTTTTTTTTCAGTTTTTCTTTTTCAATATAAAGTAAGTGCTTTAATTAACTTTTTTGAAAAAACACCAATGCATTCAATTTTATATTTAAAAAATAGATGCACTAAGATTTATATGTTATAGTATTACGAATTTGTGCTTATTTTATAACTTTTATGGTAAAATTGGTAAAATATATATTACCATTTCGGATGTAATTTTCCAATAACCTGGGCATCCTTTAGTTTGTAATTTAATTTTTTTTATTTTAGTTTTTGCAACAAACAATAAATGCTTTATAGAAACCAAGTTCACTCAAAGAAGTTATAAATAGTAGAGACAATTTTATGTAATTAAACCAATTATTAAAACAGTTCAATTATTAAAAATATTAAAACTTTAAAAATATTAAAACTTTAAAATTATTGAAAACTATAATAAAACTAATTATTGAAAATAATTATTAAATATGAATATTTAAATTATAAAATATACTGATTATTAGAATTAGTTAATTGTTGGAATTATTTTATTATTAACTATAATTGCTAACATTTGATTAATGTCTATATTGAAAATTTGGGCCGGCATAAATTTAAAAATCACCGGGTCGCTTTTGCGTCCC
Organism: Linyphia triangularis; assembly: GCA_963978545.1. Lineage (NCBI taxonomy): Eukaryota > Metazoa > Arthropoda > Arachnida > Araneae > Linyphiidae > Linyphia > Linyphia triangularis. The sequence continues at coordinate 71,221,022 of OZ021727.1, read as the reverse complement.
AGTACGCCCCTGCTGAGACGTATACCCTTTTATTACGAATGGGCAGTTTTGATGTTGATGTAAGTTGTGAGATGTTCTTTAAGTTGTTCGAGTTTACCCTCTTCTTTCCATCTTCCAAAATGATCCACTCTTAATTATAATGAACTCCATGCTTCAAAATACAGTGTGGTCATAAAGAAACTTTGCCTATATATGGACCTCTAGCTTCCGTTGCGTTCAACAGATCAAAATAAGATTTCATGTACAGTTATTCAGAAGTATGAGCTCAAGATTCTGTGAATGGCAACAAAATGGCGCTAAATGTTACGGTTAAAGTTACAGAAACTCAAAAATTTCGAACGTCAACACCTACTTTTTCCTGTCGCAAAATGCTCAGCGCATGCGAAAACTCATAGGAGCGTTGGAACGGTGCGTATATTACAGAATACGAACGCGTTACGCACGCTGGAAATTTGCATATGACAGAAGCCAAAGTTCACATGGATGCCAACACAGGCAATTCTATCGGTTTTCTACGCTGAATATCTGGCGAGTGGCGTTCTGTGATTGGTGTCTTGCCTCTGTCATGTGCACATTTCCTCCGTGTGCCCATGTTTCTGTTGGCCGTTCGCAAAGCCCGTTTATGCGTTAACATAAAACTTCCATTTTTTGTGATACACATATCATTCCAACGTTCTTGTAGGGTTTTCGCATGCTCTGAGCATTTTGCGACAGGAAAAAGTAGGTGTTGCCATTCGTAAATTTCGAGTTTCTGTAACTATTACCGTAACCATGGGTGCCATTTTTTGCCATTCTAAGAATCTCTGGCTCATACCTCTGAATAACTATACCTGAAATCTCATCTAGATATATTGAACGGAACGTCCGCTTGAGGTACATATATCCGCAAAGTTTCTTTATGACCACTCTGTAGTTTACGTAAGAAATTACAAGACAGGACATGATTAAGCATTACAAAAACTATTTCTTAAAAGTGTCTCAGCCACTATAATGTTAGCAAAAACCTGGTATCCCTTTAGTTTTGTACCTGTGGGTACATGTGATTTTAAGTTTCTACTATTGATGAATAAATACTACGTACTACATTATAAATCAGTTTGCTTGAAATTAGATTGCATATTTCCTTTCAAAAACACTCGGAACAAACCTTGTCCAATAATTCTTCAAAGAAAAATTACTTTTTAATTTTTTATTCAAGATGAATATTCATTCTTAATTTTCAAGCCATCTGCAACCTAGTTAATTTTTATTTTATTTTTAATCTTTATTCATTGTGAGTCAATTGAACATTGTTTTCAAACATTTACTGTGTTTTCTCCTATTGCAGACGCAAATGTAGGGCAGTTTCTTTTTGAATAATCTCTTAGAAAGCATCATTTTCTCTTCACACGTGGGTTATTTCCAATAGTTTAGATCAGAGATTCACAAACTTTCAAGAGTCGGGATCCACCTTCTTAGAAAGTTAATCAACAATGATCCATACACTTATTACAGCCTACTGCATTTAAATTTGCCTTGTATTGGCGTAATTTATCAATTTAGTTTTCATATTTTTATTAATTTTTAAAAAATTGACATTTTGGTGATATATATTTGGCAATAATTATTTCATTATAAAAAAAATCGCCGAAATGTTGAAATTGGCGATATGCTTTTCGATAAATAATACATTATCCTTATCCTTTCTTGTAAGTGAAAAAGATGAGAAACAGTCGTTGATGGACAATGCTCAAGAGAAGAGAACTCGGGGTTAAAGTCATTCGTTTTTCAACTTTTTACGCTTTTATCAAATTTCTAAAGAAATTTCGGTGGTGGAGATGTTTAGAACACCTTAGAAAGCATTTTTAATTAAAAATTAAATAATTTTAATAAATTTTTGACGAAAACCTTAATGACAGATCCCGATATACATCACTGACCATGGAGATTGCTGTTCAGGAGCAATGCTGACCACAGAGAGACGGACGGATGGGCACACAATTTTTTCTAAATCACTTTTTGGAATTCGCTACATTAACATTCTCATTAATCCTACATTACATTACATAGAGAGTAACTGAAATTAATAGCAAAGTTTAGCATGACTTTAACGAATTTACCCGATAAACTTACCTTAATATCGTTCATTTTGCTATATTATGTATCCAAAGAGAAACTTTTAATTCAGTTTCTATTACAAACATACCATCGGTACAAAAGAAACGCCCATAGAAATATGAAAAATCCGAATTTAACTTGCTTTTGCGTGTAGGTACGATTTGCTGTTGTGGTGTTTTTCTTTTTCTTTAATAACACTAAGCAGAAGAGCGTTGAAGGGAAATCATAATTAATCTAGGGGTGTGGAACATCACTCAACTTTTAATTACACTATATAATATTGGTCATTGCAGTAAAATTTAACATGGTGCTACTTATCATTTTCTAATTTTCACTCATTTTAGTAAAAATAGCTAGTTTGGCGATATTTTTAGAGGTAATTTTTACAAGAGAAAAAAAAAACTTGGGAGGTGGAACATTGCAGAACTTTCAATTACAATATAATACGTGGATTTGTGTCATTTACCGTTTGTATATTTTCATCCTTCATTTAGAATAAATGGCCAGTTTTGCGATATTTTTTGCGATAATTCTTGTATGAGTCTCATAAAAAAAAAATCGCCAAAATGGTGATTTTTGCGAGATACTTTTCGATAATCCTTATATTATCCTTTATTATAAGCAAAACTGAGAGGAGAAGAAAAAACGATCATTGATGAGGTATGCTAAAAAAAAGAGAACTCTGTGTTGAAGGCATTCATTTTTGTACTTTTTACAGCATTAAAACATTTTTACGAGAATTTCGGAGTTGGAAGTGTTTAAAGCACCTTCAGAGGCATTACCACAGCGATTTTTATCAAAATCGTTAGAGCCGGTTTTTTTAGCAATCATTGAAAAACATGACTTTTTCAATGGCAGCTACCTTATGAGCATGCGCGATTTTGACGAAAACCTTAATGGTAGGTTCTTGGGCCATCACCGACCCTCACACCAAATTTGAACATCGTAGGTCAATTTGTTCGGGAGTTATTCTGACCACGTACACACAGAAGATATTTTTTTCTAGATAACTTTTTACTTTCGATTACCCATATGTACACATAGAGAAATGAAAGTATAGCAATCGATCAAAAAAAAAATTAGATTTTTTTTTAAACATTGTATGTGTGTGTGTGTGTGTGTGTGTGTGTGTGTGTGTGTGTGTGTGTGTGTGTGTGTGTGTGTGTGTGTGTGTGTGTGTGTGTGTGTGTGTGTGTGTGTGTGTGTGTGTGTGTGTGTGTGTGTGTGTGTGTGTGTGTGGTCAGCATAACTCCCGAACAAATTGACCTATGATGTACAAATATGGTGTGCGAGTCGGTGGTAGACATGGGACCTATCACTAAGGTTTTCGTCAAAATGTCAAAATCGCTCATGCGCATAAGGTTGAAAAAAAGTATCCATTGAAAAAAAGTATCCATTGAAAAAATCATGTTTTTCAGTAAATGCTAAAAAAACGGCTCTAACGATTTTGTTCAAAATCGCTGTGATAATGCCTCTTAAGGTGTTCTAAACATCCCCACCACCGAAATTTCCTTAAAAAATGCTTTAAAGAGGTAAAAAAGTGGAAAAACGAATGTCGTTAACACAGAGTTCTCTTTCCTTGAGCATACCCCATCAACGATCGTTTTTTCATCTGCTCAGTTTCATTTACAAGAAAGAATATCGATAAGTAATCGATAAGTAATATAGAAAGAATATAGATAAGAATTATCGATAAGTAAATCGCCAAAATTCCCTTTTTAGCGAAGGTGTTTTTTTTTTTTTTTTTTTTTTTTTTTTAAAAAGATTTATATAAGAATTGTCGCAAAATATATAGCCAAATTGGCCATTTTTACTAAACGAATGATGGAAATATAAAAACGAAAATGACACAAATCCACATCAGTAATATAGTGTAATTGAAAGTTGTGCGATGTTCCACACCCCTAGTTGAAATCAGGATGTTCCAAAACGAGGAGAAATGCAAAAATTTGAAAATTTTATTTTGTCCGAATCCTATAATTTTATTACCCTATGTATACCCTATGGGTTCCAATCCAATTTTATTACCCTATGGGTAATTGAAAGTAAAAATTGTATTGATAATCATATCCAACCACTTTCTAGAGAAAGGGCATATTGTAAACATTAAGTGTTAAACCAAGGTTTTGGACATGTATAAATCGGATTAAGTTAGAGTTCCCAATGATTCGTATATCTGAAGTTGTCTACGAAAAGACGGCATTCTAATATTACTTAAAAAGTTACAGTGTAGAAAATTATAGCTGCATCTAGCCTTGCAGGAAAGACTTAATAGCATCGGTTCCCCAAGATCTTCGTACTTTAGCTATAACGTAGATTTTCAGATATATTGTGATAGATTCTCTATCACAATATTTTATTTTGTATATTTTTTCTATGAATGCCAACTTCTACCCATTCACAGAAACCTCTACATCACTTTTACTATCCTTGCAATAATTTGCAAGTACTGGAGCTACTGAACTTCTTTCAACTACTTTTACATCAAAGAATTTGTCACTATTTTTACGTCGTTATTGCGTTGTTACGTTGTTATTGTCGTTATTTTATTATGAATGCCAACTTCTACCCATTCACAGAAACCTCTACATCACTTTTACTATCCTTGCAATAATTTGCAAGTACTGGAGCTACTGAACTTCTTTCAACCACTTTTACATCAAAGAATTTGTCACTATTTTTACGTCGTTATTGCGTTGTTACGTTGTTATTACGTTGTTATTGTCGTTATTTTATTATGAATGCCAACTTCTACCATTCACAGAAACCTCTACATCACTTTTACTATCCTTGCAATAATTTGCAAGTACTGGAGCTACTGAACTTCTTTCAACCACTTTTACATCAAAGAATTTGTCACTATTTTTACGTCGTTATTGCGTTGTTACGTTGTTATTGTCGTTATTTTATTATGAATGCCAACTTCTACCATTCACAGAAACCTCTACATCACTTTTACTATCCTTGCAATAATTTGCAAGTACTGGAGCTATACTGAACTTCTTTCAACCCCTTTTACATCAAAGAATTTGTCACTATTTTTACTTTCAATTACCCATAGTTATACATAGGGTAATGAAAGTATAGAAGTATAGGATTCTGTGGGGGGAAATATATATATATTTTCTTCATTTCTCCACGTTTTGGAACATCCTGATTTTAATAAAGTGATCTAGAAAAAATGTCTGTCTGAGTGTCTGTGGTCAGCATAATTCCCGAACAAATTGACCTGCGTTGTTCAAATTTGGTGCGCGGGTTAGTGGTGGCCATGGGACCTACCATAAGGTTTTCATCAAAAACGCTCATGTGCATAAGGTAGCTGCCGCCGAAAAAATCATATTTTTCAATGATTGCTTAAAACGGCTCTAACAATTTTGATCAAAATCGCTGTGGTAATGCCTCTTAAGGTGTTCTTAATATCCCCACCTCCAAAATTTCCGTAAAAATGCTTTAACGGCGAAAAAAGTTGAAAAACGAATACCTTCTTCACAGAGTTCTCTTTGCTTGAACATAGCTCATTAACGATCATTTTTTCTCCTCTCCTCAGCTTCCCTAATAATAAAGGATAATATAAGAATGATCGAAAAGTACATCGCCAAAAACACCATTTTGTCGCAGTTTTTTTTTTTTTTTTTTTAAAGACTTATATCAGAATTATCGTAAAAAATATCGCCAAACTGCCAATTTTTCTAAGCGAATGATGAAAACTAGGGGTCTTCGCCCCCTGCTCGCTAACGCTCGCCAACCCCCAAACGCCTCGCTGCGCTCGGATTGAGCGGCTTTGCCGCTCGAATTTGTGGTTAAAACATCTTGCTGCGCTCGAATAGGTTTGCCAGCCATAAAAAATGTAACCAAATTTTTATAAATTTAATGTAAGGCCTAATAGAGAAAACACCCAAATTGCAGTTTTATAATAGAAAGTTAAATATACTATCCGCCAACATTCTGACTTAAAACTTCATTAGCTATGCCCTTACATTGAAGTCCCAATATCTTTTATTTATTCTGATAAGTCGCCCCGTTAGAGAACGACGTCCAACGCGAGGCATTTTCTGGATAGAAATACTTCAAAATAATAATTACTCTAATACAAAAATGCTTTAGAAAAACAGAAAAAATCAATTTTGAAACGAAGAGTTTAAAAAGAGCTTTAAAATTAGCAACGGATTTGTTGTTTACATACGTAAGGATGTTGCCATTCATATATTCAAAATCATTGAGGCTTTGTAGTAGCTTAATGATGAAAAATATTGAAATTTAACTAATTAATAAAGTGTTAATAAATTATTTTGGCACGTTTTGGCAAATCTACAGCTTATTTCCTTTAAAATGACACCTTGATCATTGAAATTGGTTGAGCAGTTTAGGCGGACGGACTAACCCCAAAAAACGTATTGCCTATTAAATATATAGATATAAAAATGATAAATGACGCAAATCCACATCTGTAATGTAGTGTAATTGAAAGTTATGCGATGTTCCACACTCCTAGTTAATCATGCATCGCAGCTTCATTGTTGCTTGATAGGTATTATTGGTACATAGCAAATCAAAAACTGTTTTACTTGTAATAATTTCCTTGAACTTGATTTTGGTAGAACTTTTTTTCTTCAAATCTTCTGATAAATATTTCTGATCAATCTGATGAGGGAACGGTTGTATCCTAACTCCAGAGTTTCGTAGTCACCTGATTTTCGATCTGAATTTTCGATTACCTTTACAGAGTCCCTCGTTGAAAAGGAATTTGACTTAGAAAAGATTCCCGGTTGTTCGTAAGCATCAATCGACCTACATAGTACTTCGGAGGTTTCTGTAAAATACTTATCTCCTTCAGATACCTCACAACAATTTTTACAACGCCAATTTCTGTCAGTCTGCGTTTCAACTGTTCGAAATTTTTTAACTTCGTGACTTTCCTGTTCTGTGTTATCTTTATCAATCTTCCAGATATCTTTCGCGTCATTCAATTCTGATTCACTTGAAATGTCAGTTGTCTTCATTTGATTTGATACCTCAGTTTTCTTCATTCCTTTTACGTCTGTTTTCTTCAAAACACTTGATGGTTCAAATATCTTCCATCCACTTGATATGCCAGTTTCTTTTATTCTACTTGATACATCCATTCTCTTCAGTTCTCTTACGACAGTTTTCTTCGAAACACTTGATGCTTCAGACGTCTTCCATCCACTTGATACGTCAGTTTCCTTCATTATAGTATTTTTGCTCTTCGTTTCACTTGACACTTCAGACTTCTGTCTTCTATTTGAGACATCAAGATTCCGATAATTGTTTCCCAGTACCCTCGGTGAGCCATCTGTCCTTTCAATGTTCATTTGACTCGTAGTATTAGCTTTTTGTAATTGTGCTTGTATTCCTGAAGATTCATCTGCTTGGTCTAAAAATTTCAAGTAACCACTCATCACACTTATGTACTCTGGCAATAATAGAGAGAACTCTTCAAATCCGTCAACTAAATTTGCGTTGGTGAGCCTAGCTTCCCTATCTGGTGGACTTCGAACTCTGGAAGGTTTAAAGGACTCTTGGACATAGTCAGTGATGTTAGTTCGCTTCTCGTCTTGCACAACTGCGTCACTTTCCGATTCTTTCATACTGATTCCAAAAGACGAGGGGACTTTAGTCAATATGAGAAGGCTTTCATAACTGAATTCGGGTGTGATGATTTCGTATTGGTGCCACACTGGAATTTCTTCGTCAATGGTGTGCCATTTCGTTTCTGCCTTATCTTTTTCTAAAAGAAAAAGAATAAGAATTTTAAAGAAGACCGAGGAAACAGGAAAACATTTGATAGGCTGGTTTGAAAATCAAACTGCACAGGTAAGAAAATTAGTAAAATGTAAAACAAAATTGTGCATTTTACGGTCAAGCCTACTGGGAAATACGAAGATGAAAATCCTCAGGAAAATTACTACACTGAGCCAATAGGGAAAGTCGTAATATACATTTCTGTTCGTCCGTTCTCAATTCGCTCACCTTAGAAGTAACGAGTGCTTCTAATTTCTTAGAAATGTTGTCGTTTGTTTTCGGAAAGTGTTAGTGGCAACCCAGTCTATTTGATACTTAATTCATATCTTTTAATAAGTATAATGACTCACTAGCTGAATTACTCTACTTAATAGTACATAAAAAGAATATCTAAATATAATTCTATTTTACAGAAATAAATATGTTGATTTGATTTGTTTGCATGCTGATGCAAGTTACACTTGCATACACAAGCGTTTGAGTCCATCTAACGAGTTCACATGCACATCTAAAATAGTTCTAACATCTAAATATGTTTTGTGATGTTTTTGACAAGTTTATTTTTTAAAAAAATCGTGTATTTTGGAAAGATGCTCGAGTTTCTAACAGAATTGGACAATCTTCCAGAACCACTGTTTCTGTCATTGGCCAACTGCTGTTCTACCTGGGGAAGAGAAGCGTCATTTTTAGTGCCTGCATAGTCGATTGCACCATGCAGGCCGTATGTTCCTATATAATTCTTGTTGGTTGTCGTGTTTCTGAAATTCATTCAAACATCTGAAACATAGTTTCGAATCTTTCAGGTATAAAAGGTGTCTGTCTCAAAGGATTCTGAAAATGAATATTGGCGATTTCAATTTGGCGATTTTTAAAAAAAATCGCCAAGGTGGAACCTTACAGTAAATCTTAACCAAACTTAGCACAAAAACAATGATGCAATAATCTTATAGATAATAAAATGCAAAAAGTGGATTTCCATCTCATATGAGAAGAAATTTGAAATTTATTTCTTATATCTTTCCTGAAAGGACAGTAATTTCATCTTTAAATAAATAATTAGTCAAAGACTACTTTGGATCTAATTATTTATTTTATAAAGAGTAATTGGCTGAAAACACATGGTTCAAATAGTTAAAAACTATAAAAATTTACTTTATTTCGAAGCAAAAATGGAAAAACGGGGATAAATTTATTTGGGATACAGAATATTTTTATGCGTAAAGGTTTGGAAAAATCAGAATAAAAAAAAAGTGAACTTTAACAAAAGTTATGACAGCGATTGTAAACAGTACTTTACTTACCGGAAGAACGTGCTTTCCTTTCATTAACCTTGTCTTCGAAGTATTGTGCTGAGAACTCATAAATCTGTAATTTTGTTGCTCCCTCGTGACTTGTTTCCAGAAGAATTTTCAAATACGGTAAATACACGTCGATAAAATTAGGCGTCGTATAATCCATATGACATACACGGCTAGAATCTGTTTAAAAAATGAAACATCTATCAAAATTAAGTTTTCTTAACCAACAATGGAATTTAATCTTTTAGTATATATATCACCCATTAAAATTTTATGTTTACATGTTTTACGTTGTAAAAAAATAAAATCCATATCTAAATTATATTATTTATTTCCTGCGACTCAAATAGGTATCAAAACAAATTTTAGGAGAAAAAATATTGCACTTCGATAAGTAAACAGTTTTCTTAGTTGTTTAGCATTTTAATATTTTTGATATTAAATTCTAATGCATTAAAAAATTTGTTTTCTAATATTAATTTTTTCCATCATGCAAGCAAGTTCGATATACCATAGAAAAAAGTGAATTACAATCTATAATTATCTATAAATTAAAAGGATTGTGAATGTCACAAACTTTACAACTGTTAAGTAACACTTTTAGTAGATCTAAGCGAAATTTCCGTTTGAATTTTGGTACAATGAGGAACTTGCACAAGTGAGGAAAATGAATATTGGCGATTTCAATTTGGCGATTTTTTTAAAAAATCGCCAAGATGGAACCTTACAGTAAATCTTAACCAAACTTAGCACAAAAACAATGATGCAATAATCTTATAGATAATAAAATGCAAAAAGTGGATTTCCATCTCATATGAGGAGAAATTTGAAATTTATTTCTTATATCTTTCCTGAAAGGACAGTAATTTCATCTTTAAATAAATAATTAGTCAAAGACTACTTTGGATCTAATTATTTATTTTATAAAGAGTAATTGGCTGAAAACACATGGTTCAAATAGTTAAAAACTATAAAAATTTACTTTATTTCGAAGCAAAATGGAAAAACGGGGATAAATTTATTTGGGATACAGAATATTTTTATGCGTGTAAAGGTTTGGAAAAAAAGAATAAAAAAAAAGTGAAACTTACATTTACATCACGAAGAAATATTTTTAATCCAAATTTATATAAACATAGAAAGTTGGATTTTTGAATGTATTTGTAAATAAATGGTACTTCTGGTACTTAATGGTGTTCTGTTGCCACATTCAAATATGAAATACTATATTGATTTCAAGTTTTTTAGCAGTAATGTTTCAAGACTCAAAGTAAGATATTTTTTAAGAGAGAACTAGGGGTGTGGAACATCGCACAACTTTTAATTATGCTATATTACTGATGCTAATTTGTGTCATTTACCGTTTTTATATTTTCATCATTCATTGACGGCAAATAGCCAGTTTGGTGATTTTTTTTCTGTAAGTCTTATGTGCGTCTTTAAAAAGAAAAGAAAAACTTCGTCAAAATGGGGATTTTGGCGATATTTATTTAGATAATTCTTATATAATCCTTTCTTATAAGTGAAACTGCGGAGAGGAGAAAAATGATCCTCTATGAGCTATGCTCAAGGGGAAAAAACTCTGTGTTGAAGGCATTCGTTTTTCAACTTTTTACGCCATTAAGGCACTTTTATTATGGCATTACCACAGTGATTTTGAACAAATTCGTAAGAGCCGTTTTTTAGCAATTACTGAAAAACATGATTTTTTCAATCGCAGCTACCCTATGTGCATGGGCATCACCAAACCTCACACCAAATTTGAACATTGCAGGTCAATTTGTTCGTGAGTTATGCTGACCACGTACACACACATACACACACACAGACATATTTTCTAGATCCCTTTTTTGAAATCAGGATGTTCTAAAACGTGAAGACATGCAAAAATAAAATCGAAATTTTTGTTTTGCCGAATGCTATACTGTTATGAATTTTTCCGCTGAGGCAATGATGGCACGGTTTTTAAAATAAAAACTAATATTTATTCTCTTCAGAAAACTCACAAAAATTTATTCACAGATAACAGTGCAATCACTATTAATCTTCAATACAAGATTCTACAAGAACAGCTTCGAATATAGCGATTATACAAGCTCACTCCAATAGGTCAACAAAGCGATCACGATCAGCTTTCAACGAAGTCCGAAGTTAATCTGAAAACTTTCCCGATCTTCCGGTCTTTTTATACTAGCGCGAGAGAATATTCGCGAAATTTCCAGACAATTCATCGAAAAAGAAACATCTCGAAACTTCTCGATTGCTTTAGGTGTTGCCACCTTTTTCTAACCTGTATAATCGCTATTAATAAATAAAATAAGATAAAAATAAATTACAATAGAATTTTAAAATAACACGTCACTATTTACAATATATACAGACAATTTGTGCAACATTTCCCCCTTCTTAAAGACTGCACGTCCCGGGCAGTGAAGTCCTTAAGAGGAAAGGTCATTCAATCACTTCTATCATAATATGGGGCTAGCCTATTGTGATTTACAACTCTAGGTTTACAGGAGGGTATCCGTTGAATCCTTAGCACGACGTCGTTGATCTTCTTAAGGACCACATTCGGCCCTTCCCAGTTCATCTAGAGCTTAGTAGAGAGTCCTTTACGACGTTTAGGATTCCATAACCACACCTTGTCACCTTCCTGGAATGAACGTTCCGTAGCCTTGGCATCGTAGCGGACCTTCATGCGCTCCGTCATGATGTTGATTCTTTCTCTGGCGAGCCGATGTACGGCTTCCAAACGTGCCTGGAGATCATCTAGATACTGGACAGGCGAGGAAGGGGTTCCGGTGGTCGTCCAGAAAGGAGGTCGCAGGGTAGTCTAAGGTCTCTTCCGAAAATCATTTGAGATGGTGTATATCCGGTGGTCTCGTGAGTAGCACTTCTGTAGGCCAAAAGGAACAGTGGAAGTTTCTGATCCCAATCTTGCTGGTTCTTGGAAACAAACAAGGAGAGATGATTCAGAATCGTTCAACCATTCCATCGGATTGTGGGTGCAGGGGAGTTGTACGAGTCTTTTCCATGTCGAGCAAGTCACACAGCCCAGTGAAGACGGCAGAGTTGAAGTTCGTCCCCTGATCGGAATGTATCAGCAGGGGTACGCCAAATCGGGAGATCCAATTCCGTATGAGGACTTCTGCTACGGTTGTGGCTTCCTGGTCCGGAATTGCTTATGCTTCTGTCCACTTGCTAAAGTAGTCCATGACAACTAGGATGTATTTGTTGCCATTCGTCGTGTGAGGTAGGGGGCATAAGACGTCCAAAGCAATTTTTTCGAATGGTGCTCCTACGTTGTAACGTTGCAACTTTCCACGAGTTCGGGTCTTCGGTCCCTTCTGCGAATTGCATGCATCACAGGACTTGCACCACTTCTCCACGTCGGATTTTGCTTTGTCCCAGAAGAATCTCTCCCTGACTTTCTGAAGAGTTTTCGTGACACCAAAATGTCCTCCAGTAGAACTGCTGTGAAGTTCTTCTAGAACGTTGGTAACTCTAGAACTTGGAAGGATTAATTGCCATCGGAAGCTTTTGCCATCATCGGACTCCCATCGACGGTAGAGTACTCCATTCTTCAAGTGCAAAGAGTCCCACATAGCCCAATATCTCTTCATTGTTGGGCCATAGCGTGCAATTTCTTGCCAACTGGGTTTTCCGGTAGCTGCTTCCATGAATTCATTTAAAGGTTTCAAGTCTTGATCTTCAACCAGACTCTTTCGAACATTCTGGTCACTCCAAGGGTCCACGTCTGAAGTAGTCGACTTGGTGGTTATTTTCCGAACGGCCGATGTGTTAACCCCAAACTTAGACTCAGCATTGGAACAAAATCGACAATTCTCCGGACATGGTCTTCTAGAAAGAGCGTCTGCATTTCCATGGAACGTTCCTTTTCTGTGATGGATATCCATGTCGTATTCTTGCAGGCGCTGAATCCACCTTGCTATTTATCCCTCTGTATTCTTGAAATTTAGCAACCAAGTCAGAGACGCATGATCAGTTCTTAAAAGGAATTTTCGGCCGTACAAGTAATGATGAAAGTGCTCCACGGCCTTTACTATTGCCAGTAACTCCTTTCTTGTGACGCAGTAGTTCCGCTCGGATTTTGACAGGCTCTTACTAAAATAAGCGATGACTTTCTCCTGTCCTTCAATTTCCTGGGAAAGAACGGCGCCCACTCCCTCATTGCTGGCATCTGTATCCAGAATAAAGACCTTGTTAACATCGGGAAAAGCCAAAACAGGCGCGGATGTTAAAACGTTCTTCAGTTGATTGAAGGAGTCGTCACAGTCGGCAGTCCACAGGAACTTCTGCTTGCTCTCTGTTAGTCGATGCAAAGGTCTGGCGATCTTGGAGAATCCCTTCACAAATCTACGGTAATACGTGCAGAGGCCTAGGAAGCTTCGCAATTGATGAACATCTTGCGGTCGAGACCAAATTTGCACAGCATGGATCTTGGCTGGATCGGTGCTCACTCCCTCGGATGAGATGATGTGTCCGAGATAACTAACTTTCCTCCTAACGAGCTTACATTTTGATGGGCTAAGTTTCAAGTGGGCTTCCCTAAGCTTCAAGAACACGTTCTTCACGTTTTGAAAGTGTTGATCAAAACTCCGCCCGGTGATAATGATATCGTCCAAATATACCAGACAGGTCTCGTAGGAAAGTCCTCTAAGCACAGTCTCCATTAGTCGCTCGAACGTAGTCGGTGCATTACACAAGCCAAACGGCATAACTTGAAACTGCCATAATCCTTGGCCGGTAGTGAAGGCAGTCTTCTCACGATCGTCGGGATGTATCTCCACTTGCCAGTATCCACTCTTCAAATCCAAAGTCGAAAACCACTGGTTCCCCGATAGAGTGTCCAAAGTGTCATCAATTCTTGGCAGAGGGTAGCTGTCCTTTTTCATAATTTCGTTCAGCTTCCGGTAATCCACACAAAACCTGGTGGAACCATCCTTCTTTCGAACGAGTACGATTGGAGAGGCCCATGGACTTGAGGAGGGTTCGATAACTCTATTATCTTCCATTTCATGTAACAGTTTCCCGACCTCCTCTTGTTTTGCGAAAGGAAGCCTTCGAGGATGTTGTTTAATAGGTAAATGGGTCCCAGTGTCGATTCGATGTTGAGTAAGCTTTGTTCTTCCCACATCTTTCGATGATACGGAGAAAATGTCTTGAAATTCTTTTATAAGGTTTCCGACAATCTTCTCTTGTCTTCTTTCCAACCGGGAGTCCTCGAGAAGCTGGTCCACTAAATCCGCGGATGGTGCGGTCGGAAGCTCCTTCGATCCTCGTTCGATGCTTGTAACAGGTGTGCAAGTGGCAATTTCTTCTCCCTTCTTGATAACTCTTGTAGAATCACCGATGTTGGCCATTCTCACATGCACCACCTCTTGATAGAGATCCACAAGCGTCGCTCCTACTAGCACTCCTTTCGGCACACTATTCGATGATGGGAAGTCCGTTACTCTAAATCGGAAGGCCTTCGGGAGCTCTGCTGAACCTTCTACAACCAAATCTGTCATGGAGGGGATGGCGATGTCTTCAAGAGCTACTATTCGATATGCACACGGCTCTTCTGAGTCCAAACCGAACAATGGAACTTCTTCTTCTTTCGCTGTTTGAAGCTCGCCTTTCTCGAAATTCAAAGTAATTCCATTTTTCTTTAAAAAATCCAGTCCAAGAATACATGGGTCAATAATTTCAGCGACGTAAACGGTATGAGTGTAGGTGTGAAATCCAAAAGAGATGTTGACATTTAATTTCCCATGCACAGAAATTTTGTCACCAGTCACAGTTTGTAGTGAAACTGAAGGCGCCGTGTAAAGAGGTTGGCTGTCCAGGCGCCGGGCTACATCCGTCCGTAAGATGGTTACATTTGCCCCTGAGTCAACTATTAGACGACAGGGAGTTCCATTGATCTTGCCTTCCACGAATAAACCATGGTTTCCTCCTTGAAGGGATGAGATGTGATAGAGGCTGAGTGGGGCACCACCTGCTCTACACGGCGACCTCCGCCTCGCGAGATAGCCGCTCTTTAGTTTAACTGCTGAGACTCGGACGAGGGTTTGTCCCCTCTCCTGTCCAATTCAGGGCAATCACGTCTGAAATGTCCTTCACGGTTACAGAACCAACAAACCACTCTAGTTTTTCGATCCTTCGAGCCAGGATTACTTCTCATAATTCGCTCCACCTTGTTTTCCAGTTCTTGAAACTTCTTCGTGAAAAGTTCAGAGGAATCGTCTGCCAATGTGCCACGTACGAAACGCCGATCTTTTCTAGAAGCTTGTTGTGCTGCCTCTACTCTCATGGCATAGACGAGGGTGGATTTCAGATCTTTGCTGTCGGACATCCTGGTAGCTTGCTGTATGTCGGGATCTTTGATGGCATCCACGAAATACTGAAGAGACAGATTATCTCGTACGTCCGAGGGACAGTCTGGGAATGCGAGGAGCGACAGTCTATCTATATCTGACGCCAATTCTTGAAGAGTTTCATTGGCCTTCTGCTGTCTCACTTTCAGTTGCAGTCTGTTGTAATCCTTAAGATGCTGCTCACCAAACCTTAGCTCCAACGCACTCGCCAGCGATACGAATTCTCCCCGCTTCTCTTCAGGTAGTGTCTGTAAAATGTCAGCAGCTTCACCTCGAAGAGATGCTGCGAGATGGAATGCTTTCGAAGTATCGTCCCAACCATTCGCAGAAGCAATCATTTCAAATTGCGTTTGATAAACGCGCCAAGACGACTTCCCATCAAAAAGGGCCACTTAGATGTTAGAGCGCGGCGCCATAAAGAGGATGGAAGCGTTATCCCAATTAGGTGAAGCTATGGCCACAGCTTCACGCGTTTCCATTTTTCGCAGCCTTTCTTCAACAACGTCAATGAATCTGTCTTGCTCTTCCTTTAAGATGGAAACTTTTTCTTGCATGGTGGAAACTTTTTCTTGCATGGTGGAAACTTTTTCTTGCACAGTGGAAACTTTTCCGTTAAACTCCTCAAACTTTTCATCAACTTCCTTTCTTACTGCATTGAATACTTCTTCTTTCACGGATAGCAGAACATTTGAGGTAGTTTCTATTATGGTTGATTCCACCATTGAGGCTAGCTCCATTTTCATTTCTTCTTTGATTTCATTCACTGCTGCAGATGTTGTTTCACACTTGGCGGCTAAAGCTTTAATGTCACCCGTAATAGCGGCAGCGAATTCAGCATTGGTAGCTTCTTGACGGGCTTGACCGGCGGCAATTGCAGCGGCGGTGGACTCTTGGCCGGCTTTCATTTCGGCTGCGGTGGTTTCTTGTTGGGCCTTCATTCCAGCAATCATTTCCATCAACTGCTTCATTTGGTCTTCCATCATTCCTCTAGTAATTGGCATTCGAAATTATGAGACCCCACTTCTGACACCACTGTTATGAATTTTTCCGCTGAGGCAATGATGGCACGGTTTTTAAAATAAAAACTAATATTTATTCTCTTCAGAAAACTCACAAAATTTATTCACAGATAACAGTGCAATCACTATTAATCTTCAATACAAGATTCTACAAGAACAGCTTCGAATATAGCGATTATACAAGCGCACTCCAATAGGTCAACAAAGCGATCACGATCAGCTTTTAACGAAGTCCGAAGTTAATCTGAAAACTTTCCCGATCTTCCGGTCTTTTTATACTAGCACGAGAGAATACTCGCGAAATTTCCAGCCAATTCATCGAAAAAGAAACATCTCGAAACTTCTCGATTGCTTTAGGTGTTGCCACCTTTTTCTAACCTGTATAATCGCTATTAATAAATAAAATAAGATAAAAATAAATTACAATAGAATTTTAAAATAACACGTCACTATTTACAATATATACAGACAATTTGTGTAACACTTTCATTACCCAATGAATACATATGGGTAATTGAAAATAAAAAGTGATCTAGAAAAATGTCTGTCTGTGTGTATGTGTGTACGTGGTCAGCATAACTCTCAAATAAATTGACCTATGATGTTCAAACTTGGTGTGAGGGTTAATGATGGCCCAACTACCTACCATTAAGGTTTTAGTCAAAATTGCGCATTAGCATAAGGTAGCTGCCATTGAAAAAATCATGTTTTTCAGTAATTGCTAAAAAACGGCTCTAACGATTTTGTTCAAAATCGCAGTGGAAAGGCCTCTTAAGGTGTTTTAAACATCCTCACCTCCGAAATTGAATGCCTTTAACCAGTGTATCTCAACCTTTCAGTATTCGTGGTCCAATTTTCAATCATAATTTTCTTCTTGCCCCCGCTTACAATAAAATGTATACAACAATAATGTATATTGAGTATTTTGGATTCTGTTTTTAAATTATTTTTATCTAACTGTTAAAACAATAGTAAAACCGAGCCAACGTTGGCGAAAAACCACATCTGGCATTTTGCAAAGCGGGCGGTGAACACGACCGATGTCGTCTCGAGCATGTGCAGAGCAAATGTTTTCTCATGGTAAGAAGGAAAATGTTCGATAACACAAGTTTCAATTCCAGCCAGTCTCATTCGAGTCGATCCTTCTATCGCTATCGAATCTATCGTGAATGTGCATGTTATATATGTTTTCGTATTAATTGCAATTCACCATATTGAATATTCACGGCATTTATGCAGACTCATGGATACATTTTTATGAGGAAGTGAGCGATCATTAGACAATAGTCAAGCATCAACAAGTACACAGACGAACTTGGTTCCGAAAATAAAATCAAGAAAATATTCTCAAGAATACTTAAATTTTGGGTTTACCAGTACTGAAGTAAATGAAGAAGAAAGGCCCCTGTGTATCATTTGCTCAGAAATTTGGGTCGCAGACGGCATGAAACCTAATAAACTTAAACAACATTTAGAAACGCTTCATAGTGAGTACGTCAACAAACCCAGAGAATTCTCGGAATTAAAATTAAAATCATATAAAAAGCAAAAATCATTTTTTAAAGATACTTTGTCTGTGAATAAAAAAGCTTTAATTGCATCTTACAAAGTTTCATATAAAATAGCCAGATGTAAAAAACCTCACACCATTGGTGAAGAGCTTATTTTGCCAGCAGCAATTGAGATTGTAGAAACTATGTTTGGAGATAATTTTTCAAAACGATTGCAGTCCATACCTCTTTCAAATGATACTGTAGTTCGTCGAATTGGTGATATATAGCTGAAGATGTACAGTGTCAGCTTTTCTCGAAGTTGCGAGACAAATTGTTTTCAATACAGCTTGATGAAGCAAAAGATAGTAATAAAGATGCTCATTTAATTGCCTATGTTCGATTTTGTGATATTATGTCAGTAGTAGAAGAATTACTTTTCTGCAAACCAATAGAATTTCAAACAGCAGTGCTCGCATTATTTGCTATTTTAAATGATTTTATGAATGAGGCAAACATAGAATGGAAAAACTGCACCGGAATATGCACCGACGGTGCTCGTTCAATGTCCGGAAAATTCCAAGGTATACATACAAGCTCTTGTAAAACAAAAATCGCTCAGTGCGTCTGGACACATTGCATGATCCACAGAGAAGCTTTGGCTTTGAAAAAAATGAATCCTGGTCTGAATATTGTGTTAACTACTGTTGTAACCGTAGTAAATTATATAAAAATGAGACCCCTGAACTCTCTAATCTTTTCCGCACTATGTAAAGACATGGATTCAGTACATTCAGACGTTACTATTTTATTGCTAGGCTAGATGGTTATCACGTGGGAAATGTTGGCAACGTGTTTATGAATTAAGAGAAGAAATCGCCATTTTCCTAGAAGAAGAAAACAGACCGGAAGCCAAGAGTTTTCGCGATGGTTTATTTGCGATGAAATTGAACTACTTGGTTGACATATTCGAGAAATTAAATAACTGGAATCTTCAACTCCAAGAAGCAAATACACATATGTTGGATATGAGTGATAAAGTTAATGCTTTTTGTAGAAAATTGGAATTGTGGAGCAGAAATTTAAAGTAAAAAAACAATGTTTCCACAATGTGGGTGATTGTAAAACTTACAAGGCTGAAGAATAACATGTAAAAGTTGTTTTTGTAACCATTGAAAATCATTTAGCCATGCTGGCAAAAAATTTTAAAAAGCATTTTCTTGCTGGTGGAAAACTGATAGCTAGCTACAAGTAGATTAGGGATACATTTCATAAGACTCCCGAAGGACTCTCAATTGATAAGGAAGAAAAATTGATAGACTTCACTACAAGTCCCGAAACCAAAAGACAATTTAGTAATAAATCACTATTTGAATTTTGGGCAGGAGTAGAGGATGATTTTTCTGCTCTAAAAACAAGGGCATATCGCATTCTATTACCATTTTCAACATCCTACCTTTGTGAAACTGGATTTTCTGCTGTGGCTTTTATGAAGACAAAATATAGATCTCGGCTAAATACAGAAACATAACTGAGAGTGGCTATTTCTAATATTAAGCCTTCCTTCGAAAAAACTTTGCTCTTCAAGACAGGCCCAAGGAAGTCACTAATAATTATTAAATTTGCTTTTAATTTAGTATGTTTTGATTAAGTAAGTTTTGATTTAGTAAGTTGTTTTACTTTATTTGTTAAATATGTCGAAATTTATTTTGTTTTCTAAGTGTATTGTGTTTTCCTTTCAGTAATCAATTTTTGTAAATAATATTTTCTCTTGGATATTCTCGCACCCCCCTAGGGGAGAGGGGGGGGGGGGCGCCCCACAGGTTGAGAATCGCTGACTTTAACACAGAGTTATTCTCTTTCCTTGGGCATACCTCATCAACAATCCTTTTTTCTTCTCTGCTCAGTTTCACTTACGAGAAAGGATAATGTAATAATTATCGATAAGTACATCGCTAAAATCTTCATTTTGGCGAAGTTTTTTTTTTTTTTTTTTTTTTTTTTTTTTTTTTTTTTTTTTTAAAGTCCCATACAAGAATTATCATATAAATTTGGGCAAACTGTCCATTTTTACCAAATAAATGATGAAAATATAAATACGTTAGATGACATAAATTCACGTCAGTATTATAGTGTATTTGAAAGTTGTGCGATGTTCCACATACCTAATTTTCTACATTTTGCAAAATTCGGTCGAAGAATGTCGTATTCCTAGGTCATATACCTGCTGACCAAAGCAATGATTTGTGAAAATTGCTTTCTTGAACTAAACAGTTTGCAAACTCGTCATTACGATTCAAAATCAGCATTATGCCATAATGACAGTAAAAAAACGAACGATGGCCTCTTCATGGCTAGATGCTGGCATCAGTACTGGATGGGTGATGGTAACATAATTCCATCAATGAAACACTCGGGGTTCGTTACTGGGATACCGTCAGCTTATTTTTTCAACGCCAACCTCTGCTTGTCCGTTGATGGACAATGCGCAAGCGCGATTTTGACGAAAACCTTAATGGTAAGTCTCATGATCACCACTTATCCGCAAAACAAATTTGAACATTGTAGATCAATTTGTTCGGGAGTTATGCTGACCACAAACACAGAGACAGAAAAATTTTCTAGATTACTTTTTTGAAATCAGGATGTTAAAAACGCGGAGAAGTGCAAAAAATCGAGAATTTTTTTTTTTTACCGAATACTATACTTTTATTACCCTATGTATATATACATATGAGTAATTGAAACTAAAAAATATGGGTATTTCGAAGCATATTTTTTACTGATGCTAATTAAGTTTATCTAGATCGTATCTAAAATGCGTGATGAGTCCTTTGGAAGAAAGCTGTCAAATGACACTTTTCCTATTTAAAAATATGCATAATTCAAAGCATTTCTAACCTAAAAATTAAGAAAAAAAAGAAAAAAGAAAAAAAAATCGAACCATCACAGTTTTCTTTAAGATGCTCAGACGAATCTCTCGTCGTAATGTTGTAAGGTGGTATCATTTAGCAATTTTCGTACAGTATTTATAGCAGAGTGGCCACAGAACCGGGAAAACCTGGAAATCAGGGAAATGTCAGGGAGCTTTCTAATTCTGGAAAAAATCAGGGAAATGTTAGAAACTTTTTAAAATTTCATGAAAATCAGGGAAATTTTGTATTTTTAAGGCACGCTCATCCATATTTTGGCGCTATTTACATGGAGATTTGTAGTGGTAAGCCATTAGAAGTTTAATGTTACGGAATAATTCAAACTTTTTTTTTTACCAGCAGAACTATTTTTTAAAAAAATGCATATTATTTCTTTAGAATACATGTTCTATTTGATCAGGGTGGTTAGATATCTGGAAAACCTAAGAAAATTGGGGAAATTTTGGAGAAAAAGTTTGCCCTAAAATCAGGGAATTTCTTAGAAATCTGTTAGGGAAAACAGGGAATTATTAGGGAAATTTTTTTCCTGAATTTTGTGGCCACCCTGTATAACTAATCACAATACATCTTAAAAAAACAAATAGGAATTTTCACAATCTATTAACCAATCACTAATCCAAATATTTCACATGCAAAAAAAAATTATTCTTAAATTCCGAATGATCTAAAATCATAGTAGGGAAAAACAAATGCTAAAATTTTGAAATAGTTTTTACTCCATATTTCTTTCTTGTGCATGAAATTCTTCTTGCTGTATTTATTATTTCCAAAATTTAAATATTTTTCGTGGCAGACAGCGAAACTAATATTATTGACTGCGTAACGTGCATCAGATGATGTGATGGGAAATCTACTTTTACAGCATCATATTCTTTAAACAACCGAAATTTGAAAGTCGCATCCTTTTATTTGTAATATCACTTTATTATGGAAGCTTTGTATTTAACTGCTGAAAAATTTAAAAAGCCAAACGCTGGAAAGGAAATGGTATGACATTATTTCTTGATCACCCTTCAATGTTATTTCACAATTTAAGCTTAAGTTTTGCATTTGTTCCCCAGTCCACTGCGCATGCTCAGTGTGCCATAGTATAATACTTTTCCAGTACTTAAAACATTTTGCCGGCATTTGAATTCTTCTTTCCTCTTTCTGTTTATCAATGGCAAATGCTGTCGACGAGAGGGTAAGTATGCTAAAAATAAGTATCAACTTGTAAAAAGTGATCAAGTTAGGTTAATTTTTTGTCATATTTGTAAATAAGACCCTTTCTTTAGGTCTAGGCCTATTAGATGTATATATAATTTGATTTTGAGATTCTCTTATATTCTGGTTCATTTAAATTTGATTATTATGATACGAATGTATATTTAGTTTAGGGAAATTCTATTGTATGGTGTACAAGATTTGCTTTTGCTTTCGTTCTTTGTTATGATTCGTTTACACGTAGCATCTAATGCCATGTGATTTCTTGAAATTTGCCTTTTTGAAAGTAATAGTTTGCAAATATGAAGAGCAAGTTTAAGTCATTGCAGGGCTTCTGACTTTTTAAGTTATTTTAATGTAATGGTCTTGCTACATCATCATTCTTAAGGTTCCCTTATCTGTATTAGTTAAATTTGATGCCAACATTGGCTGAGGAAAAGGAACAGATGTACTTTCGGACATTTGGCGATTCTTTTGGATTGGCGATCAGAAAAATCGTCGGTCTATTCCTAGTTGACGTTAAAATATCGCCAAGCCGATTTGGCGCTATTTAGTAGGCGATACAGTTCTAAATTTGGCAACACCCCTGCAGGTTCGATTATCAATTTTTCACTTTCCGATTTGGCGACATTTTGGCCTTGTCGCCAACTTTTTAAAAGCGCGCCAACCCATAAACGTGAAGTAGGAATTTACCAATGATGATCAAGTGAAGCGAAAATAATAAATTATTTTTAAATACAACTTGAAATAAAACTGGTTATACTCAACCATAATTAAATAGGGGGAGAAAAACTTCAAAGAATTGTCCTATACTACATCCATACAGAGGAAAGTTTAGTTTTCGGAGTCTTCTCTTGGTAATGCCAACCAAACGGTATAGTGGTTAGCGTGCTGGCTTCTAGACCGCGAGGTTGCGGGTTCGAGTCTCGTGTATGGCGTGGGTGTTTGTAAATGTATGTTGGCTTGTCTAATGACGAATGTTTCGGCGCATTATAGCCCTCGTGTTTTTGACGGCGCCAGATAATCTGAAAACAACCAACCAACTTCTCTTGGCAACTATAAAGAATGTTCGATCATTTGTTTAGCGCAAAAAAAATATAATAAATAGACAAATTCCTATAGTGAGTGAAACTGTACTAGTATGATATGAAGATCTTATTCAATAGACACTTTACAGTTTTGATGACTGTTCTCTTGCCACAAAAAATTAATAACCAGTTGCTTACATAGAAAGCCTCATGAAACTTCTAAAGCTAAGGCTGGCCTGAAAACTTTATTTGAATAACCAATTATTTGAAATCACCTTTTTTAATACAGACCAAATCTTTTTAAAGAATGAATAAAATAACTAAACTGTAATAATCTATGATCTGGTGACTTACTTTCTGTGAAACAAAATAGTTCATTTTGGTAACTTCTCCTTTTTCACATATATTATTATAACCACTAGACATCCATAGCGACGAAGAACATGAGCCATATTCACCTTACCTGATGGCTGTGCGGCTAGCGTTCTGGCCTTGCGTGCCAAAGGTGCCGGGTTTGAATTCCAGGTTAAGCATTGTGGTTCGGAATCCACGTTATGCTGTATATCCCAGCTTGATTAGCCATCATTGTGCATAAAATAGGTCGTTGAGCGTACAAACCAACCATGAACCATATTAATATAGTTTTAGATTTGCATTTCACTTTTCTTAATCTATTTATTGACCATAATCAAGAAGGTTTGTCGATGAGTAATTAATCTTATATTGCCATTATTCTATCCTTGGGAGTATTCTCGAACTATAAAAATAGTTTTCAAGTTGGCAAATCGGTCTTGTCCTTATAGTCTAAATCATTGTTTAAAATTATATTGGTACTGGCCTATACTAGAAGAGGATGTATTGCGATATTTAAATACGCTGTAGGAACTGGTTCCCCTATCATTGTATGTATTGAGTGAGCTCAAGTCATGTTGTCTTCTAGTATAGTGTAGAACATTTCATTGGAGGGTGTTTTTTGTCAGATGAATGAACTGAACCATTTGCAAGAGATAAATCAGATAGGATCATTTTATTTTTATTTGATGTTTGGGTTATTCCGGAATTCGATACTTATGAATATCCACCAATATGATATAAAGAACATATCATAAGTTAATATGTTTAAGGAATATTTGCCAATACTTTTATACCTTTGGAAACATTTGCAGGGGGGCTACAGAACCTGGAATTCAGGGAATTTCACTCTTCTGGAAAAATCAGTGAAATGTCAGGAAATTTCGTAAAATTACCCTTTAATCAGGGAATTAAGTCCATCTAAATAGCCCTCAATATCTGGCTACTTGGCCGATTTGAGAAAATGACGATTCCGGACTTTTCTACTTTCGGCAACTAATCCAAACCATCGATATCCCGCTTGCAACTGCCTGTTGATGTTCCGCTTTTTTTTTTATTATTTTTATTTATTTATTGTCTGGGATCATTATTATGTCTGGAACAATTATTTCTGTTAGATTTCTGATGATCCTATAACTTAGCAGCACAACTATTATGCTATGGACAGGAAACAGCATGTGACATATATAAAAGAAAATAACATGTTTCATTTGTGTTATTTTTTAAATTAAAAAGAAAAGTATTGTACTGGTTTTGCTTTACCTTGAAGTTAGCAAGTATGGCTGAAGTAGATGAATTTTGTATTTTTTAAATAATGTTTTCCATTTTTTTTTCATCTAAAGATGTTTGTTTTGATTTTTACCATACATTTATTATGGCGCAATTATACTTTGACTATTTAGAATTAAATTTACTTATTAAATTTTTGTTTTTTAAATTCTCCATTATTAGGTTTTTTAAATTATAGCAAACATCAATGAATTTTTGAAAAAATCTTCTGGAAATCAGGGAATTTTATTTCTCAAATTCTATAGCCACCCTAATTTGTCATTTTATCATAAATCTTTATTTTGCAAATTGGAATTTAATCACGTTTCAAGCCTTGTAGACTTAATTTTCAGGTAGTAACCAGTGCAGGGTTCCCATGGTCATTGAAAGTCATTAAAAGTGCTTAATATTTTTGAACTTGTTTTCAAGGCCTTGAAAATGCTTAGAGGTGCTTAAAAGTCCTTGAAAATGCTTAGAGGTCCTTAAAAGTCCTTAATTTTTACAGATATTGTCCAACTGCAAAATTTATAAAATTGTAACTCGGACTTGCTATCCCCACGTGACCTCCACTTTCTGCACCGTATCAGAATTTTCCGACGTATTTGTATCACACATCCACCAACTTGTAACTTTTTTGGTAGAATATACTTTAATAAAAATTTAAATATAGACATGATGTCTACAAACGAATTTTCATAGGTCCTTAAAATCATTAATTAGGTCCTTAAGAGTCATTGAAAAGTCCTTGATTTTCATTCTGTGATTTGAGTGGGAACCCTGCAGTGGCCAATAGACACTTTTAGTAGTGTCTTCATCCGACTTTTTGTTTGACCAGTGGGGCGGCCACAGGCAGTAAAATTAAAAGTGGATGATAAACTGAAAAACAAATTTTATTTCATGCTCTTGAACTATTGACTAAGGAAGAAGAGCAGGGGTTGAATTTAAAATTTGTCTGTACTTGGAGTGCAATGGGCGGTCATCTTTTAAAACTAGGTTATTAAAAGCATTCATTAACCCAGTACCGACAAATGGCAAGAAAACTCTTGCCAATTGAAATTTTTTTTTTCTTTGCTAATAAATTGCGATTGTGGTTCCACTTAGTGTTTTGTAAACCATAAAAATAATTTTCCAAAAAATTTGAAATATTCAAAATATAACTTAAACGATCTATATAAACAAGGTTAAAGTTAAAAACAATGACCGTTTATCCATTTCAAAGTCATCTTTTATGGGTTAAATGTTAGCAATGTTCATATTCCTGGTTGACGTGCAGGACATTTTGGCCCTTTCTACTCGTAAACAGATAAGAATTATAAAATTAAGATGAATCTAATAGTTATGTTTTCATCTTATATCATATTACTTGGTCAAATATGCATTTATATCGTCTAACGCAAGGGACACAGATATGTCCCGTGCATCAGACAATATAAATGCATATTTGACGTAGTTAAAATAATTATTTTCCATTTGTAACTTTATAACCAGGTAGAGCTATATAAAACAAAAGCATAATTGCTTGATTGATAATAGTTTTAAAATTCTAATTTGTTTATGAGTAGAAAAAAAAGAGCTAAAATGTCTCGTGCTTACTGTTGATAATTGCCCACAAAATAATTTTATGACTCGAACGCAATAGCTAATGCCTGCATATTTACAGCTATTAGTACTTATGCCAAATTTACTCATTAGGTTGGGTCTGATGTTAAGTTTTTCAAAGTTAAAACAAATTACTAGCTTTTGTCAGAAGTATAAAACTTCTAATTTATTATTTCTCAATAAAGTACAAATTGCACCATTGTATCCAATTATTTTAACCCCTGAGGAGGGTACCTATATTTAATTAACATTTTTGATCAATTAGATGTTTTTGAAAACTTCACAATCCTAACCATTTTGGCTCTCTTCATTGCAGATAAAAAATAAATTGGTGCTTTATTTAACCCATTGACGGTCCTGGGAATGGGCAAAAATTCTACAATTTTCCCTGCAATAATTTTTAAATTATATTTATAATTCAAATATATAATTTTTTATTCAATTGTTTTAGATAGGTAGGTTATATACTGTCATCCTAATAAAAGTATTTAAAAAATATTTTATTTATAAATTGAAAAACGTTGTGTTGTGTATTGCCGGAAAAAGTGAGGATGAAATGACGCATTTATACGTGCATGACCGCCACTGTGTTTATGAAGTTGGAATAGTTGTGGTTAATTTCTAGTTTATGGTATGGTTGGGATTTGGCAGCATTAGCGACAATTGTTAAGTGATTGGAGTTAAGGTTTTTATTTTGCTTGGGGCTAACATAATTGTTGAAATCTTAATAAGGATTTCAGACTATTTATATTCAAATTTTTCACTTTTGCAGGTTAATGACTATAAAGAAAAAGTAAAAGCACAAGTAAGTTATTTTTATTATTATTATTATTAGTGTTTTCAAATTAAACACTTGAAGCTGTTAATTTTTATCATTGTTGTGCTAAATCTTTTAAAATTATTTGGATAATAAATAAAAAGTTAATTTTATATTTTGTTTTCAGGCTGAGGATTTAGTTCTTGATATATTTCCAGGAAAAATCTTGGAGCTTGATGCACTTTTAAAGGTAGGTTTTTAAAATTTAATATTAGATCACTAAACTTGTATTATAACAATTCTATAAAGTTTTTAATTTGATTTAACGGCATGACAAGTATTTTTAAGAAAACTAACAATATGCTAAAACAAATTACCTAAGTATCTTGACAAAAAACAAGGTCTGCAAATAACACCTAGCCTTACCAAAAGCAATTTTATTTTCCTAACACACATTTTATTACTTAGTATTTTTAGTAAATGTAATTTTCTTCCATTTTTAGTTAAATTTAAAAATGTGTGAACTATCATAAAAATAATAGGAAATTTCCACAAATTCTAACTTATTAATCCTCTTATCTAAAAATTAAGAGTGTCTTAAAATCAAAATAGATTTTGAATGCTGAAATGTTTGAAGTAGTATTCTTTTTATCTTAATGTATTTATTTTATTTTGCTGTAATACTTGTCTAAAAATTTATTTGTATGTTTGAAACAAATGTCTAGTAAAAGTTTTATTTCAGACTGAAAAGTTTAATATTCCCAACCTCTCTGCCATTCATTGTGAACTCAACATTCCTATTCCTGAACCACCATTAAATAATCACGAAAATGATGATGTAAGTAAAACACATATTTCTTAACTTTCAAATTTTGAATGGTCAAATAAAAATTTGTCACTGAGCAAAATAAGCATTTCTTAGTATATACTAATAGTTTATAAATGAGATAATACTCTGTGTTTACCAAAGAATTCTCCATCTTTGAAGAGTTGTTTCTCCTAGACTAAACTCGTAAATACGCCATTCTACAACTCAGAGTGAATGAGGCCCATGGCTGTGTGGTTAGTGCTCTGGCCACGCATAAAGGTGATGAATTTGAATCCCAGATTAGGCATTGATGTTTGTTGTGGCTCGGAATCCACGTTAAGCTGTTGGTCCCGCTCTGATTAGTCGTCATCATGCATAAAAATAGGTCGTTGAGTGTAAAAACCAACCAACCATAGTGAATATGAAGTTTGCAATTTCTTTGCTTGTAAAGGTAATTCAATTTCTTTGCTTGTAAAGGTAAAGGTTTGCAATTTCTTTGCTTGTAGGAGGGTAATTCATGAATTTGTTCACCTTTTAAAGTTAACTGAAAAAATGCTCACATTTGGGATGCCTCATACAACCATTGAAGTATTGTGCTATTTCTCATAGGTCAAGAGTAGACTGTCTGGCATTACTTGAACATTAATTTCATAAACTTTAAAATTTTATTTTTTATTTGTTTTGCTCAAAGTAGTAACTTTGCTTATTTAGCTTTATTATAGTAGTGCTTCAAAGTTGATATTCTTTTGTGAACTGCTGTACTTTAAATTGTTCAGAAAAAGAAGACATTTAGGAATATTGTTACTATCCTGGATGAACACGAGTCACTTTTTTATATTTTAACGACTACTTATTTTAAATCTATTAAATTCAATTAATTGCTGTTCTAAATTTTTCCTACAGGGAGTTAAACGTGTTATTTGGTTTAATGTTTGACTGGAGGATTTATATTCTCACCAGTATCGTCTCCAGCAATAGATGAGTATCATACACGTGAAATAATAAATTATTGAAACAGTTTCTGTGAAATTGAGAGCAACATTCCTCAATCCCGTTTTATTTGGATATTTAATTTGGATTTGGATTGTAAGTGTTAAAAAACTGCTGATGTGGAATGTTTACAGGGTTCCCATAGTCATTGAAAGTCATTAAAAGTGCCTAATATTTTCGAACTTACTTTCAAGGCCTTGAAAATGCTTAAAGGTCCTTAAAAATCCTTAATTTTTGCAGTTGTTGTGAGCCTAACTGCAAAATTTATAAAAATGCTACTTGCTATCTCTGCGTGACTGCACAGTATCGGGTTTCTCTCACATATTTGTATTACGCATCCAACAACTTGTAACTTTTTTGGTAGAAATACTTCATTAAAAATTTATGTATAGACATGATGCCTGAAAACAAATTTTCAAAGGTTCTTAAAAACATTATTTAGGTCCTTAAAAGTCATTGAATTTCATTCTGTGATTTGAGTGGGAACCCTGGTTTAACACCACTTAAATTTATACTTAGGAAAGTGATTTTTTTTGTTTTAGTGTTATTAAACTTATTTTATCAATCTTTAAATTACTAGTAACATTGCTTTAATATTGGTACAGCTTTATTGTTCTGAATAAACCTTAATTTGGAATTACTATTTAGTCTTATCAAAACTAAATTGATTACTTTGTTAAGGAACTATCTTTAATTTTGATTAACTTGTAACCATACAAGTTCATTTCAAATAAGTGCAAAAAAAAAAAGAAAAAAAGGTATTTGAAAACTTTGTATTCCTAAGAATGAAACTCTATTTTAGTAGTTTTATTAATTATATTTCAAATTTTGTCTTTTCCTTTTAGGTTCCTAACAAAAAGAGAAAGTTCAGTGTGCTTTGCAATGATATTTCAGATGTACAAGGTAATTAATAAAATCTAAAACTCGTAACTCATAATAAGCAAATTCTATCATTATTTTGAAATTTGTTTTTCTATTTAAAAGAATAAAAATGCATGATTATTTGTGTTCATTTTTACCACATCTGTATGAATTTCTGCTTCTTCAATGTTTCTCATGTTAATATAAATTGATATAACTTTCGATATAATATCATAATTGTTGAAAAGATATCAATTTCAAGGGTGTGAGGTGAATTCAAATCTGAAAAAATTTCATTTGTTATATTTTTAACAACTTTAGACTCATTGTGACATGGGCTATTATTAACTCATCTGAATTAAATGTTGTATAATCCAAATATGTCAATAGGGGAAAAAAGAACCACCCAAATTTATATCAATAACTTGAATTACCTACTGTTAACTTCAACCATTACACAAAGGAGTAAATTGTGATACTGAATTAAAAAAAGTTCCCAATCGTCAAGATAAAGCATTTGATCACTAGCGAAGATTAAGTGATGTCTGCAAATCTTAACTTGCCATGTATGCTGTCAAGATATGCATGCGGTCTTTGTTTTATTAGTATTGAGACATAACCTCAACCTTATATTTGTAGTTTTGTAAAGACATTACTACACTTTTGCAGTTTTTCTTGATCAACTATTGAAATTCTGCCACATGAACCATATTGATGTTGTATGACGAAGGGGTAAAAGTGAAGAGGCTCTTTAAAATGACAGCAGGTTTATTCGTTCCATACGTTATAACTAGGTTCTTAAACCTAAACTAGGAGAGGTTCCTTTCACATCCGTTCACCTTCACTCCTTCAATCATACTCTCTCTCCGGCGACGAAGTCGCCGCTAGGAGATTACATTAGAAGCGCCCTCTATATCACTTGGGATAAGACACTCTGCCATCCTGATTGAGGAGGACCACCGACTCATTGATATATACTAAACCTGTAAATAAAGATATTGAAAAATACAGCACAATAATAAAATTTAAACAACATTAATGTCTTGAATATCACAACATGTAGTTCTTAAAAATTTAAAGTCTGTTAAAAAAATTCTTGCACCATAAAAAGTTGAAAAGTTTGTATAAAGGAAAACAAAATCTCTTCTTCAAAAAATTTGGGTGAAGGAAAATAGAAAAAAGTCTCTTCTTTAAAAAGTTTGTATGATAGAAAAAAAGGTCTCTTTCAAAAGTTCATAAAAAGAAAGAAAAAAAAAAGTATCTTCTGTAAAAAGTTCTTGTAAAAGAAAATTGAAGAAACTCAAGTATCTTCCCAGCACTTCATCATAAAGATTAATATTTTAGCTACTAAAAGTTCAAGAAAAACAATCTGCATAAATCTTTGAATAGCAGACGGTGAGTTGCATAAGTCATAAGTACTTTCGGAAATTATTCTGTCGATGTATTTTCGCTTGAAGATTGGAGTTTCAACTGATAGGAAAAGCTTCATTTGAAAATTTGTGCTTTTCATTTTCTTTGGTTTGTAAATCTTGACCATATTCATAACAGTATTCCGTAAATTATCGTCGTTAATGTGCAAGAAATCCGCTTCGTTTAAACTCAAGCTAAAAGAATTATCTGTTGGTACACAATCAACACGTGTTTCTGTTTGTTTACATTCTGGACCATGTGCTTCTACTGGTGGGCCTTTTTCTAAGTCTTCTGTTCCTACACACACTTCATCGGGATCTTCCAATGACCGCTCGTCTTTTCTCGTGGGGACATTAAGCCCCGCCTCCATCAACGAAGAACCGATATCTTCTGTTGAGCCATTTTTTGTTTGACCTTGACACGTGTCATCTTGCACTTTCGGAATCGGAAGGATTTGAGAAGCATTTGAAATGTTATTTCTTTCATCAGGAAAAGTGATATATTCCTTCTTTTTTAAAGCAACATAGCATTTTTTTTCCGTGCGGATTTCGAATTGGTTTTCAATCGGAAGTGGGTCTGGTGTTTTTATGCTTTCGTTTACATTAGTTGGTGTTATTGAGTTAGCACAAATAATATCAGAGGGTTCTGCAGTTACCAGAATTTGGATTTTGTTCTTTAAATGAGCTAGTTTTATTTTAGCTTCTAACTGTGCAAGTTTAACTTTTTCGATTTCTTTTTGATTTTCAAACTTAATTTTTTCGATTTCTTTTTGCTTTTCATTAGCCTCTTGGGTTTTTCTATCCTCTACAACTGTTGTTATTAAATCTTTAACGAAATCTGGATCTTTAACTAAAATTTCACTTTTTTCAATTAAGTCTTTTAATTTTAGAATTGTGGTACCATCCGGTACAATGATATCTAACTCAGCGGCGACAAATGCGAGATCTTGCTTTCTGATATTTTTAAACATAATTAATACTAAGATGGATCCTACCTGCGTTTCTTGATTTTACTCCGCTTTTGGAGTTGTATCCGTTTTATGTTGTTGCTCTTTCGAAGAGTACTCGTTGCTTCTGGTTTCTGATTTTTAGTAGTTGGTCGATGTGGAATAACTTTGCTGACTTCGTTGAACTTCTGCTTGACGGCTGAAGTGGGACTTGTTTGGCGAAGCGACAGTGTTGTAGTTGCAGGTTCGATTTGGCTCAGGATTCTAGATTCTTGCTGGCTATGTGGAATAACTATGCTAGCTTCGTTGAACTTCTGCTTGACGGCTGAAGTGGGACTTGTTCGGCGAAGCGAGTGTTATGCAGTTGTATAGTGACGACGCTGGTTGATGAGTTTGCCTTTTATTTGTAGATTCCACTGGTGGTCGCTGATTACTGCGGTAATTCGTGAAGAGGATTTTGGTTTGACCTCTGGAAGGCGTGAAAGTGCAGTTTTTATTTCTTGAAGAGGATTTTGGTTTGACCTCTGGATGGGCGTGAAAGTGCAGTTTTTGTTTCGTGAAGAGGATTTTGGTTTGACCTCTGGATGGTGTGGAAGTTTGCGTTTTTTAAATATTTTTTTCATCGTATTCTCGCGGGTAAAAAGCACGGCGAGCCCCCATGTTGTATGACGAACGGGTAAAAGTGAAGAGGCTCTTTAAAATGACAGCAGGTTTATTTGTTCCATACGTTATAACTAGGTTCTAAACCTAAACTAGGAGAGGTTCCTTTCACGTCCGTTCACCTTCACTCCTTCAATCATACTCACTCTCCGGCGACGAAGTCGCCGCTAGGGGATTACATTAGAAGCGCCCTCTACATCACTTGGGATATGCCATTGATTAACTGTTTTTCAATTAATGTTGAAAGTGAAATGTTATTGTAAAGTATCTAATTTTTTTACTTGCTCGATTTTGTAATTTTTCTGATGGGTTATGTAAACATTTGTTACTTAAAAAAATTGTTGCAATCTCTAGTTGGTGGTTTAAAATAAAATACAGTTTCGCTATTCTAATTAGAATGTAAGTTTTAGTGGAAAATTTGGCTTACTGCTTCCTCAATATGATAATAAATATCATATTAAGAAACAGTAAACCCAATTTTCTATCAGAATTGATGATACAAAGTCTAATTTACTCAATTGTATAATTGTAAAAATTGGACTTTATGACTATTTATCAATTCTGAAATCAAAGTGGTTTTTTTTTTCTCTCTCTTCCCCCCCCCCCCCCCCCCCTCCTGCTGGGTAATGTGTTATACGCAAAAACAAGTATAGTTTGTATTTTTTTTAAAGAAAAAAATTTTTGAAAAAATAATTTTTTTATTTTATTATGTGAATTTGTAGGCACTAAGGTTTTACTCCTTCCAAACGGCACAGTACCTTCAAATAAACACATAGTTGATGTTGTAGAATTAGTCAAGCCTCGTATACAACAACTAGTGGAAGATGCCAATGTTGTAAGTTCTAGTCAACTTACTTATTATACATTAGTAAATTTGTATTCCTTATTTTATAATAATTTGTATTTTGCAATATATTTCTTGTGCATAAATTTTTTTCTTCAAGCCCAAGAAAGAAGTAACAAATTTAATTTGTCATTATTTGTTAATTTTACATGCAAGATTACACGTACAGGGCTGCCACAGGCGACCAAAGCGACTATTTTCGAGGCTAAGCTACTATGGCGACTTTTTTCTCCAAAATTGGCCTAAAAGCTACCTTTTCAGCTTATATTGTTACTTTTTGAAATATTCAGCAACATTTTTTGAGAAGAAATTGTATCTGTATTTACAAGTAAAAATGTGGGAGGAACTAAAACGAAATCAATCATCTAAGTTTGGTCACAATGTCAAAAGTATGCAGTCTCTGTTCTAGGTCTGCGACTTTCACCAATTTTATCGCTTATAGAGTTTGATTGAATCTGAACTGAAGAGGGTTGACCGTTTTTCTTCTAGAGAACTTCTTTTGTTTTTTCTTTTATTGGTTCTGTGGTGAATCACTAGCTTTTGTGATGCCTATTTCAGAAGTTACATAAACAGCGTTTAGATCAAACCAAAACCTAACGATCACGTGACCCTCAAGACCTTGGGTACTATGCAAGTGGTTAGCAACTGGCTGCAAAACAATGGAGTGTTAATGTTTACGCTGATTACACCAGGAGTATGAGGCCAGACGGCTATGATGAATACGAGCGTCTGGGCGAGACATGCTGCTTCATTTTGTCGCTACCCCCAGGCATTAATTTTCGTTCACCGCCCAGAGTCTTTTCAGTTCTGCAGAAGCTCTCGTCCAATAAAAATGGCAGAGAAGAGAACATTACCAGATCTCAAGTGCGAGTAGTTTTGGAAAACGAAATTTTAAAATTTGAATTAGTTTTTTTTTTTTTTTTTTTTTACAAAATGACTTCTAATATGGCTACAGCTCTGAAACTTTCAGTATAAATAGTTTTGACCTTCTAATTGAATTTTTAAAAAACATGTTAAAATTTTGATTACTTTTTTTAATTAATTTGAAACTTTTTTACAAAGCAACTTCCAATCGGAATAGAGCTCTGAAATTTTTGACAGAAATAGTTTTGGCCTTTTAGTGGGACTTTTGACAGACACTGTTATAATATTCTCAGAGGGGTGGGGGGATTGTGTTATTATATTAACGGGAATATTTTGAATTTGTTTCTCAACAGTGGAGGAATCCTAATGTTAAGGGTTTATATAACAATTAATCTTTTAGCGTGTAAAACGATCTTATGCTTGTGCAGCAATAAACTTTTCAACGAGGGAAGCGAGCCAGGGTGGCTACAGAACCTGGAAATGAGGGAATTTCACTCTTCTGGAAAAATCAGGAAATTTCGTAAAATTACCCTTTAATCAGGGAATTTTGAAATTTTTGAGTTTCCCTTCTCGCATGCCCCGTGCAGATATCTACCTTGGCTCGCGTCATTTGAAGTGGATGCTGTGATGTCACCGCGTTGAATACAGTTTTTTTTCCCTTCCATATACTTTTCTTAAGTCCGTCTAAAAAGCCCTCGATGTCTGGCTACTTGGCCGATTTGGGAGATTGACGATTCCGAACTTTTCTACTCAGCAACTAATCCAAACCATCGATATCCCGCCCACAACTGCCTGTTGATGTTCCGCTTTTTTTATTATTATTATTATCTGGGATCATTATTTATTATACCTGGAACAATTATTTCTGTTAGATTTCTAATGATCCTACAAGGGTCAAACCACGTCAGATCAAACAGTGTAGTTCACCCACCGTCTCAGATTTCCACCAAATTTTGTATAATGGAATTATGAGCTAGGATAACCACAAATCTCAATTTGAAGGCTCCATGATTTTTAATTACTGAGAAATTAATTATTGTAACTTTAAAATTTACCGCGAGATGCACCATTTTTTTTTTCTTAATTTCTTAAATAACTCCTTACCTGTACAAGTTACTGAAGTGAAAGTTTGTTTCTAGGGGTAACTTTTTAAGCTGATTTCAAAAATGCAATCAGAAATTGTGTATCTTCTATAGTTTTTGCATTAAACAATTTTTTGCAAAAAAATTCATTAATTTTTTTTGACATGTTTGATCAGGAGCACATGTTTTAAATTTTTATATGTTGTAAAGATGGTATACCACTACTTCCAGAAAGAAATTCATCTTGGCTTTCTGTCTCAGAGGTGAGAAATAAATTATTGAACTTTAACAAAGAACGACTGTAAACTGAATATTTTTCTTTTCACACACACACAAAATGTATGCAATATAGGGCAATACAATTTTTTTTATAAAAACTAGGGGGCTCCGCCCCCTGCTCGCTAACGCTCACCAACCTCCAAACGATCTCGCTGCCCTAACGTTGGAGATCGCACAGCGATCTCCAAAGGGGGCTTTCCCCCCTTCTCAGTGACCCCCACCTTGGCTGCGTATTGATAACGCCTAAGAAATAGAATCTCTGGGGATTTTTAACGCAATTCCTGTGATTCATTCTTGAATTGGTACCTTTGGTTTGCCTCTCTACCGTCATGTTGTTGAAGTTATTGAAATATGAATGACAACTTCGATTACCACTAACATGCCATAAACCATTACAAGAGAGTTTTGCATTATCCCCCCCTCCCCCGGGCCCAATGTTAAAATCGAAGAGGTGATTGACATTTCCGATCACCTTCGAGATGAAAAATTGAAAACAGAAATAATTAAATGTTGCAATAAGTATAAACAAAACTCATAAATTAAACACAAAAGAAATATTGGTACACAAGCAGTAACAGATGCTAATTGCGACTTTTTGCTAGGTGACTACAAGAAAGCACAATAGAAAGAAATTTTTTAATATTAACAAACACGCATTTAATGTAACGCTCAGAAAATAAGAAAATCATTGGCGTTACAGGATGCCAACAAAAATATAAATACTTCTGTATACACACAAAAAATATACTGAGATTGTTTGTTTAAAATTCCCGTTATTTACAAATTATTCCTTTTCGAATTTTGAAAACCGAAACTGTAACCAAAATTCAGGTTTAGCAGTAAAAATGTGAAATGAAAAAATATTAACATATCAACAAATTAACTCAATAACAGGGCCCCCATATTGAAGAGATCCCACAAGAACTACTCCCTTTCACTGTTATAATACATGACTTGCAGTCGTTTTAGTAAATTATAGCAAATTAGTGGTTAGCTGTATTACTTAAGTTTCGAATTTCTATATTAAAAAAAAAGTAAGAAACCTGTGTGTTGTCACTAACGTATCTCTTTACCTTGGTGCAAGGAGAACTGTGAAATTTTTAACACATGCGGATTTTCTCTCTAGCTCGCCACGTATTATCCCAAAATGGTGAAATTTTAATTAGGTGGTTTTTTTTTTTTTTTTTTTTTTATTAAATAGTACACCTATCCTCGAATAAATCAATAAAAAGCATTTGCCGATCCAAATTGAACGTGGATTGCTAACTAAATGCCTACACAAACAAAAACTGTTAACAAAGTACCACAAAACTAAATCAAATGTTACAAAGTAACCTATCGCAAGTGTATGAGATATTTAGCTCCGAGTACTGTGAAAAAGAAAAATCAACAAAAAATTAAACATTTTAATGTGAATCTCATAAAATTTTACCTTACAAAAACTAAACTAATAGACACCGTTAACAATACAATGTACCCAAGACAATCCCTCATCTGAAAATAAAACTGTTGAATTTAAAAAAAAAAAAACTCCTAATGGATTTCGAAAACATTAATTTATGACATAATAAAAATATATGACATAACAAAAACATATAAACAATAATTGTTCAGCTTGTTTTAGATTTCAACAAACGATAAACACTGCAATAAAGAAGAAAAAATAAGTCCAGCAGTTTGCCAAATTGGTAAAATAGAACAAAAGCAGTATATGTCCCCCATTGGCGATTTTTCCTGGTTTGAACTGGTCGGATTGCAAACGATCGCCAACAATTGTGTGGCATTACGGAAGTCATTTGTGCACAAAAATTCTTCAGCAAAATTCAAGAGGTGTATTTGAAGCAGCTGAAGTCGTGGTGGTGGTTTGTAAAACAGGAATTTTTCATGAAAAAAAGTTTTTTGATGTTGTAGCTTGCTCATGTTGAAAGTATCGAAAACCATTCACATGCCTTTAACCGTTACCAGATAATTTTGCATTATCCCCCCCAAGGACTAATTTTGCACATTTAAACAATAGAAAAAGATTTTCACACTTGAATAAAAAGAAATTGTAATTAACAATAGAATTTACATAAAAACCAAAGACTTAAAATTCATTATTAACAATCACACAAAAACCATTGTTTTTAAAAAAAATTGCATAATTATCAATAGAATTTACACAAAAAAAACAAAGTCATACATTAAATGCCAAAGAAATATTGATTAAGAAAATAGATCAATTGAAGATGCTTAACTGTTACCTGATAGGAATTCATTATCAGGGTTGCCACAACATTCAGGAATTCTAAAAAATTCCCTGATTTGACGAGAATTTTTTTTTAATTTCTACAACTTTTATCGATTTGTAAACACCCCGATAAATACAACCGTTGGGGGATACGCCTGAAAAATTCATAATAAAAAATAGAATTAACACAAAAACCCAAAAAAAAATATTGGCCTTTAACCGCAATTGTTAAATAAAACAAGAACAATTATCGTTCAAACAAAAGCCATAAAAGAAACGCCAAAGAAATATTGGTACAGAAGCAATAAGAATATTGGGAGCAAGGGCGTATACATGGGAGGGGCCCAGGGGACCCTGGCCCCTCCCGAAATCAGGAACACAAAATTAAAGTAATAAGTAGTTATTATATAATTTCAAAATTAAAGTAATAAGTAGTTATATAAATAATTTCCATTCTCTTAGCTTCCCAAAAATGAAAAAAGTTGATGGCACCAGAATAAATACTGTGAAATTAAAATATGTCTAATGCAGGTGAGGCTTTGGCATTTTATCTGTAGCTCTGTTTATTCAATAGTGTGCTTTTTAAATAGGTGTGTATCTGCAATCCTCTGCATTATGCTGTTGTGGAATCTTAATTTGCTTTATTAAGTTAATGGTATTCATAATGAAGCGATAAAAATTCTATTCAAAACTGTTTTGTAAAAAATCATTGTGTAAATAAGCAGTGCTGAAATTGCCTGTGTGAGTAGCAATGTTTCTTTTGACATCGCAAATTCTAGTACCATTGATCCAGCATCAGTTGCGGAGGATTTAAACAAATAAAGAAAAATTTAACCCGTAGAAAATGCATGGAACCTTTTTACAAATTTCTTTCTTCTACACTAGTCTACAAAATTAATGGATATTTCAGTTTTTCTCTAATAACTTCTCACTGGAGCAGCATAGATACATGAAATTCACATTACAGAGGCATCTTTATGTAACATGACGATAAGTAAAACAACTCGGTGGCAAATTGAAATGCAAAGTGTACAATGGACAGGTGCCGATTTAGAAATTTGATTATTATAAGCACAACATAACAGATGCCCCCCCCCCCCCCATCGACAATTGTTGGAGTTATTTAAATATTAATTGACAATTTAGAATACCGTCTATTGCTGTCGTGATTAAACTAATGATGAGATATTAATATTTAAATAACTGATAAGAATTATTAAAATTTATTCTTATATTTTATGGCATTGATCAAGTGCGCTGAACATAATATCGATAGTTGCATACTAATTCAGGATTTAAAAAAAATGGAGTAGCGTTAGTGGGCAGTTGACTTTTA
This sequence comes from Linyphia triangularis, assembly GCA_963978545.1. NCBI lineage: Eukaryota > Metazoa > Arthropoda > Arachnida > Araneae > Linyphiidae > Linyphia > Linyphia triangularis. Next base: position 71,181,522 of record OZ021727.1, on the reverse strand, counting down.
GTGTAAGATATGATCTTCCCTGTCATCAGTGTTTACTCGGCACTGTATTCTCATACTTGACATGAGTTTCTTAATTTAATTCTAGTGGCTAAATTACTCGTCCAGTCTTTTTAACTGTTTGCAAGTGATGTAAAGTTTCCAATTCATTAAATCTTTACAAAATGCCTATCGTAGAAAAGTTCAAATCATATTTAATGAAATTCGGATTAGAGGAATGATCTGGTTTATTTATAGAGGCGATATTCATACTTTTTTTAATAATTTATTCAAAGCAAAAGTGAAACGAAATTTACCCCAAGTAACAATATATACTATTTAAAAACCAATATTTCACCGTTTAAAAATTTGCCTGGATCAAGTTAACATAATCACAGTGAAAAAGTTGAATTCAATTATCTCTTGCGCTCTTAAATGGCATCTAAAGAACAAAATTTTTAACATTAGATACTTTTTACTGAAAATAATTTTTTCAATCTCATGAGTAATAATGGACGTCAGAGGTTCTATAGAAAGGTGGGAAAACGATATTACGTGGTAAATACCAAATCAAGTTAACGATTTTGTGGGAAAAAAGTTTTGGTCTTTGGGTACAACCCAAGTAGTAGCATGACGTGATAAACGACGTAATTTTTAGGGCATCTTTTTTCGAATGACGTAATTCAGTAAAAAATCACGTCAGTTTGACGTCATTTAATGGTCATACAAACGACGTTCCTAAAATGACGTAATTTTTTGGTCATCATATGATGCACATTTTTTTGAGTCATGAAATGACGTCTTTTTATAAATAATAAATGACTCAAATAATTTTGGGTCACAATATGTCGTCATTTTTTAGTCATCATATGATGCGAATTTAACTTTTATTTTTTATACGGGCCCATGGAAGAATACACACTTCAACTTGTGAAGACTACTTGTATGACAATTTTATTTTAATAAACATGTAATATTCGTCGAGTATCTACTAAAACCAGAAAATAAATAATAATAGTACAACAAATAGGTGAGTAAGTTTTAGGTAAGTATTCTGACTGAGCAATTTAGTCACTAGAATTCATCAAGAAACTCATGTTAAGTGTGAGAATACAAAGCCAAGTAAACACTGATGACAGGGGAGATCATATCTCACACTAAAAGTCAACTCCGTGAATTGTGAGATTTTTAATGTGAATGCCTTTTTGCAACTGCTCTCAATGGTACTTCATGCTTTTGCATGTGTCCTCACTTTGCATTTCAATTTACGACTGAGTTGTTTTACTTATCGTTTTGTTACATAAAGATGCCTCTTTGATGTGAATTTCATGTGTCTATGCTGTTCCACTGAGAAGTTATTAGAAAAAACTGAAATATCTTTAAATTTTACAGACCAGTGTAGTAGTTCTAGCTCAAACCATACTACAACTTTTCAAATTAAATGGCTAGAAGAATTTGAGTGGTTAGCTTATTCTGAAGGAAAATCCCGATCTTTTTGTAAATATTGCGTGATATTTTCGCACTCCAAAAGTATATTCAAAGGAGTTCACCAAGAAACAAGGAAATTAGTAACACAGGTTTTCAGTAATTTGATAAAAGGAACGAAAATTTTTGATCACTGATGAAGATAAAGAACCAATAGTAGAGATAATGACCTTAAAGACTAATTAATAACAGAGGAGATTTTTATTAAAAAAAAGTTATTTAAGGAAAAAAGTAGGGGGAGTGAGGAAAATAATATTAACGAGAATGCAATTAAGTGTTTTATAAAATAATCAGCTATCATATAATAAAGCATTAGTTCACTTCAGTTATAAAAGTAAACTGAAAATATATATAAAAAAAAAATAATTATGTTTTTTCCCAATATTTCGTTTAAAACCCCTTGAAAACCATCCTTAATCCTTGAGTAAGAGCTCACTTAAAACATAAAAAAACAAGTGTAAATAACTGTAAGTTTGGTCGTATTGGCCCCTCCCGAAATTGTAACCTATATACGCCACTGATTGGGGGGGAAGGAATGCAAAACAAAGCCATCAATTCAATAAAAGATCCTAAATAACAATAGAAGTCGCACAAAAATTACATAATTAACAATAGAATGTACACAAAAACCGAAGTCATACATTAAACGCCAAAGAAATATTGGTAAAGAAAACAGATCAATTGAAGACGCTTGCTTAACTGTTACCTGATAGGAATTCATTATCAGGGTTGCCACAACATTCGGGAATTCTAAAAAATTCCCTGATTTGACAAGAAATTTTTTCTAATTTCTACAACTTTTTCCGATGTGTAAACACCCCGATAAATACAACCGTTGGGGGATAAGCCTGAAAAATTCATAATAAAGAATAGAATTAACACAAAAACCAAAAAGAAATATTGGCTTTTAACCGCCTTCGTTAAATAAAACAAGAACAATTATCGTTCGAACAAAAACCATAAAAGAAACGCCAAAGAAATATTGGTACAGAAGCAATAAGAATATTGGGGGGAAGGATTGCAAAACAAAGGCATCAATTCAATAAAAAATCCTAATTAACAATAGAAGTCACTCAAAAACAAAACTGTTGAGAAATCGCACTATTCTTATGTGAAAAAGATTTTCGCTCTTAAATAATAAAAATTCATAAATAATATTCAAAACAAACAAATAAGAGACCCCATAAACACTAAAGTCATCCCTTCCCCCCCCCCCACTTCACACAGGCCAATTTTTCACCTATAGCAATTAAGCAATAGAAAAAGATTTTCACACTTGAATAAAAAGAAATCATAATTAACAATAGAATTTACACAACAACCAAAGTATAAAATTCATAATTAACAATCACTTGAAGACACTCTGTTTATCGAAAAACATTAGCACTTATAAGAATGATGCATGTGAAAAAGATTTTTGCTCTTGAATAATAAATATTCATAAATAACATACGCACCAAAACCGTTGTCAATTAAAGACGCTCTGTTTATTGAAGAACGAAATTCCAGAACATTCTTTGATCGGCCGATTTCAAAATAACTTATCGTTGCCGATTAAGAAATACAAAAGAACCCAAGGACGTTATTAGGTTATGTAAACTTTTAAAGTGTGTTGTTAAAAAAAACTAATAAAAAAATCAACCAAGTAAATGCAGACAATCAGTTTTTTAGCAGAAAGTCAATTAAAAATATGAATGAGTTTTATACATCGTACTTGGGCTTTATGCATAAGGATACATATTATGACGTCATAATTCCCCCACCCTCACACACGCTACGGCCCAAAAACAGGGAATCCCCTTTTTGAAGGAGAAAGAATGCAGAAAAAATGGGGTGTAGTGCTATCTAAAACAGTATGTATATAATTGATTTTTTTATCATTTAACGAAATTTTTAATTCCATCGCCTAGAGGACATTTCAAAGATTCGAACCATATTTTTTTCAATTGAAAAAGTAAATATTTTGAGTAGTTATTGCGAGAGAAGAGTAGGGTGAAAAATTTGTCCCATTGGATTACCATTACGGCCAAATTTTAAAATTTAATTTTAAAAAAAAACTAACAATCCAACAAAAAAAATTCTTTTGAAACTAAATGAGTGCAGAAACTACTTATGTTTCAAATTTCATAGTTCTCCTTGCACCAGAAATTGAGATACACGAGACACAAAATTTCATTCCTAACTTTTTTTTTTAATATAGATAGATATACTTTTTATTCTGGTAGTCAGCCAAAAAATCTTTGGTGACCTTTAAATCTAGACAAAGGATTATATAGATTTGGAGCCTTGTCAGTTAGAATACCTATTTATCATTAATAGAGAGTTAAAAAATTACGTTCTGATTAGTTTTATGGAAGATTTTAAGTATAAGAATTTAAAATAGGTGTTACTGTATATTGTTAAGGCAAGTATTCATAACAATGTTGGATACATTGTCAAAGTGCACTGTTGGCGATAGATTGCAGACTGAGTGTCATGTAACCTATTATTCAAGAGGAACAGGATTTTTTGAATGGAATAGCTTTAGAGAAGCAAAAAGAAGTTACTGCACTTAGGTCTGAAATTCCAAGTGCGCAATTTAGTAATAATGCAACCATTTGTATTCACCATGAAAAAAATTTGCTTTCTGCATGTGAGCAACTTCAGAGATACTGTTGTGATCCATTTCATTCACACAGTAGAGGTATTAAGAAGAGTTTGAGATTTGTGTCATTGGAATTTAAAAAAAAAACAAAAAAAAAAACAGCTATCTTAAACCAGGGCAAAAATTATGTCCTCAGTGTTGAACTCGAATAACAGGTACTAAAGAATCATGCAGTAATGAGGCTATTTCAAAGGGGCAGCCTGAAACTGAAAGTGCACCTCAGGAACTTTTTGTCTCAGAAGCTGCTGAAGCTTTGAATCAAAGTATTACAAATCTTGGATGCACACCTGTCAAATTGCATGGGGTAAATAAAAAACGACAAAGCTATGCGAAAAGAAAATTAGCAGAAGCTAGTTCTGTTTTGCAGAAGAAATTTGCAACAGTGCTAAATGTTCCTCCAGATACTCTGGCTCAACCAAATGAAAAACAGTGTGTTGGATGTGAAGATTTAGAGTGCCTGATTGAACTCTTAAAAGAAAAATGTAAAATTTCATCTGGGCAAGAGATCCTGAAATTATTAACTCTTGCACCGATTACTTTCTAAAAGTAATTATACAACATATCAAATATTGCCAGATTTAAAATACATGCATTATTTTAGTGATGGTTCAAGTACACAATATAAAAACTTCATTAATTTGTGCTTGCATGAGACAGATTTCAACATCCCTGCTGAATGGAACTTCTTTGCCACTTCACATGGGAAAAGTCCGTGTGATGGGATTGGCGGCACAGTAAAAACTCATGCAAGTTTGCAGGCCACCCAGAACAACCACATACTTACCCCTCTTGATTTATTTAACTGGGCTAATTCTAACATACATCATAAATTTTTTTGTTTGTTTCCCATGCTGATGTTGAGAAACACGCCAAAAGCTTGGAAACCGTTTTCAAACCGTGAAAACAATACCTGGAACTCGCTGTTATCACAGGTTTGTTCCAAACAACAATGACGTGTTGACCCTGTATCGATTGTCATCAGATGATGCAAATTCGGGATTAAAAGTTAGTTTCACTATCAGAAAAAACATGTAAGCAGTATAAACACTAATGACTTGCAACCAGAAGTTTATGTAGCTGTAGTATATGATGACAACTGGTTCATTGGCTGTATTATGGAAATGCATTAAGATGAAACAGACTTGCTGATAAATTTTATGCAGACACATACCGACACTAATGTATTATCTTGGCCTTCTACAGAAGATAGTTGCTTCGTTCCTTTTGAGCATGTGTTGTGTGTGACACCAGCACCTTCAGTGAAAGGTAGCACTGGACGACAATATGTTCTTGACAGCAACTTGATTAAAAGTATTAGTGTCTTACTTAATAAGTTCAGATCAGCTAAAAAATAGCTTTTTCTTTTATTTCTATTCTGTTTTATGTGCTTTGTTTAAAATATTAATTATAGTTGTAGTCTGTGTACACTATCGTATATTTTAAATTAAAATCAGATATTGAAGTAATATGCTATTATAGTCTATAAATTATGTTTTGAACATACATATATATATACCATATTTGCATTATTGTATTTTTTATGCCTTGAATGTGCTACTAGAAAAGTTAAACTGTATGCATAATAAAGCTTTTGTTGGATGTATAGAGCAAAACACCTGGTTTATAGTTGTTCTTTGTGAAAGTTCAATAATTTTTTTCTCAGCTCTGAGACAGAAAACCAAGATGAATTTTTTTCTGGAAGTAGTGGTATACCATCTTTACAACATATAAAAATTTAAAACATGTGCTCCTGATCAAATGTGTTGAAAAAAATTCTTGAATTTTTTTGCAAAAAAATGTTTAATGCAAAAACTATAGAAGATACACAATTTCTGATTGCGTTTTTGAAATCAGCTTAAAAAGTGTTACCCCTAGAAACAAACTTTCACTTCAGTAACTTGTACAGGTAAGGCGTTATTTAAGAAATTAAGAAAAAAATGGCGCAAATTTTTTTAAAGTTACAATAATTAATTTCTCAGTAATTAAAAATCATGGAGCCTTCAAATTTGAGATTTGTGGTCATCCTAGCTCATAATTCCATTATACAAAATTTGTAGAAAATCTGAGACGGTGGGTGAACTTTTTCCATTATTTTGTTTGATCTGACGTGGTTTGACCCATAACTTAGCAGCGCAGCTTTTATGCTATAAACAGGAAACGGCATGTGACATATATTAAAGAAAATAATGTTTTATTTGTGTTATTTTTTAAATTAAAAAGAAAAGTATTATACTGGTTTTGCTTTACCTTGAAGTTAGCAAGTATGGCTGAAGTTAGTGAATTTTGTATTTTTTAGTTAATGTTTTCCATTCTTTTTCATTTAAAGGTGTTTGTTTCGATTTTTACCATAAATTTATTATAGCGCAATTATACTTTGACTATTTAGAATTAAATTTACTTATTAATTTAGTTTTTTTAACTCTCCATTATTTGGTTTTTTGAAGTATAGTGCACATCAAGGAATTTTTGAAGAAATCTTTTGGAAATCAGGGAAATGTCTAGGAATTTTATTTCTCAAATTCTGTAGCCACCCTGGCGAGCATGTTAATTAATATTTTTTGTTTAATTTTTTACAAAGCGACTTCTAACAGGCATAGAGCTCTGAAATTTTAAACGCGTGTAGTTTTTTTAACTTTTGTTAATTTTTTACTAAGTGACTTCCAATAGGCATACAGCTCTGAAATTTTCGCGAGAGTTATCAAAAACTGGGACCTGCACACAATAACAGGTTTCTGCAACTTCAAGGCATACAGCAGGGGTTCCCAACCGGTGGTAGTCGTACCACTGGTGGTACGCGGGAACGTTTCAGGTGGTACTGTGGTTTCAGGTGAACTAAAAGAAAGTTTTATCGATCTTACAGAAAATAGTTCCATGAAAGATTATTTTAAAGAGAAATCTTTAATTAGCTTCTGGATCGGATATAAAACTGAGTACCCTTTGATCTTCCAGCAAGCTCTGCTATTTTTGATGCCATTTGTTACGAGTTACTTGTGTGAGAGTGGATTTTCTGAACTCTTGTACATAAAAAATAAACATAGAAGCAGAATAAGTGTTGAAGAGGACTTAAGATTGAAGATAAGTTCCATTACTCCTAATGTTGATATTTTATTCACAGGCAAACCACAACAAGTTTCGCACTAAAGACTTTAAAAGTATATTTTGTATGATGATTAATTTTTTTGCTGAGTTTGTACTAATTTTTTATTTGTATGTTTTTATACCTATGGCTAATAAATAAAACTGTAAATTAATACCATTTTAATCTTTTTATTTCTCCTTTATTACAAGCATGTTATAAATAAACAAATATCTAATCATTAAATATGAAGTTTTCTCAGGAATTTAATTCAAAAAGCCCTTGAATACTTTTAGAAGAGTAAATATTATACGTTTATTAAAATATTTAGGTCTGGTGGTACGCCAAAATTTCTCAAACTCAAGTGGTACGCAGGTGCAAAAAGGTTGGGAACCCCTGCATACAGCAAGTTCAAAATATAGTTTTTCAAAATTGTCACGCTATTAATTTTGGTATTTTGAAGATACTATTTTTTTTTACATCTGGGGCTACTAAAAGCAACTATTTTCAATGCTATTAAGGCTATGGCTGCCCCACACGTAGGGTCTTAAGTAGGTGGGTCATGATTCTTTAATTTTTTTTTCTAAACCCTTTGTATATGGTTGCAAAAAAATTCACTAAATGTTTACATAACTGTAGATAAAAAAAAAATTCTGATAATGTTGTGGAATTTTTTTTTTTTTTTAATGTTTGGAACTTTTAGAAATGTTATTTGTTTTGTTGTACCCGATTTTACAATTAATTAAAACATGTATCTTGTAGCTAAAAATGTGGATTCAGTTTCTCATACCTAGGATAGAAGATGGCAACAATTTTGGTGTTTCTATACAGGTAAAATAATTTGATATTCAAAGAATAGTTAATTTAAAAATTACTTATTGCATAGATAAAATATTGATTGCATTGTTTTTAGGAAGACACATTAGGCGAAGTTCGTACTGTTGAAGGGGAAGCAGCTGCTTACTTTGACCAAATATCCCGGTACTTTTTGACAAGAGGGAAAATTGTTTCTAAAGTTGCTAAATACCCTCATGTGGTAAGTTCAACTGTCTTAGGATCATGTAGAAGAAGGAAATTTTTAGTATTCTTTCTAATCGTCCATTTCTCAAATATGGGATATTTCTTCTAATTTTAAATAAAGTGGAAAATTTTATTTTTTCTTATAAAAATGTATTGGAAGTATTAAACTTATTAATAATTTAAACTAATTTGTACCCTGAGTTTTAATTATTTGTTGAAAGTGCTAAATTTATGAAATGAAGTTCCGGCGATTCCATATTTTGGAATTTTCTGAATGTTAGATCCAACTTGTGTTATTTTTTAAAACTCAAACATCTTTGGATTCATTAAATATTTCGTTTAAAATAAGGTGTTTAGCCTTTTTATTTTATAAATTCTCCTTAATCTTGTAGATATACTAAATATCTTGGTCAGTTACTAAGTCCCATTGCTGAATTTTTTATTGCCAAGTCCTAATTTCCTGCCAAATCGTCTAGCAGAATTTTACTTTCAATAACTTTATCAGTGCTTTCTTCACTATCATTAATCGCAGAATTTTCTAAATGCAGCCATATTTTGTAATTCCGTCAATTGACAAACAGTCAGTGAGCCATCAGCGCAATTGAACTCTTTCAAAATATCTTCTTGTTTCGACTTTTACCCATTTGAGCTCTTAACAAATTTCATTAATTCATGCATTTCTACTTTGTCTTTTGAAGTACAGAAACCTTTAAACTCGGCATCTTGAGTGTTGGTATTGTTGTAAAACATAATAGCTGGCCACAAATGGCTTTCCAATATGGCTTCCTTTTTTAAAAAAATAAAACTACGGGTGTAAAGAGACTGGTACTCTGGCTTTTCCTTCGTGGGCTTCTTATCGTAGAAACGTAATGACTCAGTAGCATAAAAAATTAGTGAAAGTAAAACATTTAGTTCAGGTGAAAAAGATAGAGGTATATAATTGAGAGGTATGTGACATAGCTGCTCTCCTTTTAGAATACTATTTTTCTTGCATCTTAAGGAAGACGATAGAGGGCGCTTACATTTTGGCAATAATTTTTACATAGACAAAAAAAACCACCAAATTGCTGATGTTTTTCAATAGATATTACATTGTCCTTTCTTGTGCATAAAGCAGATAAAAGTCAATCTGATGAGTGATGCTCGAGGGATGCCTAGTTTTTCAACTTTTTACAATTTTACCGCATTTCTACATGAATTTCGTTGGTAGTTAAGTTTGAAACACCTTAAGAAGCATTTGCAGGGAGATTTTAATCAAAATCGTTTTTAGCAATTGCTGAAAAACATGATTTCTTTTTTATGGTTTCAACCTTATGCTCATGCAGGATTTTGACGAAAATCCTAATGGTAGGTTCCATGGTCACCAACAACCTGCACACCATGGCCAATATCCTTAAACTCGGAGCCCATAATGGTTCAGTCTTGGGACTGTAAGATCCAGGGCTGCCACAGGCGACTAAAAAGGCTACTAAAGGGACTATTTTAGTGGCCAGGCGACTATGGCAACTATTTCAATGAAAAAAGGGCCCAAAGCGACTATTTTGAACAAAACCTTCAACTATTTTTGGGCTCAGGCGACTATTTTTTAAAAAATTGGATACTGTCTGTTAGAAGACAGAAAAAACGGCACTAAGGTACTAACAATTTTATTAAAATGGTGATTTTTTTTAAGGGGGGGCGGGAGAGCGAACACTACCGAAATAGTTATTCATATTCGCTGGTAGAGTGATCACTTTGTTAGTCCGACTATAGTAACTTCACGCAAGATTGTTGTTTTTGACGGCAACCACTGTTATTTTCGCCTACCTGTTAGGTTTCAATGTTTTATCTTTCTCTGTGCAAGGCAACAGCATACACAATTATATTCTCAAATATCAAATTATTTTGCTTTATTTACTATAAACAAAAATGAATTTGTAGAATTTGCCACGAACGCCGGAAGAAAGTGCCATAGCATGGACAGTATTGATGTTATTTCCGAGATTTGTGTCAGTGTGATGAACAATTTCGCCGTGTTGGTCAATCGATGCAGAATGAATAGAATTTCAATGTTGTAGCTAAATTTATGAATAAAATAATTTAAATTTTTAAGCAATTTATTTAATTACTTTGAATGTAGCTAAAAACAGGGTGACGACAGAACAGGGAAATGTCAAGGAAATTCGCAAAATTACTCTTTAATCAGGGAATTTTGAAATTTTCGAGTTTCTCTTCCCCGTGTGGGTGCGGACATCTGTCCAGACTCGGGTCACACGGCATATATATAGTTTTAATAGTTGGGTGTACGAAGTTTCCGAACTTTTTCTACTCCCAGCAGCTAAGCCAAACGGGCCAATCCCCCCCCCCCCCCTCCTCAGCCCACAACCACATGTTCATGTTCTTTTTTTTTTACTTTCTGAAGTCATTTTATGCTTGGAACAATGATTTACACATTATTTCTGTTAGATTTTTCGTTATCCTATAACTTCGCGTCCGCCTGGTGTCTTATTGTTAAAAAAAAATCTTCAAACTTCAATCTGCCTGCATCCTTTACAGACATTATTTTTTTTTTCTTGCCTTGCGTTTTTTCTCAATAGAATATATTAGAACTCTAATTATTTACATATTATTTCTGTTAGATTTTTAGTAATCCTATTATTTAGAAGCGCGACCGTAGATTTATTGTTTTAAAAAATCTCCCAACTTAAATCTGACTGCATCCTTTACAGACAGGATTATTTTTCTTCTTGTCTTGTGTTTTTTGTCAATAGACTATATTGGAACCCTAAATTCCTTAATACTATTTCAAATTGATATCATCATATTTTTTCGTTTTTATTAACCCTTTACAGCATTGTGTTATGGATGTGCAACAAATCTATAGGCATTCATAAGCAAAATGGGTTAGATTCTGTACTTTATTTTTTTTACTTTAATTTTTACATTTTATTTAACGTAATTAACTGAAAATGATACGTGTTTTTGATTTATATGTTTAATATAAATCAAACAAAGAATTGGAAGTATCCTCCTCCCCTTCCATAAAATAAAAAAAAGAATCTGAATGCTTTACTGCATACATTCAGGCAAAGGGTTATGGAATTTAAAAAAAAGGTCCTTACATCCCCCCCCCCCCCCCCCCATGCCAAATGCTGTGCTTGTCATGTTTTATGAAAACGATTTTTTGCCTTATTTAATATGTACTTTTGTGGTTTAAGATAGTATTTTTGCTGTACAAAATTTTATTTCTGTATATCTATGAGTAATTATTTTTTTATAAGAAGCTGTTAATTTCAAGACTTTCTTTCATGCATTATGAGTTATTTATCTTTTCTCAACTTCAAAATCTAAAACACATAATTTTTCCATGAAATATATGTACCTAGTGAAATTTGTGACTGAGTAGCAAAATGCTGATTGTTTAAGTTTCATGCTCATGCATGCCCAAGTGTAGTGAATATTTAGGACACTGTTTAAAATTTATGTTATTAACAGGATACAGCCTATAACATAGATTAAAAAAAAATAACTTTTTTATTTTTTTAATTAAAAAGAAAAATATTGTACTAGTTTTGCTTTTCCTTGAAGTTAGCAAGTATGGGTGTAGTTTGTAAATTGGTTTATGCAAATTTTGTATTTTGTTCTTGATGTTTTCCATTCTTTTTCTTGTTCGAAAGATGCTTGTTTTGATTTTTAGCCTAAACTTATATTTTGTTGCAATTATACTTTGATAAGTAAGTGCAATTCTATATAATCAAATATATATTTTTTTAAATTGGCTATTATTTTCTTTATTTTTTTTAAATGATAACCTCGACAGAGATGCACATCAGGGAATTTTCTAGAAATCAGGGAAAAGTCAGGGAATTTTGTTTTGCAAATTCTGTAGCCATTCTGTTAAAAATTTAAAAACTGGCCTTGATAAAATTCGATTGCCATTGCCAATGTATAGTATAATTGTTTAAACATAATACTTGTTTTTCTGAAAAAAGTTGTTTGACTTTGGAAGTTAAAAAAAAGTTATTTTGTTTTTCCAATCGATATTTATCTTCGCTTTTGCATGAAGTTTAGCTTTTTTTTTTTGCTTTGGTGCTGTCTGAGAGTAAGGTTGAGTTGCCAACTTCCATCGCATATAAATATGGTTACGCCTCCCCCAAGACACATGCCTTTACCGTATGGAATGTAATGTTTTAGACACTATTTTGAATTGAAAGAAGAGTGTTTCTGGGTTTTCGTGTTTTATGTAAATCAACAGTTTTATCTCGATCTTATGAGAAGTGAGGCTACTATTTTCAACGTCTGAGACTACTATTTTTAATGTGTGAGACTACTATTTTGGCTACTATTTTTGACATCTGAGGCTACTAAAGCAACTATTTTCAAAGCTTACAGTCAGTGGCAGCCCTGAAGATCATGAGAATGAGCGAGTGCGTTGCCATAATACTGGTAGGAAAAATGATGGCAACCGCTGCAAATTAAATCTATCGAGATCTCAATGTCCTCTCATTGATGTGAAGAAAGTACAGGTGTATTGCCAACTGACAAAAATTCAAAATTGCGAATCATAATTGTAGATGCTACTGATTTTACATTGCACTATGAACATTGTATAGACTTTGCGTCAGAACCCTCCAAAAGAACAAATCTTGCTAACTCCACTTTTTTTCCAGGATGATTTTCGAAGAACTGTCAGTGAACTGGATGAAAAAGAGTTTCTTAGTATGCGGCTTATTATCTGTGAATTGAGGAACCATTATGTAAGTTAGAAAATAACTTGTACTTAGATTTTAACTTTCATTGTATCCAATATTAATGTTCTGTTTTGAGCCATCTGGAGAATGTAGTAACTATTTGTTCTTCAAAAATTTAGATATATTAAAAAATGAAGCTTCAATGAAATAAGTCATAGACGATATATTTAAACCAGCGTTCGCCACTAACTTATAGAGGCGAGCCGCATGACTTATGTTGAGCTTTTTGCGGGCTGGATACACCAAAATATGTATCTTTAATTCTTATCGATTTAACAATATATAGCATTTCTGAAAACTGAAAAAAAAGTATGATTTTTTTTATCTTAATAAAATTACAATTGATATTTAATTCTATTTTTTCTTAGTTAAAAAAAAATAATAGTTTTCATTATTAGTAAATTTAAGTCTAATAAACAAGTAAATCTTTTGTTTCTACGTGAAAATGCGACTTGTCCTAATTTTTAATAAAAGTATTTAAAGTGTATTTACAGATTCTGTTTTAGTCGATATCAATTATGAGACGATGACTGTCAAAATCATTCTATTTATTTTATGATAGAGTCGATGTCTTTCGGAGTATTTGTTGCTGTCAATTTTTATAAATTGTCCAAATGATACTATTCAGATCCTTTTATTTCTATTTTTCTATATATATATTGAATTAAGTGTCTTAAGATTTAAATTGTAGTGAAAGTTTTTGAAAGATTATCAGCTTCTCTCAGAAATTAAAATTCTATATTTAATAACTGAAAAAATTAGAAATTTTAAAAACTTCTTTTCAAATTTATTTGGGACTTTAAATACATATTTTACCCAACGGTTAACTTTAAAAAGAAGGGAAAAAACAGAACTCTGGCATTGTTTTTTGTTCATTTACTAAAGTTTGCTCTCAATTGATTTATGAAGTAGTACTTTCAATTACCTATTCAAATGTATGTGTACACTTTAGAGGTTTATAACTCTACATTTTTTATTAATATCTTAAATATGTGCAGAGACTTCTTCATATTTCCCCATAATTGGAGATAGAGGCATGATATTTATGACCTGCTCTAATCTGCTCCTAATCGCCCTCTTTTAACTAAATTATTCCAAAACTATTCCATATCAAGAGTCTTGCTGTGGATGTAAATACATTTTGAAAAAATCTTGCCAATTCAGTAATATTTATTTTTAGAACTGAAACAGAGTTTGGTTTCAAGCTGCATTTTATTTATTTTCTTTTTAGGTTTTTTTATTGATTGCTATGTATAAATTAAAATGATGAATTTGTCTAGTTTTTAGAAAAACTAGAAACCATTCTGTAAATTTCCTATTGAGTTTTAAGATCATTTCTCAAATTCAATTTTTCAACTACTCTGTAACTATATAACAACACAGTGAGCACATACTCTGGAAATCAAGGAAATGCTAGGAAGCTTTCTAATTCTGAGAAATGTCAGGGAGCTTTTTTCTTTGCTTTTTTTTAAATTTCACGAAAATTAGGGAAATTTGCGTTTTGAAATACGTTTCTCTGTCCATCCTTATTTGAGGATTGTGGCTGTAATTGTTAAAAAGTTCTTCTTACAGAACTTTTATTGCTGCCAAAACTATTTTTAAAAAACTGCTTTAACATCTTTGTCATACATGTTCTATTTGATTAGGGTGTCTACACATCTGCATAAGTTGGGGGGGAGGGGGGATTCAAAAAAAAGTTTGTCGTAAAAACTCTTGAAATCGAGATATAACCAAATTTAGCTTGGATCTAAAAGTTTAGAAGAATGTTTAAAAATCCATAATTATTTATTACAAATGCTTGCAAATTACTTCATAATTTTTATTTATAATTTTTACAGGCCACCCTGCATGATTTAATAACAAAGAATTTAGAAAAGATCAAGAAACCAAGGACTTCGAATGCTGACACTATGTATTGAAGTTTCAGTTTATATGTAACTTATAAGAAGAATTGGTCTCAAACAGATGCTTATGTGATACTCAGGACTCCTTAACAGTTATTTTATTTCCAATTAGTTTATTACTTCTGCAGTTACAATTTAAGGTTTTCTAGTTGTACATAAATTTTTAAATTCTTGTTGTTGGGAAGCACCTGCTTTTACATCCTGACTTGTTTGAGACTGAATTTTTTGCTTCTGTTTCAATAAACTGATTTTTTTAATTTATTTGCAAACTGTATCCTTCTTTTATAGTTTAATATTATATCATGATAAGTTTTTAAAAAACATTAATACTATTTTGAACTTTACAATGATGAAAGTTTCGCTATTCTTGCAATTATGGCAGCAGCATTATCGCCGAGAATTGCGTTGTTACGTGATGATCATTTTCGTCTTGTGTTACATGCATATGTAATAGTCACTAATGGTGGTACAGTTCAGCAGAAACGTGTTTTTCAGCTCTTTTTGTTATTGAAAATTCGATCATTTCTAAGGTCGATACATATTGGCATTACAATTTTATTAGGCTTGCTTGCAAGAGGGCTACGAAACCTGCATATGTTCAGCGATTTTCTCAAACCTCCGATGTTATGACCACTTTTCTGCAGTTTGCCAGTTTCTACCGCCGTTATTTACATTGGTGTGTCACGCTAATGTAAGGGCTGCTGCTACAAAATTTGCGCTACTACAGCAAGCGCTATCATCGCTCGCTGTAGTAGCGCCGATATAATAGTCACTGTTTCGAAGATTTGCGACTCTGTAGTCTCTACCGCCGAGATTTATGTAGTTCTGATAGACAATTTCATGTAAAGGGTTACGCTGTTATAATCGCCTCTATTACATACACTCAAGAGCCAAAACATTATGACCACCCCTACATTTTGCAATGAACTCGCCTGGATGACGTGGAAGGCACGTGATCAGGTGGAAGTGGTATTTAACTGCTGCTGGAGAGTCTGAAGAATCATTCTTTCACTTACTTCTGTGTGTGATGAGAAAGGCTGCGGATTTAAGCGACTTTGATAGAGGGCAGATTGTAATGGCTCGGAACAAGTATTTCTGAAACTGCACGACTCATGGGTTTTTCACGATCTACAGTTGTTAGTATTTATGCAAAGTGGATGAATGACGGTGAAAGCAGCAGTATACGACATGGTGTTGGACGTCCATACGCTATCAAAGAAAAGGGTCGTCGGAGACTGTCTCGCATGGTGAAGCAAAACCGGAGCCAGACAGTGGCTCAGCTGACAGCCCAATACAATGCAGGGAAAAATAGAATAGTATCGGAACACACTGTTCAGCGGACACTGTTGGATATGGGGCTACGCAGCAAACGTCCCACTCATGTGACTTTGCTGACCAAGCGTCATCGCCAACTGCGTCTGAGCTGGGCCCGGGAACATCGTGACTGGTCCATGGATCAGTGGGAGAGAGTTGCCTGGTCAGATGAATCACGGTTTGTCATTTATCACGGCGATGACCGTGTCAGGATACGCCATCTTCCAGGCGAACAGTTGCTCCCTCAATGTACAGTAGGTCATACACAGCCCGGTGGTGGCGGTATTATGCTTTGGGGGACGTTCTCTTCGGTGTCTCTGGGACCCGTAGTTGTGGTAGAGCAGACCATGAATGCTACAGGGTATCTGAACATCATTGCGGACCAGTTGCACCCTTACATGGCTTCTGTTTTTCCATCTGGAAATGGGGCGTTGTCCTGTTGGAACATTCCATGTCACAAGGCTAAAATTGTGTTGGAGTGGTTCCAGAAACATGATGCTGAATTCCAGTTAATGTCCTGGCCGCCTAACTCACTGGATCTCAATCCGATAGAACACATTTGGGATGTCATGGGACGGAAGCTCAGATTTCAAAGACCACCAATTCGCAATATTTCGGATTTGCGTGACCGCTGCTTAAACATTTGGTACAATCTGTCTCCGGCCATCTACCAAGGACTTGTGGCATCCATGCCAAGGCGGGTTGAAGCTGTATTGAGCGCCAAAGGTGGGTCAACTCGTTATTGACTGGTGGTCATAATGTTTTGGTTCTTGAGTGTAGATTTCCACCGCGATATGTTTAGGGATGAGTTTGTTCCGCCGTGCTGCGGAATTCCGCTTTAATTTTTTAGAAAAAAAGTAATTTCATTTTTCTAATTCCTGAAAAAACGTTTTTTCCCTGTTTTTCTATCCCACAGAAAAATAACCTTTTTTCTAAGGTTGAATCGCGAAGCTGCTTCCCTTCCGCCCAATCGGGAAGAGCGGAAACCTACGGCATTCCTGCTCCAAATACAAAAATCTACTGAAATGCATCTTTTTAGTTAGGTTGGTGTTTAAACTTGCATTTTCAACTGCGCCAAAATTTGATCCTTTGGTGCTATTTTTTCTCTTATCAAAATGTAATTTCCTTCATACTAATTTATGCGATTAACGTATACGAATAATGTGCTTGCTTTCAAGTCTGACATCCACGGAATTATCATTTGTTGTACGTGTGAACGTACGTTGGTATGTGATACTCGTTTTCGCTAATCGTTACGTTGATGTAATGTTCACTACTGACGAGATTTGTGTGGCTATGACGTGCGTTATCGGTGGGATTTAAGTTGCTGTGATTTTCTTTTTCACGGAGTATTACACCAATATAACAACGCTATTGCTGAGAATTGTTCCGATATATTCGGCGTTAACACAGCTATTTACGTTTATTCAGGGATGAGTTTTTTCCGCCATGTTGGTGAATTCCGCTTTTTTTTTTTTTTTTTTTTTTTTTTTTTAGAAAAAAAAAGGGTTCCGCTTTTCTAATTCCTGAAAAAGAAAAAAAATTCTCGCTTTTTCTCTCCCACAAAAAAATAATTTTTTTTCAAAGGCTGAATCACGAAGCAGCTTCACTTTTACCCTATCGGGAAGAGCGGAAAACCTATCCCTCAGTGGTTGCATCGCATTCCTGCTTTAAATACAAAAATCTATACTGAAACTCATTTTTTTTGGTCCAGCTGGCTTTCAAACTCGCATTTTGTACTTTTTCAACGTGACGAAATTTAATTCTTATGGGCCGATTTTGTCTCTTCTCAAAATATAAATTCCTTCATACTAATTCACGAGATGAAGGTATACTAATAATTAGGGATGGAACGGATGTGAGTTTTGCCGGATTTCGGATATCCGGGGTACCATGTCTACCGGATACGGATATCCGAAACGGATTTCACCGGATATTCGGTCTATATACTAAAAACGATAGTTATACGATATGCTATACGAAAAAAATGGTCATGATATGAAGTATCAAGTAAATTATAATTAGTGGTTAGCGCACCGCACTCATGCCACAGGTCCATGGTTTGATTCGCGGACTGGGCAAGGTTGACTTAGCTGTTTATACCTGAAAGAAGGAAACTGAGGAGGACCATGCATGCTTGGGAACTAAACACTGGGGTTCGGCATCAGAATGACCATCTGACCGGAACATCTGCTATGTGACACACAAATGCCGCAGTCAAGAAAGCTGAAAAGCCGTCTTTAAATATAAACTTAAAAAGTTTCGAACCCAAAATTCATCAACATTATGTTATACCATATTTAAAATATATATTTAATATAAACAAACATAATTAGTACTTGCATATATTTTTGGTTAAGGCTTTTGCTTTAGGATCATCTAAACTCCACAATATTGGTACAAATAATGTCGATTCCAATGTTGTCTGGGTGCATTTCTTGTTTTGATGAATTGTTTTTTCTTGTTCATCAATATTTGATGCATTTAGTGAGTCTTTTAAGCTTCGGTGAATTTCCATATGTACACTCATTAAATGGTTCCATAAGGGTTTTGTGGAAACGGATTTTGGGCTTTTGCCGCGCACAATATATTTTTTAAACGATTCTGTGGAGCAAGTAACACATAGGGCTTTGCTCTCGTCCTTTCCATTAATTTTAAAATACTTCCAAATGGGTGATTTTAAATGAGCCATTATTAAAAATTAAAAATTGGATTGTAATTGGAGAAAACTATGATTCAAGACATTCTAGAGAGCTAAATATAATTCCACGTTGTGGCGCTGCGTTAAAGACCTAAAAATTACAATACTTCATTTTACGTCAGAAAAAATATACCAGCTTTCAACTTCTACCAATGAAAAATCAGAAATTAGACCATACCATTCACAGCATAAAGGGGTAGGGTATTATCGTCGATAGAACGAAAAAAAAAGCATTGAGGAGTGCGCATTGGCTATTTATTGCTTTTTACTCGCTAGCAAAAGTCAGAAAAAAAGGAGGAAGTGATAATAACTAAAACTCTTAACAAGTAACTTATGTTATGGGAAAAAAGTACTCTTTATTAGTATTTCGGTTCGTGTTTTACGGAGAAGCATTCAAATATAACATCTGGAATTAATCGTATCATAAACTTGGAATGAAAAGAACTTATTGCAAAACACGTATGAAGGATGTGTATGAAAAAACATTTGAGGAATGGTTTATGCTTATCAACTCAGCGCCAATAATACGGCTCCTCTTTCTGTGAATGCACCTGCATCTTCTAGCTCATCTCTGAAGTTAGGGATATGCGTAAGCATAGTTCTCACGAAGGAACTTTTTCGTTTTCTAACTTGACTGTAATTTATGTCCAAGAAAAAAAAAATAGTGTAGGATGCGGTGTCCCCTTTGTCCGAAAAAGATCATTATTTTTTGCAAAAAATTATTTCTTGTCGATAACTGGTGGCCGGATATATAGCCGGATATCCGAATTAAATTATCGGATGTCCGGTATTTCAAATCGGATATCCGACGGGGTTTCGGATATTGAAAAATCAGCCGGATATCGGATATTTGCCGGATATCGGATATTTGCCGGATATCCGTTCCATCCCTACTAATAATACGCTTTCTTTCAAGTCTGACATCCACTGAACTATCGTTTATTTGCTCATTTTCGCTAATCCTTACGCTGATGTAATGTCTGCTACTGCTGAGATTTGTGTGGCTCTGACTTGTGTTATCGTTGGGATTTAGGTTGTTGTGGTGGTCATTTTCGCGGAGTATTACGCCAATACAACAACGCTATTGCTGAGAATTGTTCCTGTATATTTGGCGCTAATGCTGATGTTTATGTGGTGGTCATTTTGGCTGAGTGCTACCCTGTTGTAAAATCTGAGATTTGCACCGATGTTACCGAAGGAATGTCGATATTACTGTGATAAATTGAGTTATCGCCAGATTTACATTGTTGTGATGGTAATTTTTGTCGAGTGTTAAGCCGATACAATATAGCTCTATTATTGAGAGTTCTTCCAGTATATTAGGCTCTAACTTTGATATTTCTATTGGCATGAGAGTAATTTTCGCTGAATGCCACACTGTAGTAACATCCGATATTACCGAAATTTGCACTAGTATTACCAAGAAAATATCGATGTCACTGAGGTTTGTGCCGATATTGTGCACATGCACATTGTTGTGATGTTCATTTCTGGCGATACCCAGATTTTCATCGGTATTGTAAGCGCTCTAGCTATTGTTTATACTTTTGTTAGAGTGATGATCATTTTCGCCGAAATTTACGCTAATACAATACCTGCTATTCCGAGATTTTCAGCACCGTTTTCTAACCATTGGCCTTGACTTCCTTTAATAGCCGCTTCATTCGTGATTAGTGTTTGCTTAAGGATCGATTTAGTCATTTGATTTGAATCTATGCTGAATTACTAAAATTTTTATATCATTTTTTATTCATATGTAAAATTGTTTGTGGCTTTTTACTTTATAAAACTTTTTTTTTACGATATGAATAAAAATTTAAAGATTTTTAGCTCTTAAAAATTTGGAAAACTGGCATTAATTAGATTTGGCCTGTTTACCAGTATAGCTTAAAGTTGTTTGCCTTGTTGAAAACTTGAAGTTTTTGCCGGTTTGCATCGTTTTCACCTGATTTTTTTTTTTTTTTTTTTTTTTTTTTTTTTGTAGCTAAACCATGCCACCGCACAAAGTGTAGGTCTACATCGGTGCCGTTATTTTGAACCATTTTTGCTCATCGACCGACATAAAACGGTGCAGTGTTATACATACACTTGGAAAACCACGATTTTTTTAAATATAGCTAAAAATGTGTTTTACGCATAAATCTTTTGGATTTTTGTTTTCAGCTTTTTGATTTTTTACCAAACTCATCCCTGCATATGGTGTGCTGACGATCTTCTGGTCGACATATTCGTGCGAGTAAGCATTCTCTTGCATTAATATAATAAAAAGTAAAGTTAGAAGTCAACTAACAAATAAAAATCTAGAGTCGTGCTTGAAACTTAAAACAACCAGTTATAAGCCAGATTTAATCAAACTTTCCGTAAACAATTTATTTTAAATCAAAAATAAAATAGATTTAAGCAAATACTGTAATATTGAAACGAAAATTTTTGGTGGCTCTTTAAAAACTGGAAAATTTTGTAAATTGTAACTTTTGGTTAAGTCTGGCTCACAATTTTCTTCACACTAAAAAAGTGTTAGACAACTGACATATCTGCATAAAAAAATATTCATTTGATGATATTTCGAATGATTAATTAAAATTTAATTGCCTAATTAGAGTATAATTGTACCAATTATAACTCAATTTATAATTTATTAAAAATTCTAATTTAAACGACTTTTTATAAAAATATCAAGATCCAAAATGAACTTCAAATTCAATCTATAATAATAAAACAAGCTGAGTGGCTCCTGTGAATCGATAGAAACCTACCTAAAATTGGAGCAGAGCTCTGAAATTTTCAGCATAAGTAGTTTTGGCCTTCTACTTGTATACATGTCAAACAAAATTTTAATTATGTTTTTTTTTTTTTTTTTTTTTTTTTTTTTTTTTTTTTTTTTACAAAGCGACTTCAAACAGAGATTTTCTGAAATTTCCCACATAGGTAGTTTTAACCTTCTAATTGTAGTTTTGAAAAACAGAATTTTAAAATTTTAATCAGTTTTTCTTAATTAAATTTCTTAACTAAAAATTTTTTTTACAAAATGACTTCTATTAGGGCTACAGCTCTGAAATATTCAACAGAAGTAGTTTCGGCCTTCTAATAGGACTTCTAAAAACATAATTTAAAATTTTTATTTAGTTTATTTTTTTAATTAATTTTACAAAACGACTACTAATGAGGCTGTTTTTCTGAAATTTTCAACATAAGTAGTTTTGGCCTTCTAATTGGACTTTGAAAAACAGAATTTAAAATTTTTTATTTAGTTTCTTTTTAATTAATATTTTACAAAACGATTTCTAATAGGGTTACAGCTCTAAAATTTCCAAATTAAGAAGTTTTGGACTTTAGAAAAACAGAATTTTTGATTAGTTAGTTATTGCTTTTTTAATTAATTAATATATATTTTACAAAACTATTTCAAATAGGGCTACAGCTTTGAAATTTTCAGCATAAGTAGTTGTGGTCTTCCAATTAGATTTTTGAAAAATAGAATTTTAATTTTTTTTTTTTTATTAATAAACAAATATTTTACAAAACGATTTGTAATTGGGCTAAAGTTCGGAAATTTTCAACACAAATAGTTTTGGCCTTCTAATTGGACTGACAAAAAGAATGTTAAAATTTTAACTTGTTTTTTGATTAATTTTTTCTCAAAAAGTGACTTCTAATAGGCCTAGAGCTCTTAAAGTTTCAACATAAGTAGTTTTGGCCTCTAATTTTGCTTTCTACAAACACGTATTAAAATAATCGTAAAGGGGTGTTGTATTAAAGGGGATTTTTTTTCCCTCGACAAGGGAGAGGCGTCCAATATTAAGGCTTTACGTAGCAATTACATTTTAGTGAGTGAAGCGAGCTTATGCTTACGCAACAATGAACTTGTCAGCGAGCCTATGCTTGCATTGCAATGAACCTTTCAACGAGCGAAGTAAGCCTGTGTTTATGTGTCAATAAACTTTTCAGCGAACGAAGCGAGTTCTATTTTGCGTAGCGATGAACCTTCCTGCGAGCCAAGCGCCAAAAACTGGGACCTATACACGAATGACAGATTTCCGCAACTTGAGGCCTCACAGCTAGCTAAAATATTGCACATGTTAAAATTTCGTAGCAAAGCACGGGTATTCAGCTAGTTATTACATAAATTAGTTAGACCCTAGTAGGTTTTCAGTCCTGCATTATCACTTTATACAAATGTCCCACTAGAAAAATATAGCCACAACTCTAATAGTTGGTACAAATGTCAACGAATGCAAGCATATAAAAAGTTAATTATTCCAATGTTAATAAACCAATTTTTAAGGGTCGAAAAGTTCCAAACGAGGAATATTCCAGCTTCCCATTTCCAAATATAGTCACACTTCTGAAATTTGGTAAAAAGTCAACAAGGACAAGAACAGAAAAAGTAAGCTATCGCGATCTTGATTAACTAAATACTATCCATCTCTGGAATTCTCCCTGCTGACAAATGTAGTTTAGCGAGAGCTAGGATAACTTGCTATTTAATGTTGAATACTTGTGGAAACTTAACTCCGCATTTCGTGTTCCTCTACTTTTACACTAAGGAACATAATAAATAATATCGTTTCCCGAAGTTAAAATTTATTTTTTTTTAAGTTACTTTTGCACGTTGTTTACAATGAAAGTCTACAGGAGAAATAACAGGCCACAGGAATGTTGAGTTTCAAAATAAATTCGCCAGATGGCAAGCATTTCGTTTCAAAATGTAACAGCTTTTGATGACTTTAGTAAAACACTGAGTAATTACTAGTAAGGAAAGTTAATGGATACTTTGAGTAATAATTAATAATCAACAAAGAGTTGGTTGGGGGGAAAATGTAGTAAATTTGATACTTTGAAATAAAAAGTTTTTAGAAGAAAAATAAAACATGGAAAAAAAATAATCATTTTAGCGCAAGTGTGCAGCCTTCAATGGTGTTTTTATTTTGTTTAGTTTCGATATTTCTGTCACCATAACTGTATTCATTCATGACATGAATTCAGATTTTTGTGGCAAGAAGTTATGCTGTTGTGACAGAAAATATGCTTGTGAGGAATTTTATGAGATGGTTAAAAACAAGCGTTTTCTAACTTATTCTACGGTATTATTAAGTAACAGACTATAGTTTTCCGTCATGGCTCACAAATTAGGATTGTCAAATGAAGTTAAGGAGCTCAAAGTAGGCAAAACCTTTGGAAAGGGTGAAGGAGCGTTTCATACGTTTAGATGTAAGTAATTTTATTCACTTTGTAATAAAAATAAATGGTTTTTAATTGCCATATTGTATAAGAAAAATGATTAGAATGGATCATTGACTTTCAGTTTTACAACTGTCCATCTGCTACATTGAAATTTGAGAACATCTCGTATTTGGAATAGATTTTACTCTCATTGGTAGATTTCTGCTAACGAATCTTTAATAATTGTTTCCGAAGTATTTTATAATTTCACGGGTTAAGTTCCCTAATTTCCATAATGATTTTATTGAAGCTACGAATAATCGAAGTAGTTATTAGAAAAGCTGATCAATTTCTTATTATTTCTGGCGAATCAGAAAAATTTAAGTAGACAAAATTGTAGTATGATATTTGCCTTCTGAAAATTTAGTATTTTTCGCTTTTCTTGGTTGTATAAAATATCCTAGTTATTGCAAGTCTTGAGTTTGAATGTTTTCTAGATATCTTTTCTCAAAACAAAATCGCAGAAGTAAACAAATGAGTGTTCAGCTAAAAAATCTGATGGTGATACTGCAAGCTTATCACATGTTTTAAAACCGGTGCTAGCCATTGAGAGATTGCATTAATTAGCTAACGTGGAAACAAAATTCATTGAATAAATTTGCTGTTTTCCGTATCTTCTTGTTTGTTTTTATCCCTATAAAATAATATTGATTGTACTCGGTTGTGTTTTATATCTTTAAAGCACTTAAATTTTGGATTATTTTTTTAGAGTTAAATTCCTTGTTTTAATGTTTCATTTTGAAATTATGCTGTGTATGTTTGATCTTGTTAATTTTTTCTTGAAATGTTATGGCATGATTAGGACTCTTTGCACAAAAAACATGGCCTCTAATGACACTTTGATGCAATCTGCCAACTAAGCATGGGAAAACTTTTAAATCAACAATATGTGAACTAAGTATTTGACAATGAACTATTCCCTCATTTTTTAAAAACGAGTGAAATTAGTTTATGTTCATGAAGAATTTCTTTCCTATTCCAAATATTCAAACAAAAGTCCTTTTTAAAAATATAGTTATTTAAATATTAAGAAAAGAAAATGCCCGAAAACCTCGTCTGATCAAATATAGCTATGACGTCAAAATATCCTTCCATTTGTATGGTTGTGAGGTTTTTGCCAAATAGTTGACATTGGTTTGGTAGACAATTG
Source organism: Linyphia triangularis (assembly GCA_963978545.1). Classification (NCBI taxonomy): domain Eukaryota; kingdom Metazoa; phylum Arthropoda; class Arachnida; order Araneae; family Linyphiidae; genus Linyphia; species Linyphia triangularis. The sequence continues at coordinate 71,156,299 of OZ021727.1, read as the reverse complement.
CTACGTGCCATACCGGTTAACTTGATTTCAGAGAAAGTTGCAAAACTGGTTTCTGCTGCGGTGTTTCAAGCCATGTTGTGTCAGATGTAGTGATGTTACATTCGCTTCGAGCCTAATGTGTTGTTTTTCCTGCCAAAACTAACAAGTAAACTTTGGTTGCAAATAAAAAAAAAACTCAGTGAGCAGAGATTTGGTGTTTATGAACTTATCGAAACATTTAGAATTGAATAAAAAAAATTTTAAAAAATGCAGGAATTGTCCATTTAAAAAGTTTTGTTTATCAGTAACCGTAGTTGAGAGACTGTTTTTGCTCCTTTTATATGTATGATTCTTGGTGGTATTGTTGAAAATAAAGTGTTAACATTAATTTCATAATAACTGGTACAAAAATTAAATGAACTTGCATCAGTGTCAAGTTTAAGTTTTAAGACAATAAAAAACAAAACAGGTTGATTGTCAAAATCAACCCGTTTTTTATTGTTTTTATAATATAATCCATGAAAAAAGAGTTTTTAAATAATCCTTTATCTGCATTGTCAATTTTTATATTCAACAATACAGCACTGATATTAAAAACATTTCTCTCAGCAAAATGTGTAGCAAACTATGTTTCAAAATTTGCTTATTAAAAATTAACATGAATTTATGCTCTCGCATCCAAATATCATTTATTTTAATTAAAGTAATTTTATTATTTATTCAGAAACATTTTGGCAATAGTAAAGAGTTTCAACAATGATCGGTTCAGTGCTATTTTAACATGATTGGATGACAGCAAGTTGGTTTATTAGTATTTCATAAAAGCGACCTTCTAGTGACAGTAGCAGCTTCAAAATTTGATAGGATGCTTTGTCATCAACATTGATTTTTTTAACAATCTGTTATTTAAAAGTTGTATATATTCCCTTTAATGTATCAGAATTGCAATTATGTAATTTTGAAATATCTTCATAAAAAACACATTTATTTTTTATATAAATTTAATTAAAAGTTGCTTACTTTACTTTTTGTATTTGATTTCAGAGCTAATATACCAATTGCTTCATTTTTTAAAATTATACTTATGCCTTTAGTTACTAAGAGGCTATAAAATTATTATAATAGTGTGTGTATAATTTACATTATTTTACAAATCTCAGCATTTAGAAATATTATAATTATAAAAGATTAAAACCTACTTAATAAAAATATATGTTTTTTTTTTTTTTTTTCTTCCAATTTAATGCTCACTAGACCAGATTGTTTGATTTTATGAATTAAATCTTTCTTTTTATGGAAAAAATTTCATCTGGATGATTAGGCCATTTCCAGTTTCAGTCAAATCTTTCTTTTTAATTTTGAGGTTTGAAATAAAATGTTGAAACCACCACACTGACTTTTTAAAGTCATTGTCTTAATGAGTTATTATACACCTGCATACAGTGAACTGTCATAATGGACCATAATACTTTTAAAATTCTATGTTTTGTTCTTGCAAAGCTTTAGACAAAATCCTATGGCTTTTCCGCTACAGAACTTTTTAGTGGATATTTTAACATTCTGCTGTGAGAAAATATGAAAATTAAGCATCTTTTCAGCAATCTTATACTTCTTTTAAGTGCTCTGCTTTAATGACATATTACATAAATATAGAAATCAATATTGGTATATAATACAATATTAAAAAATTCTAAATTGATATGCTTAGGCTTAATTACAAAGATTGTAAGTCTTTATAACATTGCAACTAAAACTGAATCTAAGAGTTCTTAGAGAAAAAAAAAAAAAAATAGTCATTAAAGTTATTTATGTTTACTTTGGACAGTTTTGAAACTAGGAGTAAATAAATATTCTATTTTTTTATGGTAAGTATATTTATTCTATAGAAAATTTTGCATTTTGTACCTACCTCCAGTTCTTTAATTTTGGAAATTTCATTACAAATGTTAATTGTTGCATAATTAGTGACACTAAGTATATATTAAATAAAAGCATAGATTTCTGTTTAGTTCATATCTAAAACTAAGAAAAATTTATGTTAACAATTATATGTTTTTTTCTTCCAAACATTACATAGAAGTAAACATATTTCTGGTCACGAAACAATTCGTTTTGAAATGAATGAAATATAAAAATTTCATAATTAAAAAACTTGTTTCTACCATTTTTACTATTATTTAAGGTATAATGTATGAATTTAAAAGATCTTAGTATAACTGTTGACAAAAAATAAATTAATTTACTCATTTTTAAAATCATATCACTCACTTCCATCTTCCATCAAAACAGAACAAACTTCACTATAGTTTGAGAGTGTTGTCGACTTTTAGAAATTCATTAAAAAATGGATCTACTAGGAATGAGCTTATCCAAAATAACTATAAAATAGATATTTTATTAACATTTTAATTTTTACAAGTTTTTCCCTCTTTACATGGAATGACATTGTAAGCATTAAAATAGATGATTTAATATACTATATGTATGTACTAAATTATAAAATATAAAACATGACCCTTGTAATTAGTATTCTGTTTTTGCTACTGGATTACAAATGCTTCAATTTATCATCAAAACTTTCCACTGACATTTCAATGGAAACCTGCCCTGCATTTGCATCTCAAATAGGATAAATCTCAGGAAATCTGTAACTAGCAACCACCACAAGACAGGATCGCTGCAGAAAATTTTGATAGATACTGCTGAGTTAATCTGAGGCTCCGGTGACTATATATGCTAAGCGAATATTTTGCAAAGGATGCAAGTTTGGGGGTAAATTTGTTATGGCACATTTACAGTAAAGACTGATTGTATCTGAAAGTATATTATTTTAGATATGCTACTCAAAATAACTTTTATATACATATATACTACTACTACATATAACCAATTTTTAATGCTTGTAAGATATCTAGTCTCCACATTTTTCAATTGTCTTATTTGAAAATATCTATGACCCCACTCACAGCTCAGCTTCTCTTATAGCTAGAACCCTGATTTTTTTTTTTTTTTTTTTTTTGCCAAAGTGTTGTCCCATGTGAGTAGAAGACAAATAATCATATAATTGTTGACATTGAACAAGGCAACAGTAACAAAATTACGTTGAAATTCGCTGAAGTCACCGGAATTTTGTTCTTTTGATTAGTCTGATTCTTCTGGTTATAGTCGCAACTTTAGCCGGCCCTACAGCTCAAACTATTTGAAGAATTTTGACCATCCCTTTTTTATTATTATTATTCCCAGCTTAATTAGAGGAGGTTCCTTTTATATGATCAAAATTGCCTAGGTAAGGCCTAATGCCCTTTAAGGTGTTCTAAACATCCCCATCTCCGAAATGTCTTTAAAAATACGATAATGGCATACATTTTTTTTTTTTTAAATATATAATTCCTTTAACACAGAGTTCTCTTCCCTTGACATGACAAAATGTCTGTGAATTGATTTATGAAGTTCAAATTTTGTGTACGGGTTAGTGGTGGCCATAGGACCTGTCATTAAAGTTTTCGTCAAAATTGCGCATCCGCATAAAGTAAAATTGCGCACCAGAATGATATTATTACTTAATTCTTTTTCATCCTATAAATAGTTAAAAAAGAACAGATATAAATTGTAACGAGTATTCCGATTCGTCCCTTCCGGCGAGGAAAATTGAAATACCATGGAAAAAAAAATCGTAACTGCAAGCCATGCTATTTTCATCATTTTGGGGGCTGATACTTAAATAAGAAGGTAAGACCCAAGTTTCAAAGTTAAAAATATATTCATAAACGATCTTATTACACCCGTTTTTTACGTTGAAAGTTGAAAAGTTCCGATTTGGGTGATGTAAAACTAATTTCACATGTTAAACTTTTAAATATACCTAGAATATGTTAAATGTAAACACGGGCTTCACAAGCTTATTCGGTAATCAGGCCTTGAATGAATTTGACTTTAAGAAACTAGCCTGATCGCACGAGATCAATAAAGTGAGTATTGTTCTCACCGTAGAAGTGACTGGTTTACAAGTGACATGGCGCTCGCTAATGTTACGAATTTTTGTATATTTGTAAATATTTCGTAGTGTTAATTTTGTAAATAGATAAATTTCTGTACATTTCGCATAAGACAATGCAATGGTTTGTTTCCCAGCAATGAGCCTCCCATCGCTTGATAACGGGTTTTACAGAGGTAACTCTGGGAAGCGAGTTTCAAGGGGCAGGGCATTTAACATTATGGTAATGGGAATCTCGCCAAATTGGCGAGATAGAGCCAAGTTGGCGATGGTTTTGGCGACTAATTTTTGTCGCCAAATTTGGCGATCAATTGCCAAATGTCGCCAAACTTGGCGACATTTTCGGTACATGTATGGGTACATGTATCCCTTTTACATGTATATAGGACTTTTCAACTACATTCTGGAAGGTTCTCCAAATGTCTATCTCTGGAAAGTTCACGTATGCTCACCCCTCCTATATAAGGACGGCCGTGAGTAGAGTTAGTCAGTCAGTAGTTAGTTAGTTGTTGTTGACTGATTTTAAGTCACGGAGCTAGTTGTTAGCTGAGTCCGTTAGTGGACTGAAGTTAGTTGATTTTGAATCACTGAGTTAGTTGTCTCTCAACGTTCATTGTGAGAGCTGTATTCCTGACTTGAGTTAGTTCGCGGATTTTGAGTCACTGAATTAGTTGACTGGAGATACTGAGCGAACTGTATTGCATTGTCTTTTGCGACGATTTAGCAGTTGTTTGTCAAGTTTTTAACTGCTGTTTTGGGCTCTGTTGAGGTGAAAAGAGCTGTATTGTGTCTACTAGAACGAGAAGTTCTGGAGCTGTAAGAGAACTGTGAAGAGTTATTTTGGAATAAATTTCTACAAGTTTTGATCTGCTTTGGCGTCAAATCTTTCGAACCCGTACAACGCAACACTATCAATAGTTTATGGATTTTGAGTTTATGCCTTGTCCGCTTCTTAGGTGAATGATCCTTCCTCCAACACTAACTTAAAAATAAAACAATCTCATAAACAATCATTAAAACAACTGTTCTTTTCAACACAATCTATGGGTAAACAATTTACCTATTGGGATTCACCGGTATGATAATGACGTCTATTCGAATGAAATGATTAAATATCCGGTACTTTTGTCCGACTGTCTGACAGTATTTCTGTTAGTTAAAAAAATTATCCGGACTTGCTGGATACCGTGTAAATGTTCCATACCTGCATATCTTGGAAATTTCCATCGTTTCACTGTCCGATAGTTTATTTGAAATTATGATTGTCTAATGTATCTAAATTGGATTATGACTGTGTCTAAAAGGGCTTTCGACTCTTGAGTAGCTCAGTTGTGGTTATTTTACAAATTAACCATTTTAGAGAGGAAAAATTAAGGCAGGTAAAGTTTGGAATTTGGGTAAGAAGTCATTTGAAATCATTTAGTTCTTATAGGTTTAGAACGAAAATGCGCATGAGAAAATGATAATTATTCTGCCATTTTGAAACGAAGATCGGACTCTTACAAAGCTAGAGAATAAAACGGAATTTTGCCTCAAGGTAAGTTATTAAAAAGCAGTTTCACGTCTGCCTGTGACGCATGGTAACTTGCGATTGTAATGGCTGCGCGAAAAGAAAGAAAAAAAAATATATAGTCGAGGGGAAAGCTGTTGCTTGAAAAAGGAGGTCGTTTTGTGTGGCGGAACTAGCTTTGCTCCATTTAACGCGGGTTGCACTTGTACCTATGACGGCTCTTTCGTTTTCATTTCATGTTCTTTTTCCCACTGCCCGTTTGAACGAAACCTTTCACTTTTTCTTCAGTTGCAAGACTTTTGTGAATTCAATCGCGTGAGAATGCAAGTGTTCGATGTCAACCAAGATCCTGTATCTGGAACAACAAATCTCTTTTCAGATAATTCCAAGAACGTTTTATCGATTATTATTTTTTTGCTCTCGTTCATCCTTTTTTATTGCACTGCAAGTGATGTCATAATTTTTTGGGATTAAACAATGCCACCAGAAAGGATAATTAATGAGAAATATGTAAACATAATTTGAAAAAGTGTTGAAATCAGAATTAATTAATCCAAGATAAAAAAAATTAATAACTTTATTGTTTTTACATCGCCTGGAATTCTTTTCGACCACGCTAACTTGCATTTTATCCAAGTTATTTGTTCTTTCTAATTTGCTGCAATAACAAGGGGTGGGGATGGGGGGGGGGGGGGCAAAATGCACGTGTCACTGTTCCTCCACACTCTTCAAATGCCAGAAGGGCGTCATGGACCCACTTTAGGGAATATCTAGTGTCCTAGTAACGAATAGTTCTGCATTTCAAGAGATAAAATTCCGTGTACAGTTTCTCTAAATTTGAAACTATTCATTTGAGCAATGATTTACATAACTTGACAATTTAAAATCTCGTCAGGAAATTCAATTACCATTTAAAAAAAAAAACTACTGCTGGGCACTCTCCTACCCTCTACAAATTATCCTGCCAGTACTTATGACAAGCATGCAGTTCCAACCTAGACACACGAATTTAATTTTTTTTTAACCCTGGGAACCGAGATGTGTCAAAATGTTGAAACCAGTGGGCGTAACTGACTCGCCTGTTTGGTCCACCTCACCGCCTTGAGAAAATTATTCAACAGTCAAATTATTTGCAAGTTTTTCAGTCTGTTCTCAAATTGGTATAACCATTTGCCGAAAATAAAGGGTGTTGAGTTCGAGTAGTGTAGATTATGAGGAACAGGTATTTAAATAGAGCTTATTAAAAAAAAAAAAAAATGTTGACTGCAGTTGCCAACATTTATAAACATATGTATTAAAAATATATTTTGCACGTGATTATAAAAAAAATATCGTCTGCAACACGTGGGAAAAACTTTTTCAAATTCGATTAAATTATTTGACGAGTGCGATAGCTCATCACTTTTTCATCAAACACTTTTTCAAACTCCCAAATTATTTTACTCGTGCGCAGCATGGCCCTTGTGATGCCTTTGCGCCATAAAACCTCAAACAAACAAACGAACGTCAAATAAGCATTTGCCTCGTTTGAAAAAATATTACTTTCCCCACTAGTTGCATAAATTACTAGATATTATTATATTTTTAATATTCGACTTATTGTTTGTTATAGTGATTTGTTTTCGTAATCGCTAATCAATCATTTTAGTCAAACTTTAAATTTAAACAATCAGCAACATTAATCAATAATATAAGCGAATCTTTGTCTTATTTTGTGAAAGTTTCTGGCTCCGCCTATGGCAATATCTGTCTTTAAATTCATTCGCCATTTACTTGCTTGTATGCTGAATATTAACTGATAAATTTCGTCGAATCAGTCTGAAATTTTTAATAGTTAGTAAAACTTGAAAATACAAGGTTATTCCTTTAATTCATATTAGATAGGCTGCTATTGCGGGTAAAATAACTATTCCATGCTCTTGACTCATCGGGGTAAAAATATACTTGAATTTGTGCATTATTTGCTATAACATCGTTTATCAGTACATCTAAAAATCAAATCCTGTATGTGATATTGTTCTATAAAGGCTACTTAACGAATGAAAGCATCCATTTTTTTGGAAAAATCAAAATACAAGTGGTGAAGAATTTAAATATTCGAAATGTCTTCGGAACTACATACTGTTATTACCTGGCAGGTTTTGAAAATAACCAAGCAAGCACATGTTACAGCTCAAATAACTGATCCTCGCGGACAAGTAAAATTCTTGCAGGGTACATGAATTTTAAAATTCGCATTTGTTATTTTTTTCGGCTTTATTGTTTTAGGTTACGATCTGTAGGGAACTTTTTCAGAATCCGCTTTTGCTGTCTATATACCGGTATTCTTGTATGAAAAAAAAATGCATAAATGTATTACAAATTCCGTGACTTTAGCACCAATCCAGTCTCCCCACTTTTTAAATTCCTTCGCGGTCTTTGTTTTATTATGTGAATTTTCCCGACTGCTGGTGCTATTACTAAATGTTTTATGGAAATTCAAATTTCAAGGTGAGGGAAGGTGTAACTTCTGCTTACAACGAAATAGACATTAGGGTTTACGCGAAATGCTTGTTATATGTATATTAATTCACTTCATATGTAATGTTTCTTGCCGATAATATTAAGCGTTTGAAAATAAGCTGTCATATTTTTGGGGCATTATGCTTAAGTAGATTGTATTTTAGTAAAAGAGTTTTCATTTTCCTTTATATTGCAGCCACACTTTGGATTTCAAATCTTTGGAATGCAATATTTTCTTGTGAAAGATTCTGAATACTTTGACTTGTACTAAGCATCAGTTGCATATGTTACTAAGATGCGGGTCCAATCATCCGGTGGATTTCCTTGATATTCGAATATCATATACTTATCGAATATCGTGAATAATAAAAGTGACACCCTCATACTAGTAATTATTCGAACTTATGTAGGGGTAGTAGTAGGACGAAATCTGAATCATCATGTTATTAATAAACAAAATTTGTGTCATCATCAAGTCCGTCTTTATTTTTCTTTGTAAAAAAAAACCCTTTCTAAACCTCTTTTCTTCGGCGTAAATATTTTTGGTTATTCACAAATGTAGTCGTAAATCACAAAATCATAGCTCATGCTTCTAATAAAATGGAACATTTAGGGCACTGGTGCAACAGAAGTATGATGGCATCCGTCTACTAAACTTGCACTATCAAATTCGTTGTGATTTTCTTGATGTTAATTTCATTTTTCAATAAACTAACAAAAAAAAAAATATCTAGGATTCTTTACTGTCTGTTGCATTCCTTCACATACGGAAGCAGTTTTACATCATTAAATGTCCCTATTTCGAACATCAAAATTTAGGTGAGTATCATGACCGCCGAATGTCCAACTGCCCTAAACGATCTTCTAAACGACCGATGTGACATTGTGGCGTTTTGTTTCTCTTCCTCTGAACTTGGAGTTGCTGGAGATTTATGTGGATCATTGGCCCACATATTATTAGAGTAAAGTTTTCGAAAAAGGAAGTTGTCTCCCCGCTATATCCAGGATGCGGCGAGCGTTATCAGTCCTACTGACCTTTAGATCACAACTATAGCTCTCGGATATTCCAGCAAAGCTCCTTTTGGCTTTTGTGTTTTTGATCTTTTTTTTTATTATTATTATTTTCTATCTTACTCGTAGTGCCGTATTTTGACCTGACTGCTGAGGTACCATTGAATTGTTGTAGTTCCTGATATTCCAAACTTTTCTTAGAAAGCAATTTTTTTACTTCTTTCACGAATTCAGTTATTCGTTCGGAGCTTTATTTTTTTATTCCTGTGGAACAGGATCTTCAGGGGTCGTGTTCGCCCTAAAATTCCTAAAATTGTTCCAACATTTTTCGCTAATTCATAAAAAAAATTCAAAATCCGAAATACTCTTCGATTTTCCTCAAATATCCGCGAAAAGACTGCTTTGGTCTACCTGATGGCTGTGTAGTTAGTGTTCCGTCCTCGCATGCCAAAGGTACTGGGTTCTAATCGAGAAATAGGTTTGTTCGTTCGTTACGGTTCGGCATTCATGTTAATGTCTATGTCCTAGAATGGGTTGCCGTTATTGTGCACAAAAAGAGGTTGTTAAGCGTACTAACCAACCAAACCAATTTATGGAACTTGGGCTCGTACAGACTTCCCAAAAATGCAGTAAAACGATTTTTTCCGCGGTTTCCTCTAATGTGATAGCTGTTATCGCTGATATTTACGTTGGTGGGGGATGATTAGTTTCGCCGAATACGCTGTTGTAATAGCCTCTATTGCCCAGATTTATTTTGGTATGTTGGATGAGGGATGCAGGGGTGGGAATTCTGCGCCAATTGCGCCAGCGCGCGCCGAAAGTTGTATCCTGCGCCAACCTGCTACAGAACCACATTTAAGTTCAATTCTGCTCCAATTTTGCTTTAAATCTTCCTTTAAACGTGCACACTAAAGCGCCAAACCAGCTTGCGCACGCCAAATCTATGTGGAGACGAAATTACGGCAACCTCAAGGGCCGTTTTGCACGAATTTCCATAACATTCGATTTTCCCCCCAACATGCAATGTGTGGATTAGCCCTCTGAAATCGGCATTCACGCATGTGCATTCATGTTCAAACGCGTCTTGCACCGGGACAAACTGAAATCGCTGAGTGCTGATATCACGTGTGTCATTGCTAGATAAAATTTAGGGCTAAGCATTTAAAAAGAATATTTCAATACTCAAAATTTCCAATTTCTAGTTTGCACGGATGACCATTTCATACGTACGTACCTTGATTAAGTGTGTTTCGCCGGATTTTTACCACGCCCTCTTGTTCTAAATAAAGAAGAAAGGAATTGCTAAAAAGTTAAAGGTGTATAACCATCAAATGTTTTTACTAAGCATTTAAAAAGAATATTTCCGCTCGGACACGCGTAGTGACGATACCTTCTATTAAATTTAGGGTTGTTTTTTGTAATTTACTTGTTGGCTGTTGGTAATTAACTTTTAAACGTCCGTTTACATTTGAAATTAAGTATCGAAGAAATGTAATCAAAATCCCGGAATGTTTCCGATTAAAAAAAAAAAAAAATTAAAAGTTTACAGAACGGCATGAAGGGTAAAATCGGCGTTTTGACGTAGAATTTGACCCGATTTGGAAAATAACAAAAAATTCACAGAAATTTAGAAACATTCTTATTTTAATTTTATGTATTGCTATTTTTGCTATAAGAATTACTATTTTTATACAAATGGGTCTTATAATAATAATAAAACAAAGAGTCAGTGGATCTGTAGAAAGCTACTTAAAATAGGTGTAGAACTTGACGTACAATTTTTTACATAAGTAGTTTTGGCCATCTGATAGTACCTTTGACAAACGGAATGTTAACATTTTAATTAGTTCATTTTTAATTAATTTTTTTTACCAACCGACTTCAAATAGAGGTACAGCTCTGAAATTTTCTACATAAGTAGTTTTGGCTTTTTTTTAATTAGACTTTTTAAAAACAGAATGTTAAAATTTAATTAGTTTTGTTAACTAATTTTTTAATTAAAAAAAAAAGTCTTTTAATTAGGCTACAGCTCAGAAATTTTCAACATAAGTAGTTTTTACCTTCAAATTGTACATTTGACAAACAGAATGTCAAAATTTTATTTGTTATTTATTTTTTCAATTGAAATTTTTTTTTTACGTAGTGACTTTAAATATAGGTACACCTCTGAAATTTTCAAGCTAAGTAGGTTTGGACTTCTAATTAGACTTTTGAAACACAGAATTTTAAAACTTTAATTTGTTTTTTAATTAATATTTTTACAAAGCAACTTCTACTAGATCTAGAGCTCTGAAATTTTCAACATAAGTAGTTTTGGCCTTCTAATTTTGCTTTTCATAAACATTTGTTAAAATAATTCAGAGAGGTGAGGGGGGGGGGGGGGGGTTATTGTATTAACGGGCACATTTTTTGGTTCTCGATTGGGAGGGGGTTCTGATATTAAGGGTTTACGTTGCAATTAATACTTAGCGAGTCAAGCGAACTTGTGCTTGCACTGCAATGAACCTTCTAGAAAGTGAAGCGAGCCTGTCCTTGCGTAGCAATAAATTTTCAGCGAGCTTGTGCTTACGTATCAATTAAACTTTTCAGAGAGCTAAGCGAGCTGTGTTTGTATTACAATGAAACTTTTAACAAGCAAAGAGAGCTTGATTTTGCATGGCACACCCGTTCGCAAAGTGTCAAAAGCTAAAAATTATAAATGTTTTTTTTTTTTTTTTTTTTTTTTTTTTTTTTTTTTTTTTTACAATTTATATTTTTTAAATTTACAAATAAAAAAAAATAGTTCAAATTTTAATTATTGTAATTGTAGTTAAATCAGCTACAATTTATTATATTTCTGCTTCTAATTTTCTAATTTTGCTGATATATTTTATCTTATACTGCTCCAAAAGTTAAATTTTGCTGCTCCAATTTTTCGCGAATCTGCTCCGAATGTTAAATTTTGCTGCTCCAATTTTTCGCGAATCTGCTCCAAAAGTTAAATTTTGCTGCTCCAAAATTACTCCAAACTGGGCTTTCGCACTTCCCACCCCTGGGGATGCTACTTTTGAGTTTTACGTTGCTGTGATGATCATTTTTGCTGATGGTAGAGCTGATGTAAAAATCGCTTTGTTCGTGATTTTTTTCCCGGTGTAAAATTTGAATTATTAGACTTAAGAAATTTATTAAAATTATTATTAAATTTTAATATGATTTTAATTTTTCAATATTAACTTTTTATTATTAAAATATATATTTTTTAAATTAATAAATTTTAATTATCGACAAACTATTTTAAATTGTAGCTAAACTGATATTAGTTTAAGTTTTAAAGTTGAAGCAATATTCTTATTGAAGTACTTTGAATACTGCTAACTAAATAAATGGGTACTAGGGGGCTTCGCCCCCTGCTCGCTAACGCTCGCCAACCCCCAAACGCCTCGCTGCGCTCGGATTGAGCGGCTTTGCCGCTCAAATTTGTGGTTAAAACATCTTGCTGCGCTCGAATAGGTTTGCCAGCCATAAAAAATGTAACCAAATTTTTATAAATTTAATGTAAGGCCTAATAGAGAAAACGCCCAAATTGCAGTTTTATAATAGAAAGTTAAATATACTATCCGCCAACATTCTGACTTAAAACTTCATTAGCTATGCCCTTACATTGAAGTCCCAATATCTTTTATTTATTCTGATAAGTCGCCCCGTTAGAGAACGACGTCCAACGCGAGGCATTTTCTGGATAGAAATACTTCAAAATAATAATTACTCTAATACAAAAATGCTTCAGAAAAACAGAAAAAAATCAATTTTGAAACGAAGAGTTTAAAAAGAGCTTTAAAATTAGCAACGGATTTGTTGTTTACATACGTAAGGATGTTGCCATTCATATATTCAAAATCATTGAGGCTTTGTAGTAGCTTAATGATGAAAAATATTGAAATTTAACTAATTAATAAAGTGTTAATAAATTATTTTGGCACGTTTTGGCAAATCTACAGCTTATTTCCTTTAAAATGACACCTTGATCATTGAAATTGGTTGAGCAGTTTAGGCGGACGGACTAACCCCAAAAAACGTATTGCCTATTAAATATATAGATTATTAAATTTGCATGTTTGTTAAAATATTGTAATTGTTTAATTATCTAACTTTTTTTTTTTGCTAAGTAGTTGTTTAACATTTAGCTTTTAATGGTATTGAAACAAGTTTTGTATAGAATATGTCTGTATTAGGAACCTATGTTAGCTTCTTTAAGATAAATGTCCCCAATACGTTTAAAATTATCCCTAAAATCCCTACCTAAATTTTTTAGAAAATTTAATGCACCTATTAAGAGAAAAGTTTGCTTTTAGTCAGTCTTCAAGACAAGATCCTGATTGCAAATTTGTTTGCTTATATAATTAAAGATTATTAATCACATTGGCAACGTGCCGCAAAAATATGTTTTCTTATTCTGGAAGGGGAGATAAGCCCATCATAAAAAAATGTCATTGTGAATGGTGGGGAGGGGAAATGAGGTATTCAATCATGATTTTAAAATGTGATGATTTAAATTAAATTAATATTAAGAGGCCACTGATTTATTAAACAACTAAACATTTTTATACACTTAAACATTTTACCTATTCATGATCATTCATCAATGGTTAAATTTTTACTTGAAAAAAAACTTTGAAATTATTAACTTGCAAGAAATAAATGTAATTTCAAACCCTTTTAGTAAAAAAAGGAGTAGCAAATATAAACATAAACTCTTTTTGTGCTGTTTAAGTTTATTAAGCGCCATTTACCAAATCCTTTTAAAGATACTTTTATTCTTTTCATAAATGACCAGAAATAATTTTCTTCAAGATTTACTACTTAACATAAGAAATAGGATTTTAAAATTTCTCAAAATGTTCTTTTATCTTAAGTTAGATTGCATTCTAAAATGTAGAGTATTTAACAGATTTGATCTTAAAACTTCTATGACCATTTATGTTAATCAACTTAGTCCTTATAATTTATTTTCACATAAGAGATGAGGGACAACCTGCTTTATATCTTTGAAAGTGCATAATTTCAAATTGTACATAAAACTTAGTTTTTTTTTTCTTTTTTTTTTTTTTTTTTTCTTGCAGTTTATAAGCATAATATTTTGATGAAATATTTGTAGACTATCTGTATGAGATAACAGAAAATTTCCCAGTCAAATAGTTGCCAAATAGCCACTATGTTTTTGTTGTTTTTTTTCGTTTTTTTTCCCCCAGTTTATAAGCATAATATTTTTATGAAATATCTGTAGACTATCTGTATGAGATAACAGAAAATTTCCCAGTCAAATAGTTGTGCAACCCACTGTGTTTAGAAAATGTAAATAATAAAAAAATCTTTTTTTTTTTTTTTTTTTCAAAATTTAAATTTGAAAATATATATATATTTTTAAAAAATGCAAATATATATATATATGTTGCTTGTATTTCAGATGTTTCAAAGTTTACTACTCTGTTTTAAAACAATAACCCCTACTTATTAAAACTCCCCAGTCCCGAAAAAAGAACCAAACAAAGATTTTAAGTATATTTATTAGAATACATATTTTGATGTTTATTATCCAGTCAGCTATAAAATCCTGCCCAACTCATGCTTATCAATTAAGCAGCCTGAATAGCATTTAAAATGAACATGAAATGAGTCAATATTAGGGCTGGGGTCGGCAGCAGGGATTAAGCTGCGAGTGTTTTTTTCGCAAAATGCTTAAAAATTTGGTCATGGCCCCAGTTATGGCCACCTTAAACATTTTCAAAGATTCACAAATTTTTTTCAATACCAAAATTTGTCACAATATTTTGAAAATAATATCCAATATATTTCAAAGTGTGCAGAATTATCCTGTATAGTCAAAAATATTTTCAAAACCATACTTTATATTATATAATTTATTTAATATTTTCCTGACACTTTTTCCAGTTATAGCCACTTCAACTAATTTATAAAAAGTATACTTATGAAAAGCACGTAATGAATATTTCTTTATAAATAACTTTAATGGGAAGCAAATACAAATTTAGACTTTGTTATCATATTGTTAGCTTTCTTTGTTCATATTTTTATTGAAACAAACTACAAAGGCCTAGCCAATATTAACAGTTAGCTCTTAATATTATTTTTTTCCGAAGACATTTACAGTTGCAGAAAACTTGTTTAGCAGAACAACTTTCTTTTTCAATTAATGTGGGTTTTTGTAACCAACAATGTCATGTTTATGGTTGAATGTCATTTTCAATGCAAGTAAAACATTTTTTTCCAAATTTACACTTTTCAAATATTGAATCTTGAATTTCTCCCTCCAGAAAATTTCCTAACTATGCGTCTAAAATTTAAAAAAAAAAAAAAAAAAAAAAAACATTGTTCTCCTTTACTTTCTCTACAAATGTCCAATTTTTTTACCACTCTTCCACTTAAAAATCATTTATAGGCAGGCCTATGTAGCTATAATTGTAATTGAAGAACTGTTACAATATGTGGCCATTAATTTTATTTAATGTCTGGCATATATAAACAAATATAATTTTTTAACTTGATGTGCAATTTCTTGCAATGATTAAATTTTTATTCTTTAGTCCTACCTGTATCAGATAAAATTTTACAAACAAAATAAATATATAATAATTTAACTCTGATATTTAGAATGTTAATAGCCTTGCATTTATAAAAAGAATCTTTTTTTTACTCAGAAATTTGATTATAAATCACATAAACAGATAGTAGCCGTAACTGGAAAAAATGCTTTTGAAATGGATACCAGTTACGGCCACTCGAATATTTTCTAGCAAAATTTATTTATACTTATTATAACTAAAAATAATGAAACAACAAGGTTTTATCTCACTTTTCGAGATTATGGAAGTTGGTGGTGCTCAATGAAATTGTTAAGAAATCCATTTCACAATGTTGACCAGCAATAAAAAATTCCCCACTTTTCTCAGCCAATCTTACAGCTTATATAAAGTATCTAGTCTGTAGCTTGTTGAAATATGAAATTTTAGTTGTTAACCCTCTTTCAAGCTTAGAAACATGATAAAATTTGTGAAAGTGGCCATAACTGGGGATTCCACTACTTAAATACTAAAATTAGATATTGTGGTTTAGGCTCTTTTACAAAAATGTTTTGACACAAAATTTGCAAAATCACCATTATTGTTATCCCAAAGTTTATCGTCGGCCTGAAGGAGCAAGTAGGCTCAAGGGTGAAAAGTATTTTTCCAGTTATTTGGTATAAAATAGCCTTATATTTAAAGTTAATAATGATTTTATAATAAAAAGTGGTGTAATTGTGATAAATTAATAATCACAAGGGATGGAACTTGTAATCCTTTTAGCATTTTGCTAAAATAAAAATCGTGATTTTAGCTTTTTTGCTAAAGAAATTTTGTGCCCCAATTTAAACACTGGTCGGCAGACCGCGGTTCCGGAATCGTATGCTGCTTTTCTCATGGATATTTGCAGTTGTCAATGGGAATCTACTTCTGATTTACAATTAAACACAAAATAATCATTTCCATCATATAATTCATTGAACAGACCCACAAATGTGATATCATTTTAACCTTTTCTCTGTTAATTCCAATAAAGTTGAAATTATTCATAAATAACTTTGGTCTGTAACTTGTTCTTTGCAACTCTTAATAGCCGATTTCTTTATCAAAACAGTATATAACCACCTTCTGAAAGATTTTAAAGACACTTTTTTGTGTGTCAAAGGATGTGACATACCATTTTAGTTACAGGCATAAAACTTGAAATAAAATTGACATAAATCTTAAACTTAACATAAGTGTTTGAAATTTAATTTAAGACACTTTCTTAACCTAAAAAACAGTTAAATTAAGTCTAAAAAATTAAGTGTGTTTAATTTGTAAAATATTGCCCTGGGAAAAGTCAAAATAGTAAGCGGTGACAGTCCAAGTATAACATTTCCTTATCTGGGAGAAACGTTTGAGTAATAATTTAAATATTTTATCGTAATTAGAACTTGTAATTTATGTTATCAGCCATACTTAGGTTACCTTTACCGAAAGTATTTTATTAGTATACTTTTGTTATAAATTCTAGTTGTACGAATTATTGATATATTTTTTTTGTAGAATGATCCGTATGTGACATTTGTTTACTATTGTGTATTATATAGGGGAAATAAAAGTCCTGCTGCCAAATGTTGAACAGAACGGCACTAATCTTCCACTAAGATCAATAATTGCAATCGTTAGATTTAAAGTAAATGAGTTATTAACTTCTAAAAAATGTAGGTCGGATCTGAAAATTATAAACAAAACACTCATCCTGTTAGGTGTTGCCATTCAGATAATCAAAAAAACGTCACTTTAGTCGAGACATGTTCGATACTGCATTGATGAATGTAATTATACTAATTAATAAAATATTTCTTCCACTTTTGGTATGTTTGTTCTATCTTTTTCAAATATAATTTTGATCGTAAAACTTGGTGGTTTGGTAGTTTAAGTGGAGCGACTCTTAACATCTTGCTGATTAAAAATATAGATTTGATATTGTTATGAATTTCTGTATATTTGTAAATATTTCATAGTATTAATTATGTAAAAAGGAAAATTTATGTACATTTCGCATAAGGCTGTGAAAGAATTTGTCTTTACTTTGCTTTCCTGCAATGCGTCTCTTAATGCTTGAAAACAAGTTTTACAGAGATAATGCGGGAAATAGAGTTTTACAAGGAAAAGGCCATTTAACATTATGGTTAATGGCAAACTCGCCAAGTTGGCGACAGTTTTGGCAACTAATTTTGGTCGCCAAATTTGGCGTGAAACCCCCAAATGTCGACACTTTCCGTCCCCATGTACCTATATAGGGCTTTTCAACTGTAATCTGGAAAATTCTCCAAATTTCTATCTCTAGAAGATTTGCAAAGGAAGCTTTCCTATATAGGGCCAATAGAGAGTTGAATTACTTACTTAGTTGTCTCTCAGCGAGCATTCAGAGTAGTTCCGAAAGTGAACTGTATTGCATTGTCTTTTGCGTTGATTGTAGCAGTTATGTATCTAGTTTTTAACTGCTATTTGTACTCCATTGTTGTGTAAAGAGCTGTATTGAGTCTATTCGAACGGAAAGTTCTGGAATTGTAAAAGAATCTGTGAAGAGTTATATCAGAATCAATTTCTGCAAGTTTTGATCTGCTTTATCTTCAAGTCTTTAGAACCCATTCATGCAACAATATTTTTCATACTGGATAAAAATTGTTTGTTTGAGGGTTTTCCAAAAATTTAATGTACTTAATTAAATTTTTTTTTTTTTTAGATGATTTTATGCCAGCATCTCTTGATACAACAAAAAGAGCCATTTTAGATGTAGGTGAGAGTCATCAAGTGACAGTAACTGTACCTCATATTGAGGTAAGTTTAACTTTTAATTTTTTACTCAAAATCTTGAATGTATTCTATTTGTTTTATGGTAGGTTGAACACATTTTATTGGTGACCGTAAAACAGGATTCTTGCGTCAGTGTTGCAAGAAGTGAAAGAGCATCCAACTGCACCATTTTTTTTTGACCAAAGGAATCTGGTTAGAATAAAACACTTTAGAACTTTATTTGAATCAAATGGGTTTGGACATAAAAGTGGTGCAAAAAAGTCTGGTTAGAATTATTTTTGTTCAAATCCAGAGAGCTTTCATGACTGAAAATTTCGTGTTTGCACCACTTTTGGGGTAATTGCTCGAAAGCGGTTTCAGTCCAAGTTCTGATAAATTGTAGACTGACTTAGAGTTAACCCAATTTCTGCTCTTCTGTGCTAAATGGCAAAAGCCAACAGGCTTATGTCAACTAAGGATAGGTTATGCGTAAAGAAAAAAGGTTTGATGTCATTTAAGGAATGTTTAATGAAAATTTGCACTTACTTGACATACACAGTCACGTTCAATAAAACAATGTGAAGATAGCATATATTGCATACTTCATCTTAAATATACAATATAATTCTATTCAACAAGCCTTTAGTATATTTTTAATCTTTTACTTGTAAAGTTAATTTGCTTCAAAATGAAATTTAACACAATAAAATATGCTAGTCTACTGAAAATTGTGTGGGTAATTTATGCTTATTGGATTTTGCAAATATTTTTTAGGGTTCTGGAACTGCCAGTACCGTATTCAAAGGGTCAAAGAAGCCATACCAAAAAGAATGTGTACTCATAATTGACCATGCCACTGGTGAAATTACTCTTGAAAAATTAAGTTATAATGTTCAGTTGAAGAAAACTAGGTAAGTATGATTGTAAAAACTTTTATTTTTTTCCTGTATGTTGTATATTGTTTCATAACCGTTGTTACGTGAACATTCAAAATGTAGGTGGAAAAGTTTTTCATATAGTGCCTTATGAGATATTTGTTTTCTCCAGTTAATTCATAAAATTGGCTTGTTTGCCATTTATGTGTTTACTAATCAATGTTAAAATAATTTTTCAATTTTTATTGAACATTATCTCTTCAACTAATAGTCTCTGATGTGACTGCTATTTTATGGGTTTCTTTTCTACTTTTCTGGTAACCAACTTAAAATATAACTTTATTTTTTAGTATTTTTGCTTTTATCATATTGAGTTTCAATAATTGCTTGATAACTATTGTTAGGGAAATTGACAAAACATTTGTAAAAGACTTTGACTGGATAAGTTTTTTTCTCTGAAAAGAATTGCTAGTACACTGTAATTGCAATCAAAGTTTAATAATACAACCAATGAAGAAGAGAGATTGAAAACAGGTATTTTCTAACCAAAAGTTGAAGAATTAATTCATGCCCATTGTAGAACTCCTTGGAAAAACATGTCTTACAATACCAAGATTGTGAGAACATTAAAATTCAATCCTTTGCATTGTGCAATATTGAATTGTAAATAGATATTGCAGAACTGGTGGAATGCTTGTTGATAGTGATGACCCCCTTGAAAAATAATAATTGACAAGTAAAAATGATGTAAAAAAAATTAAAAAAAAAAAAAAGTGTTTAAATGGATATACATTTAAAAAACTTAGTTTGAAAAATCTTTTATGATTTGTGAAAAAAAAAAAAAAAAAGATGTGTTTGAATGGATATACATTTAAAAACTTAGTTTGAAAAGTCTTTTATGATGCTTCTTCAAAATACAGAGTGTACATAAATGAATATTCCAACTTTGTAGGGTTATTAAAAGAAAACAAAATACATACAACCATGTTGTTCATCAGAAATCAAAAATAAAAGTTGAAAGTCCCAGTTATAAGTGTTCAATGTGAGCTCCTCCAGAAATACAAACAATATTGATTGATCCCACATCCTTTTCACCGTACCTTAAAGAAAGCTTTGAAAGTCTGCAGATATGTGTGTCTTAAGTTCGTCAACACCAGTTGGTTGCTGTAGAACAAACGCCTGATATTTGATGTAGCCCAAGAAAAAAAAATCTGACAGTGATTTCAGAGTTGCGAGGAGGCTATTGATGAAGATATTTTTCCCATGAGAAAACTGTTAATAGGATTATTTACTTGGATTTGTTAAGGTTGTTGTTGCAGTTAGAAGAAAACATTCTACAGCAGAATGGTACATCTTTGCATTGGCACTTTACTGTACATGGGTTTTGAAATTACAAATGGCCAACCAAGTAGATTGGTCATCGATCACCCCAGGACCTTACTCTTCATCGATGGCCTCCTCGCATTTCTGGGACTACACAAACAGGTGTTTGTTCCACCGCTGTCAACTGACAGATGATCCTAAGAAACACATCTGCAGCCTTTCAAAGTGCCACACCAGCTATAGTATTGCCTTGATGTCGTACATGTTTCTGAAGCATAGACATTGAACGCTCTGTGTTGAATAGCAAACTTTCAACTGCTGTTTTTGATTTCCAATGAACAACTATTTTATTTTGTTTTCTTTTAATAGCCCTGCAAAGTTGGGATATTCATTTATTTACACCCTGTATGTTGCAATGTGTCGATTCTACAGTTTAGTGTTTCTTAAAACTTTTAGGGCTGAAGGAAGTAGCAAAGCAAGATCCAGTACTCCCACAGAACCAAACTTCCCCACTAAGAAATCTCCCCAGAAACTGTCGCCTCAACAGAAAACTCATTCAACTTTAGGTCGTTCGTCACCAATTCAGAAATGCTCACCTTTGCCCAAAAGCCCTGTTAGCAACCAACCCAGCCCAACTAGCAGTTCCAACCATTCTATGCCTTGTTTCAGTGCAATAGCCAAGGCACCTCTAATTCCAGAAACTATTACTGCCCATATAAAAGAAGATATAATTGGTAAGATTCACTCTATTTACTGAGTTGAATATACCAATGAATTTTGTAACTATAGATTGGTTGTTAAAGCTTTAGATTTTAGCTTTGTTTTTTTCTTTTGTAACTAAAATATTACTTGTTTTCAAAATACATATGGATTTGCAATGACTACAAATATGTAGATATACAAGGTATGTTCGGAAAGTAAGTTCCGTTTGGTCATAAAAAAAGAGTATGGATACAGCCAAGCAATTTATTTTACGAAAACTTGCAATACTTATAATACTTTTCAACATATAGCTCCCGTAATTTTCCCGGCATTTGTCATAGCGTGGTATAAGTTTTTGTATTCATTCTTCATAGAATGCTGCTGCCTGAGTTGTCAACCATGTGGTCACATGTTCTTTTAGATCTTCATCGTTGTTGAAACGTTGACCACCAAGGATGGAGAAAGAGATGGAAGTAGCTAGGAGCGAGGTCGGGGCTGTACGGAGGATGGTCAAAAACGTCCCAGCCAAAGCTCAGGAGGAGGGTTTTTTTGTGACATTCGCAGTGTGTGGTCAGGCATTGTTGTGAATGAAAACCACACCTTTTGAGAGCATTCTTCGGCACTCATTGCAGATCCTGTTGGGAATTACGAATAAGTGTTCTGCTGCCTGCGCGCATGCGTGGGAAGAAGATAAAACCCCTTCCCCTCCCATGTAACTCTCTCTCTGTATACGTAATTAAAATAGATCGGACGCGCGTCTAGGCGCTCCGTTCTTTACGGTGTTACCCATTAATAAATATATGTTTCATTTTTACGTTTGGTACCGTTGAACCCATACGACACACAACATCATCCTGGATAATTTAAGAATTTATTTACGATTAAGAACATTTGGCATCCCTGCCGGGACGACGTTAGTACGTTTACTACGAATATAGGTACCTGCTACGAATTGGGTAGACATATTTTACGCACTTACGAACTGTTGTTTACGAATTTATGGATTACGAATATTTATGTGCGTAGAACTAGATTGCATAACCGATTAACAATTACGAATTACGTGTCGGTGATACGGTTAATTGGATAGAATTACGCTGTGATCATCATGTCTCATGAAAATCTGAAGCAGAGAATGACGCAGAGAAGAGCGGCGAGTAGAGGATCTTTTACTCGTGCTCTGACCAAGTTTGATGGTCTTTTAGTGACCGAACCACCGGATCTAGTGCAACTGGAGATTTCCATGGACGTGCTATTGGAAAGAGCTGAACAACTGCGGCTAGCAGATGAAGCGGTTTTAGCAGAGATGCAGACCACTGGAGTGGATCAAGTGCAATTCGAGACGGAGTACGATGCCATAGAGGAGTACAGAGAAAAGCTGTCTACGGCGAGAACAAAAATGAAAATACTTCTCCAACAAGTTAACCAGCAGGCCACCTTGTCCATCACGACCAACGAATGCCCTTCTAATGGCCCCAGCAGACAACCCCCTACGTCTCATCTACAACGGCTGCCGGAGTTTGAAATAACCAAGTTTGATGGCGACCCCAGGAAGTGGATCACATTCTGGGCGCAATTTCAAAAAATACATGAAAATCCGCAGATTGATCCCGCATACAAGCTGCAACTTCTTCTACAATCTACAAAAGAGCACTCCAAACCGCGAGAAATCGTTTCCAGTTTTCCGGGAAGTGGAGAGAATTACGAACATGCAGTTACTTATTTAAAAGAAAGGTTCGGGCAAGACAAAGTTTTGATTCAGGTGTTCATACGAGATATTCTGGAGCTTGTGATGAATAAGACCACTAATACGGATATTTCTACTTTATATGATAAATTGCAAACTCAGTTACGAGCACTGGAAGCTTTAAATGTAACCAAAAATAATTACGCTGAGTTTTTATATCCTTTAGTAGAATCCGCTCTCCCTAGTGAAGTGATAAGAGCCTGGGAACGTAACAGAGGTAAGGTTGATGTTAATACTAATAAATCTGATCTTGATCTTTTGATGGATTTCTTAAAAATTGAAGTAGAAAGTGAGGCTAGAATACAAATGGCCAGATCTTTTAACATTCCTCTTACTGCCCCCTACAATAATTCTAATAAAAATAATTATGTAAATTATAAGAAACAAAAT
The DNA here is from genome assembly GCA_963978545.1 of Linyphia triangularis. NCBI lineage: Eukaryota > Metazoa > Arthropoda > Arachnida > Araneae > Linyphiidae > Linyphia > Linyphia triangularis. Next base: position 71,132,925 of record OZ021727.1, on the reverse strand, counting down.
AATAGAAATGTTGATAACTCCCGTAATAAAAATAATCCTGTAGCTCATGAGTTATTAAGTACGTCAGAAAAAAATAATGTGTATGATTCTAATGCATATAGATATAGAAAAATTGAATGTATTTTTTGTGAAAAGTCGCATGCTTCAGAGAATTGTGACACAGTTTCTGCCATATCTTTGGTAGAGAAAAAGAATATTGTAAGGAAAAAAAACGCCTGTTTTGTTTGTCTGAAGTTATCTCACCATTCGGATAAATGTTTTTCTAAGCATAAATGCATTATTTGTAAAAAAAGACACTTTGTAGTGTTATGCCCAGATTTGCCCGTGAAAGAAACGGAAAATCTTACGTTGGAACCAGATCGTTCTACAATTACTACGTTAAATAAGGAAACACAATTCTCTGATGTATTGTTACAAACTTTAGTTGTTAGATTACATAATGGTAATGAAGAGATTTTAATACGTGCAATTTTAGATTCTGGAGCGCAGCATTCATACCTGTGTGATGATGTAATTAAAAGTTTAAATTTTAAATCTAAAAGTCAGATAACATTGCAACAATCTCTGTTTGGAGGTATTGAAGTACGTGAAAGAATATACGAATCTTTTCATATTGAAATAAGTAATATTGATAGATCTTATAAATGTATTATTTCTGTGTTAAATCAGCCACAGATATGTTCAAAAATAAATCGCATTTCCTCTTTCAGTATTGCGCAAGAATGCGAAAGATTAAATATTCCCATTTCAGATTTCGCAATAAACGATGGAGCCAAAGCAGACATTAAACTTTTGATTGGCGCCGATTACTTGTCAAAAATACTCACTGGTAAGGTTATAAATTTAACATCTGGCCCCATCGCAATACACAGTAAACTTGGATGGACTTTAATGGGATGTTTTGGAAATATGGACACCAAACCGAATATTAATGAGGGCGATCATCAAAATACAGTCATTACTCACGAGAGTGTTATACAAACGAATATTGCATCTCATGTAGTGAATCTTTTAACGAAAGATAGTTTGTTGACTGATTTGTGGCGCCTCGATTCTTTGGGAATTTGTGATCCCATCTTGGAGGATGAGACTCAACTTTCTCAGGAGACTGAGAAATATTTTTTACGCAGTTTACGAATTGATAAACTAGGTAGATATGAGGTAGCGTTACCATGGATTAATGATCAGAAACAGTTAGAAACAAATTTTCTCTTGGCAAAAAAAATTGCGATAGCCACCAAAAGGAAATTAATTGCTTCAAATAAAATGAAGTATTACGGTGATGTTTTTGAGGAATGGTTATCCCTTGGTATTATTGAACAAGTGACTGATCAACATTTAGATGCAAATTTAAGTGGGAAACATTATTTACCTCACAGACCAATTTTTAAGGATAATGCCACTACGAAAGTTAGACCAGTTTTTAATGCGTCTGCTAAAACAATTCTTTGTCACTGAATGATTGTTTAGCTACGGGTGCAAATTTGATTTCCCAAATTCCTTCTATTCTTAATAGATTTAGAGAATATAAATGTGCAGTCTCTAGTGATATACAACGAGCTTTTTGTATGATCGGAATTCAAGAGAGCGATAGAGATTTTTTACGATTCCTATGGTGGGAGAAAGACAATTTTGACCAACTGGTAACCTATCGACATAAACGTGTAGCGTTCGGTTTAACCTCCAGTCCATTTTTATTGGCAGCCACTTTACGCTATCATTTGAATACGGTTTCCGATGATTTAAGAGAATCGGCTGAAATTTTAAGACCCTCTTTTTACGTGGATAATTGTTTGACGAGTCTTAACTCTGAGGTGGATATGGATAAATTTATTAAAGAGTCCCAAATAATTATGTCTAAAGGACATTTCAATTTACGAGGGTGGCAATCCAATGTTCCTCTTAAGGTGTTGGAGCAGTCAGCACATGAGGATGAGGTCACTGTTTTAGGTATGTTATGGGATACGGATAAAGATACTCTTTCTTGCAAAATTGACCCAGTATCCGAGATACACGAGCAAATTACGAAACGAGTTGTATTGTCTAAAGCTCATCAAATTTTTGATGTAATAGGATTTACCGCACCCGTATTATTATTACCAAAAATTATTCTACAAAAAACCTGGGAGTTAAAGCTTAAATGGGATGATGTAATCCCCGAGAATTTAGCTAAAAAATTTAAGACATGGCTTGCTCAGTTGCATTTGCTTACGAATATACGGATACCCAGGTGGTTGAATATTGAACCGGGTAATCAATTATTAAGTTGTCACTTATTTTGCGATGCAAGTCAATTAGCATATGGTTGTTGCATATTTTTGCGCATTGAATTAAATGAACAGGTTAAGGTTAATTTATTAAGTGCACGTAGTAGAGTTGCCCCTCTAAAACCAACCACTATTCCTCGTTTGGAACTTTTGGCTTGTTCCATAGGAGCTAGGCTTTTAAATTCGATTTTAAGTGATCTCCATCTTTCAGAGATAGCAATCCACTGTTGGACTGATTCCTCCACGGCTCTAAGTTGGATTAAACGTAATTTAAATTGGGGAATTTTTGTCCAAAATAGGGTTAAAGAAATCCAATCTTTAACTTCTCCTTTGGCATGGAAACATGTCCCTGGAATAGCCAATCCGGCGGATTTAGCATCCAGGGGTTGTTCAGTGGAACAATTAATCGAACGGCGTTGGTGGGAGGGACCAGACTGGCTTCTTCTAAGTGAGGAAAATTGGCCTAAATCAAATGAAAACCCAGATGAATGCATAGTTAATTCAGAAATGCGTAAAACAGTTGTTACGAATTTGACCAAATCTGTGGATGATTTAAATTGGTATTATAAATATTTTTCTTCGTATAAAAAGATAGTAAGAATGATTGCATGGATTTTAAGGTTTTATGATAAGTCAAAGAAAATTAATCATAACTGTGAGAAATATTTGTCTTTGACTGAAATAGATAGAGGAGAAAAATATTTGTTTAAACTCATTCAGCAAGAGTCATTCACGGGTTGCTCTGATCCTAAACTAAAAAATCTCAAACCAGTGTTAGACGATGATGGATTGTTGAGAGCTAAAACTAATATTGTATTTAGAGAGGATACACGGGATTTTAAGTATCCTATTATCTTGCCTTCAAAGCACCCCGTTGTGAAATTGCTGATTATTAGTGTACATAAGGATTATATGCATGCAGGCACTTCTATGTTAATGTCAAATTTACGCGAAAAATTTTGGATCTTGAAAGCTCGTAAAACAATTCGTGATTGTATCAAAAAATGTGTTAAGTGTCAGCGTTTTACAAGTGACCGAGGTGAGGCTCAACCTGGAGTTTTACCTGCGGACAGAGTGCGCGATGCAGCAATTTTCGAAATTGTAGGAGTCGACTTGGCTGGTCCTCTTTACCTTAAAGGCGGACAAAAGGCATATATTGTTCTATACACCTGTGCAGTATATCGCGCGATTCATCTTGAGTTGGATACTCTTTTGTCTACTGAAGCATTCCTACAATCACTAAGACGTTTCATCGCTCGTCGTGGCCGTCCGAAAATAGTATATTCCGATAACGGTTCGAATTTTTTAGGTGCTAGTAGAGTTTTGAACGCCATTGATTGGAATCATGTTAGTTCACAAGCGATAGAGCATAAAATTCAATGGAAGTTTAACCCTCCTTCCGCTGCTTGGTGGGGCGGATGGTGGGAGCGACTTGTCAGAATGGTTAAGCAAATATTAAGAAAAATATTGGGACGTGCATCACTTAATTATGAAGAGTTGCTTACTATTTTGTGTGATTGTGAGCGAGTTATAAATACCAGACCTCTAACTTATGTGTCCGAAGATATTGACACAGTTTCTCCTTTGACGCCATCCATGTTTTTGCATGAATTAACAACGTCAGGTGTTCCAGACATTGATGAAGTGGATCATGCTCAATTAAGTAAGCGTTCAAAACATCTACAAAAAATAGAGAAATTACTTCGATCAAGATTTCGATCCGAGTATTTAGGACAGTTGTGTCAACAATCTCTTAAAAAACAAATTAAAAACCCAATTTCTGTCGGTGATATTGTTTTATTAGAAGATACGAACAGAAAACGTATCTATTGGAATTTGGCTCGAGTGTTGCAATTAATGCCAGGCAAAGACGGCCATACGAGGCTTGCTCGAATCAAAACAGAATCTACTGAACTGTTGAGGCCTGTCCAAAGACTGTATAGACTAGAACTGGACAGTCCTATTCATGATAACAATGAATCATTATTTAGTAACAACATTTTGAAAACTAGAAGTGGCCGAATTTCTAAACCACCCTGCCGTCTGTAAAGTGTATCTGTGTTTCTTATATTAATATCTTAATTGTAGTTAAGAATGTTTTGTTTGTAAATTCTATATTGGTTTACTATATTAATATTTGATTTTAAGTTTGTATCATGTGTAATTTGTAGTTTTATATTTGAAAAAAAACTCCAAAGGTGGGAGTATGTTGGGAATTACGAATAAGTGTTCTGCTGCCTGCGCGCATGCGTGGGAAGAAGATAAAACCCCTTCCCCTCCCATGTAACTCTCTCTCTGTATACGTAATTAAAATAGATCGGACGCGCGTCTAGGCGCTCCGTTCTTTACGGTGTTACCCATTAATAAATATATGTTTCATTTTTACGTTTGGTACCGTTGAACCCATACGACACACAACATCATCCTGGATAATTTAAGAATTTATTTACGATTAAGAACAGATCCTCCTTAAACCTCGCAGATTTGTCTATGAATGTCTATTGCTTTAATTTTTCACATTCGGAAAACGAATTACTGATTTCATTTCACTAGCGGCGGAATTTTCAATCAACGCCGCAATTATAATCAATCACCATGAATGACACAACACAGAGCAAGCTTAAAATGACGTCATTTTGTTCTGCTTGACCCAGAGTAACTATCGCACATAAACAGAACTGTGATTGCAGCGAAGAAAAATGGAAACAGAACTTTCCGAACCCACCTTGTATGTATATATATACATATATATATATTTTTTATATATATACCTTTTAATCATCCACATAATAGCATTTGTAATGTATCTGAAATCTTTATTGTGAGGTTTTATTTAGGTGGCTACTATACACTTACCTTTACAGAATTTATTTTGGGACATTACAGAATTTATTATGAAGAATTATGCTATCATTTTAATAACCTGTATTTCTTTGATTTGCTAAAAATATATAATTAGTTTATGAAGTGATTTTTTTTTTTTTTCATGCTTTAGAATGCTAGCATAATTTTTGTGTCTTAATGAAACTTTCTATTTTATAAATTGTATTATACTAAACCAATACTTAATGACCCTAAATTATCCGTTAAGATGAACTTGAATATTTTAGTGTGAACCCTAACACCTTTTCCTAGACTAGTTTCATTAGTATCATAGCAAATACTTCTTTAGTGTTAAAAAGAATTATCCCTCTTTCCTTGTCTTATAATACAAGTTCTTGGACATAATATCTGCTGAAATATTACTTTAGATATGAGTTTTTCTACTAGATCGAAGTTTGATAGCAAAATTAAAATTTGAAGGCCAAAGTTCTCTTTTGCCATTAACCTGTGCATGACGGTTAAAAGAATACTATTTTATCTTGTTGCCACCTGTTGAAGAGGTTTTAATCTCATCGGGAATTAAAGTGTGGGTAATACTTTATCAAAATGTTAAATAACTCTGGCTGATGATAAAAAATAATGAAAGATCATTTTTTGCTACACTTTCAAACTACTATTTTTCATTTATAAATTCATCTCAAGTATAAAATAACGAAATAACGTAATATTTAAAAAAACAAAAAAAATGCTATTTATATTTTCTACAACTTAATTTTACTAGATTATTTCTATCTTTTTGTGTAGTTTCTTTCAGTCACTTGTCTCGCATTCAGTGGCGTAACTGACGTGTCAGCAAGGGCTACAATGCGCAAGTGGGGTGGAGATTACACAGTAATGGCAGGAATAAAATTAAACTACAAGCAGAAATTAAAAAAGAAAAAAATATATATTTCCCAATTTCTTGACCTATGAAAAATCATATGGACTTCCTTAACCATTCCTTTTGAAAACTAGTGGATTCAATGAAAATATCTCATAAATTTTGCTCATAATGGATTTAACAAACCGAAAAAAAGATTTTCTTAAAAACAAAAACAGCCATATTTCGACACATTTCCACCATGTAATTAATTTTTTTACTCACAACCATATTGCGAAGGAAAGTGTATCTCTTCGTTTAAAAAACAATTCCCAATTTAAAAAAAAAAAAAAATGGAGGGCCCAAAATAACATGTGTGGTAGGCCCTAACCAACACTGTTACTCTACTGCTCGCATTGATATTAGATATAATTAAATATTTAATTTAAACTCCCAAGGTTCTTTTTATAAAAAGTTTTTTCTTTTATATTTATGATAGATTAGATGTAGAGAATGGATACACATAAGCATTTTACTTAATTCAGATTCTAGCGTTATTTTTTGTTAAAGATATTTTATTTTCTAGCTTCAACTCATTATCTCTAAATTCGCATTAAAATAAAGTGCATCATCCTTCTTCCTTATCAAGCAATATTTCAACACATACTACAGTTAGGAGAATATAGCATTGTCACCACATATGACAGAAGAAAAAAACGGTTGATCAAGATACTATGATGTATTAACAAACTTTTCTTTCTTTTTAGAAGCTCCTGAGGTGGGTGTTCTCTCTTCCAGCAGTTCTAGTGCTTCGAGTGGCAGTGAGGAATCAGATGACTCATCAAGCGACAATGAGGAGATGCCTGAAGCTCCCAGGCAACAACCTTCAGGTTACTTATATGATTATTCTTGGAGTACTTTAAACCCTTTAGTACTGTATTTCTCATGGTATTGTATTAATTTAAACGTTTTGAGACCTGTTAGGACTTTGAAATCCTCTTCTATGAAGTTCGTTCTTCAATTGTTGCATGGCAGCACAAGTTTATTTCCCTTTGAAAAAATTAGTATTTAAAAAAGTTAGCACAACTTTTAAAAAATTCGGTAAATAAAGTTTATAAAAAAAATAATGCAATGTATTTTCTTGACCATTTTTAAGCTTTAATGCAAAGGAGAAGTTAATGTGCACTTCCCATATGAAAACAAATTATGTTTCAGCTACAGGCATTACTGTTTTAGTAATCAAATTCAAATAGTATTTTTATTATTTGTACCAAAAGTGTTGAATTTAAACCTTTTTGGATGATACATGAAACTAGGGTTGTAGAACATTGCACAACTTTCAATTACACTATTATACTGATGTGGATTGGTATTATATATTGTTTTTATATTTTCATCATTCATTTAGAAAAAAATTGAATTTGACAATATTTTTTTAATAATTCTTATATATTATGGGTATACTTTTTTTTTTTTTTTTTAACTGCCAAAAATGGTGATTTTGGCAACATACTTTTTGACAATTCTTATATTTTCCTTCCTTATAAGTTAAACTGAGGAGAGGAGAAAAAAAAGATCATTAATGAGTATTGCTCAAGGAAGATAACTCTGTTGAAGGCATTCGTTTTTCAACTTTTTACACCACTAAAGAGTTTTTACAAGAATTTTGGAGGTGTGGATGTTTAGAACACCTTAAGAGGCATTACCACAGCGATTTTGATCAAAATCGTTAAAGTTGTTTTTTAGCAATAATTGAAAAACATAATTTTTTTCAATAGCAGTTACCTTATGCGCATGCACAATTTTGACGGAATCTTAATGGTGGGTCTAATGGTCACCACTCACATGCACACCAAATTTGAACATCCTAAGTCAATTTGTTCTGGAATTACGCTGACCACAGACACACAGACTTTTTTTTAGACAACTTTTTTGAAATCAGGATGTTCTAAAACGTGAAAAATTCAAATAAATCAAAATATTTTTATTTTACTGAATGCTATACTTTTATTGCCCTATGTAAACATACGGGTAATTGAAAGTAAAATATACCAGAACTTTAGTTTTATCTGTATAACCAGAACTTTAGTTTAGTCTGACCTTGTCATCTCGCATTTCTTAGTCTCGCACCATATGGCAATAGTCTATATCTCTCTTCTTTTTCTGTCTCAGTCATGATTTCTGAATGACCTTTTAAAATAACAATTTTCTTAATTTTAGTGTGTTATATTGTGGTCACAAAGCAGATTTAATAATTTTTAGATTAGAAATAACAACACACAAAATTTTATAATTGTTAGCTAGATACTAAAAGGCAAAAGGTATAGAAAATCGTGAAAAATTGTTATAGAAATGTTCTATTATGCTGTCAGTTCATTAACTACATGTTTTGAAAAGTATTAACAGTGACCACACGATATAAAGAATGCAAGGTAAACTGTGTAAACTCTATTTTTAAGAAATTCTGCCATGCATTTAATCTTTGTTTAAAGTGTTTTTATATTTTTCCAACATAGTTTATTTGCCCTTTTAATTTAAAGTGTATATTTGCCAGTCTGGTAATATTTATTAACATGTATTAGGTCTAGTTTTTTTTTTTTTTTTAACTTTTTGAGAAAAATATCTGTATATCCTTAAATATCTATATATTTTTGAAAAAAGTAAGCTTAGTTGCGTGTTTGCCTCACCTTTAGCTTTTCTTTGTAGGCATCCCTAATGGCTTTGCTGAATCTCCGATGAAGAAGGAGCCAATTACATCTCTTCCAACTTCCAATAATCTTAGCATGCCAACTGCTAATTCCTTACCCAGCATGCCAAAGTTCAGTCAGCTGAGTGAGTTCTGTCTCTTAGGAGAATTTTTTTCTTTCCAAACTTGTGCCAAATTGCAAAAATTTTATTAAAACTGTTTTTCCTCCCATTTGTTGTAGATGTTATATGAATGCAACTGCGTAATTCTTATCAATGTGTTCAGGCTGTTTGTAAATAAACTTGACATGTTTGGAACCATCAGGAACTTACATTTATCAATAGCTCTTCATAAAATGTTATATTCATGGCGATTCCTAAAGTCCTTTTAAATTTTAAACAACGTATCGTATAGCCTGTGAAGTAGCTTATACCTATAGTAAAGGGACTAAGCTAAATATTTTGAGACAGTTTACACATGGTTCGTACGGTCCTTAAAAGTCCTTAAAAACTCGAAAAAATTTCTAAGGCCCTTAAAAGTTCTTATTTTTTAAAAAAATCCTTAAAAGTCCTTATTTTTTTCCAAGTTAAAAACCAATGTTAACGAAATTTGGAGATAATCATTTAAAGTGTTTTCATCTTTCCTGCCTTTTTTGCTTAAAAAAAAACAGTTTTTCTCCGAAAATAGCATCTTTTCTGAAAAAAGGCAAAATTTTCAAATGGAATGCAATAGGCGGATCACCCCTACCGAAATCGCCTGTTGCGCAGGCGCATTCATGTACAAACGTGCCACGCACAGACCAGTGACTCGCTGAAGTCATTGAATGGCTTTTGATGCCAGGTGCATCATTAGTAGGTAGATTTTTGAGGTCCGTCCCAAAAATTACGAGTGCTAGTAAGCATGTATGCCTATTTCATACGTACCTTGATTAAGTGTATGCCTCTGGATTTTTTTTACCATGCCTCCTTACTCAAAATAGAGATGAAAGTTATTGGAAACGGTAGTTTAAAACTTATTCTAAGGTATATAGACCATAAAGTGTTTTTTACGAAGCATTTAAAAAGAATATATTTCCGCACCGATACGCGAAATCGCGATGTTCTCTTACTAAATTTAGGGAAACGTTTTGTGTAATTTTAGCTATTGCTAATAAATTTCTGAACGTCCGTTTTATATTTGAAATTAAATATCACAGGGATGTAATCAAAATCCCGGATTATTTCCGATTTAAAATATATATACATCTTTTAAAGCCTATAGTAGCTGCATGTATGACAAAAAAATTGCAATTTTAAGCAGAATTTGATCTGATTTTGGAAATAAAAATTCACATATTTTAAGACATAGTCCAAGTTCTTTAATTAGAATATTCTTTTTGTGTTATCATGAATCTGGTATGCTTTTAATAGCCAGCAAAAAGTTCGGCTAAATTTGGAGAAATACTGTCTCCTGTCTAACAATGGCTAAGCCTAAAAAGTAAAGTTAAACGGTTGGGGTTGATCAAATTTTAGAAAAATTTTCATTGAAGTTGGTTGCAAATATTTTATTAATATTCTTAGCTAAATATTAGTTATAAATTGCTATCTTTGTACAAATAAGGGTGGTGACAGACCTGGAATTCAGGGAATTTCACTCTTCTGGACAACTCTGGGAATTTCGTACAATTACTCTTTAATCAGGGAATTTTAAAATATTTGAGTTTCTTTTCTCGCATTCCCTGTGCGGGTGCGGACATCTATCTCGGATCGCGTCACGTGAAGTGGATGCCGTGAAGTCAGCGCCGTATTGTTAGAAAAAAATCCTCAAACTTCAATCTGATGACTGCATCCTTTAGAGACATGATTATTTTCTTCTTGCCTCGCGTTTTTTATCAAAAGAATATATTAGAACTCAAATTATTTACATATTATTTATGTTAGATTTTTAGTTACCTTATAACTTAGAAGCTTGGCCGCCAGTAGCCTTTCGATTAAAAAATCTTCTAATTTTAATCTAACTGCATCCTTTACATATATGATTATTTTTCTTCTTGACTTGGATATTTTGTCAACAGAATATATTAGAGCTCTAAATTCCTTAATATTTAAAATTGATTCCATCAGATTTTTTCGTTTTCTTTTAACCGTTTTAGTGCAGTGTTACAGTTTTGCAACAATCCTAAAAGCATTCATAAGCAAAAATGCTTAGATCCTGTACTTGATTTTTTTTTTTGTACTTTCATTTTGACATTTTATTGAACACAATTAAGATGTGTGTGAATTTTTAATCTTTTAATTAATGTTTTTCATTCTTTTTCGTGCTCTAAAGATGCTTGTTTTGATTTTTAGTGTAAATTTATTTTGGAGCAATTATGCTTAGACTATTTAAAATTACATTTACTTATAAAATTTGTATATTTTTAAATTAGCCATTAGTTTCTGTTTCGTTTTTTGAATGATAACATCAACAGAGAGACATCAGGGAATTTTCTGGCAATCAGTGAAATGTCAGGGAATTTTGTTTCTCGAATTCTGTAGCCACCCTGCAAATGAATATTTGATGAAAATCTTACTAAGTGTAGATGTTTTTCTTTATATTCAATAATTTTCTTTTAATCACATTCCAACAAAGGTGGGACTGTAGCATTTTTAATTGATATTTTAGTATTTTAATATCATTTAACTTTTTAGTTTTAAAATATTTTCTGAAGAAGTTTTTAATTCCTGCCCTTTTGAGCATCATTGTTAAAATTTTGAAATCATTGTTAATTTAAATGTATTCATCGTGGTAGAAAAATAAAATAATGTAGAAATTATGGCAGAAAACCAGTTACGAAATTTTGCAATTTGCTTTAAAAGTACCCTCGGAAACAGGAGATTATTAAAAATATGCATAATTTATATTGCACTTCAAGAATTTAAACTACATTTAGTAAAAGTATAACTATATCTCAAAATGATTGGTTATAATCATAAGGAATTAAAAGAAATTTCATTCATGAATTTTAATATGCATTAAAATTTTCTTTTCATTCAATTTCTCCCCATCGTATAAATCACAAAGAAAATTGAGGTCCTTAAAAAAGTTAACAAAGTACTTAGAAAGTCCTTAAAAAGTCCTTATTTTTTATTTTGAAAATCTGTATGAACCATGTTACAGCACTCCTAGCGGCAGTTTGTTGAAAATGAAAGAATAACTAAAGGAGATTGGCAAAAAGTCCATTTCGAAGTTTCATGAAGTTATCTGGAAAATTGGTGAAGATATTTGTGATTGAAATTATGGACTATTCATGATTTGAAAAGAGGACCTTCCTGAAATTGAAAAATGTGTTCCCTGGTGTCATCATACAGCTTTTTTTAGCCAAGCAATGACAAAGTTAAATTCTACAGATGACTTCATTAAACTTTTTCCTGTGCTTTTATCATGGTATTTTGAACACTTTTCTAATTGGACTTTTTTACCGATCTCCTTTACTTATTTTATATAAAGGAGTTTTATTACTTTTATTTATTTTTTCTAGCTTCTTTAAAATGCCAAATCAAACTATATGTGTATTTGTATGTTTTGAGCAGTTTTTTTCTCTTTTTTTCTTAATCATAAAGAAAGGTTATTTCTAAAAAAGTCATTTAAGGGTCAGCATTCCTAAGACTTGCATCACTCTGAGAAAATCTACCGTACATCCTTTTATGTTTTATCTAATTTTTTTGTATGTATATATATACATACTTAAATCTGATAATTACTTTTTTAAAAAGCATAACTAATGTATTTTGAGTCTAACATCATACTGTATAATTTGTATGTCTACTAACAATTCAAAACTAAAAATTTACTTTTTAATAAGAATCAAACGTTTGGTAAACACTTTCTTTTGTTTAATCACTTATGCAAAATGTGTTTTGTTTATATTGTTTTTAAGAAATTTTGTACTATCTTTTAGGTGAGGATTTGAAATTGAGTGAATCGGACAGTGACAGCGATGATTAAAAAGAAGTTTATATTTGTTTTGTGTTAATTTTTATATTGACATTTATGTCAATAATGTTTGTTTATGCAAAAGGGATATGCTGTGATATGTTAATTATTATGTAGAGCATTTTTTTCAATTCTGTGTAACGAGTCCTATGGATTATTAAACTGTATCTTGGAATTCTGTTTTATTGTTATTGGTTTTACATGCATTTAATTTATTTGCAATGAAGATGCATTATCCAAATTGAATTTATTGAGGGTCTTATTTCTTATTGAATGGAATTATATGCTCTATATAATCTGCCTATGGATTCTTTGGACTCGCAAGTTGTCAGTCCCTAGTGATTTAAAGTTTTAGTTCATAAAATAACTAATATTTAATTCAATTTAAAATGTCGGTCCTGATTTTGTTTTTCGCTACCTCAGAATAGAACTTGAAGGACTTCTCTTAAGGTGTTCCTCTCTTGAAGATACGTTACTTGTAATATGTCTAAATGTTTTTAAAACATTTTCCTTCAGTATAGTAACTCATACACCATAAATAATTCAATACAACCAACCAGAATAACACTGCGCTAATCTAATCTTAATACAATTTCAGATGTGTAAATGCAAGAATATTTTGTGATAATACTCAAGGTATTTTTTATTAACCAACAAGTAACAACTCAATACGTATGACATTTTCATAAAGGTGGCAACTGATTAAATCTTTGTCATGTAAAGTATGAAATCTGCAAAGTAATAATTTAGATTTCATTGACAAAGTAGTATAAGTATTAAAAATGCAACTTGCTAAGCATGTTTTTATTTTTAAATTATACAATACTGCTTATCTGCAGTAAATAAAAAATTCAATATTGGGATATTTTCTTGTAAAAAAAATGCATTTTATGTAGTATAAGGAGTGACATTTAAATTGACACACATGTTTAGCAATTTAAAAAAGCAATAAATATTTACAGAAAGCACTTAATAAATTACATATATATGAAGATCATGATTTAAAATGGCAATACAGTATAGGAATAATAATGAGTTAGCATTTCAAGTAAAATAAGCTGTTTGTCATGAAAGTAATAGGAAGAAAAGTATTAAAAAAGCAATCGGAATTGAGAATTTTTTGGCATCTTATCACTATCAATAGACAAGTATTGTTTCTCAACTTAAATGCATTAACTTGCTCGAATGTTGATACTCACTTTTAGAATCAAACGCCTCTAGTTGTTTTAACTGATTTCTCAATTCTGATTTTTTTTTTTTTTTTGTAATATTGTAGTGAAACTCATTCTATCGAGACTTTGTGGCTCGGTTGGTAGAGCATCGGAAAGCAAAGTGGAAGGTTGCGCGATCGAAACACACTGCCGCTGAAATCTCAAGTTTATTTCCTTTATTTATTATTTTTAATATTGTTTCTAGAACATTTTAGAAGGAATCTAGGAAGTTCGTCCATCGTATATATGCAAATTCTAAAGTTCTGATTCTTATACTTCCTGTTTGGAAGATCCTTAAAATGTATATAAGTTGATGCTCTCAGAGTTCGGGGAATAAAGTCTCGAGTTTACTTGCGGATTGTTTATTCATTTCCTTCGACAACGTATTCTACGCGACAGTTTGGTGGAGGTGCCGGGTAACATAAACCGGTTACGACGGAAGAGCTACGCAGAAGTCGGCGTATTCAAGGAAACCCTCCTGAGTTTGGCCCTTTACCGTATTCTAGTAGATGCCCAATGAAAAGGACACTGTGCCGAAACTCCCAAATGAGACCAGCTCTGTTTCGGTCAATACTGCTCCAGTGTCTATCCTGGCATACCAGTTGCCCAAAAATCCGTGCATCTCCTCCGGTGACGACCAACAAGATGCTAGCAGATGGCTCAAAGACTACGAACGAGTAGCCACCTATAACCACTGGGATGAACAGATGTGCTTAGCGAACGTCATTTTTATCTCGCCAGAACAGCTCGGCAATGGTTCAACAACAATGAGGACACTTACTGATTGGACTGCATTCAAGAATCACTTGAACAACACGTTTTGTCGAGCAGATGATCTAAAGCGCCTGAGGCTGAGAAACTGCTGAATATACGGGTGCAGCAAAGTGGTGAGACATCTGAATCATACATTCAAGACGTACTTTCTATGTGCCGAAAAGTTTACCCCACCATGGCCGAAGCAGATAAAGTAGCACACCTTATGAAGGGAATCACAGAAGGCATATACCAGATTATGCTGGTTCAGGACTATGAGAACGTCGATGCTTTTGTGAAACGATGCCGTCAGATAGAAAGCCTTCCACGAAGACCTATCCCTAGACAAAGTTCCAAAGGCTACCTAACGTCGCTACAGTGGCAGCTGTAACAGACATAGGCGACATAAGATCTCTAATTCGTACCATTATTAGGAAAGAGCTTCAACAGATAATGCCGGGAGTAAAAGAATACACGAACAATGAACCTGAATCGCTGCCTGACGTTGCATCTATGGTTCGAGAAGAAGTTATGGGTGCTCTTGCACCCCTCACAAGTCCAAGAAGACGCAGCATTCCTATCTAACGTTCAATTCCAATTAGGCTACAGGCTGGACGTGAAGTCAGAAATAGCACTATTCCACAACGCAAGACAAATCTGTGGAGAACTGCCAATAATGTGCCACTCTGCTACTATTGTGGACGCCCGTTACACGTTTTGAGATATTGCAGGGTTTTGACATCAAATCTTTGCAAGCACAAGAGCCAACCGTTCATCCAGCTCTCGACGAGACGAAACCGAACTTAATAGCTTTGACGACAGTTATGCGCAGCCTAGATCTTCAGTTTTTAGAAGCAGTTCACTGTATCCCCGGCGCTCCCTCAACCGCCAACAGTTACAATCATCAGCACGCCTCTCCAGCCGTTCTCCACGCCGATCAAATGAGGAAAACTAACTCGGGCTACCTATGCAGGAGGTGAGGCCGCAGTTGAAAGAAATCCGACGACGTACGCTACAACCTAGTTGAAAAGAAACGCCACCTATATTATGATAAATGGACAGTGTATAAAAGCTCTCGTTGATTCAGGTGCCGATTACTCCATCATATCTGAAGAATTACGCAGACAATTGAAAGCTCCTATGTTTACTGAGAATGGGCCTATCCTTAAAACTGCCTGTGGAAAACCCGTAGCAACCTCGGGATTTTGTGTGTTAAAAATCAACTTGAATGGGACTGTTGGACCATTTGAATTCCTGGTGTTTTTTCAGTGTATCCACCAAATGATACTGGGATGGGACTTTTTCTGTGCCACTGATGCTGTCGTAGATTGCGGAAACGAAGTTGACAATAATGGAATCTTCATCATGGGACACGTAAATGGAGTTCCCTGCAATATGATCATCGGTACAGGAGCCAATGTGACCATCATCCGGAAAGATTTGGCTCAACAACTGGATGGAAGACTAACCTGGACACCGCCCTGCGTTACCCTCCAAACTGTATCCGGCGATAAAATCAGCATCCATGGAAAACTGAACATCAACATCACGTTCGGGAGTGTTACTTATCATCACACGGCATATGTGGCTGACATTATGGACACTTGTATACTCGGACTGGACTTTTTAAGGAAATGTAATTTTTCCTTGGACTTCAAAAACAATGAGCTGCATTCAATTTCTGAAGACATAACCTTATTTGGAATCAAAGATAATGAAGTTAAATCCGTCAATCAGATAACAGCTCAAAATGATATCACATTACCCGCAAAAACAGAACTATTACTTCCCGGATACGTAGCTGAAGATAAAAGTTTCCGATATGGCATAATTGGAGTACCCTGAAAATCACAACAGCCCCAAAGGAGTACTGGTAGTCTCAACTCTCGTCGACCTTTCAAGGACTGCCATACCTGTGAGGGTTGCCATTGTGAGTGATAAAGCGAAAGTCATAAAGAAAGGTGAAGTGTTAGCCACATGTACTCCAGTAACTTGCATAAATTGAATTAGCAATTCTCCAGTCACTGTCTTCAGAGAAGTTAACATTAGAGCTACTGCAGAATGCACCGTTAAACAACAAAGAAAGAAGTGCTGCACAACTGGTCATACAAGAATTCCAAGATGTCTTTTCCCACACATCCTCGGATGTCGGACGAACAAGTTTGACGCAGCGTACAATTGATACAAGAGACCACCCACCTATCAAGCAGCACCCAAGACGACTACCGTTTGCTAAACAAAAAGAGGTAGGAAATCTCTTAAAGGAAATGCAAGATAGCGACGTGATTGAACCGTCAGCCAGTCCTTGGGCCTCTCCCATCGTCCTGGTTCGGAAGAAGGATGGTTCAACTAGATTTTGCGTCGATTATCGGAGGTTGAACGATGTCACGAAAAGGGCAGCTACCCTCATCCTAGAATTGTTGACACTCTAGACACTCTTTCTGGAAACAAGTGGTTTTCGACACTAGACTTAAAGAGTGGATATTAGCAGGTTGAGATACACCCTGATGACAGAGAGAAGACAGCATTTACAATCGGGCAAGGACTTTGGCAGTTCAAGATGATGCCATTTGGATTATGCAATGCTCCAGCAACATTCGAACGCCTCATGGAAACTGTGCTAAGAGGTCTTTCCTACGAAGCCTGTCTGGTTTACATCGATGACATCATTATTGTGGGGCGAAGTTTTGAAGAACATCTAGAAAATTTTAGGAAGGTGCTGCGGAAATTAAAAGACGCAAACCTGAAGTTAAGTCCGGCCAAATGTAAGTTATTCCGACATGAAGGGACCTACCTCGGACATGTCATCTCTGCCGAGGGTGTACATACAGATCCAGAAAAAGTGTTTGCAGTTAAAGAGTGGAAATGCCCCAAAGATGTACATCAGTTGAGGAGTTTCTTGGGGCTTTGCACCTACTATAGACAATTCGTGAAGGACTTTTCTTACATCGCAAGACCCCTTCACGGACTGACAGAGAGCAAGCAGAAATTCTTGTGGACGGAAGACTGTGAGGGTGCATTTGACCAACTGAAGGAGGCTTTAACATCTGCACCAATCCTGACGTATCCTCAGCCCGATAAACAATTCAGTCTTGACACGGACGCGAGCCACGAGAGTGTCGGTGCTGTTTTGTCCCAAAATTGGACGACCAAGAACGAGTCGTATTGGAGTAAGTGCCTATCTAAACCGGAGAGGAATTACTGTGTCACCAGGAAAGAGTTGCTCGCCATAATTAAAGCCGTAGATCATTTCCATCATTACGTCTATGGCAGGAAATTCCTGCTCCGTACGGATCATGCATCGTTGACCTGGCTTCTAAATTTCAAGAATCCCGAAGGTCAGATAGCCAGATGGATAGAGAGACTCCAGGAGTATGACATCGATATCCGTTATCGGAAAGGATCATCACATGGAAACGCAGATGCCCTGTCTAGGAGACCCTGCCCAGAGAGCTGCCGATATTGTTCCAGAGTTGAAGCGATTTACGGGCTGATCAATCCGGTAATACGCCAAGTTACATCTTCAACATCATCGGATCCAGACCTGTGGAGTGACGGAGAAGTCAGAAGACTAGGGATGGAACGGATATCCGGCAAATATCCGGCATATCCGGCTGATAT
The DNA here is from genome assembly GCA_963978545.1 of Linyphia triangularis. Taxonomy (NCBI): domain Eukaryota; kingdom Metazoa; phylum Arthropoda; class Arachnida; order Araneae; family Linyphiidae; genus Linyphia; species Linyphia triangularis. The sequence continues at coordinate 71,114,751 of OZ021727.1, read as the reverse complement.
TTCAATATCCGAAACCCCGTCGGATATCCGATTTGAAATACCGGACATCCGATAATTTCATTCGGATATCCGGCCACCTGGTATCCACAAGAAATAATTGTTTGCAAAATATAATGATCTTTTTCGGACAAAGGGTACACCGCATCCTACACTTTTTTTTTTCTTCTTTCACTTTTTTTTTTCTTGGACATAAATTGCAGTCAAGTTAGAAAACGAAAAAGTTTCTTCGTGAGAACTATGCTTTCAATTCACAGAAAGAGGCGCCGTATTATTGGCGTCGAGTTGATAAGCATAAACCATTCCTCCAATCTTTTTCCTTACACATCCTTCATACGTGTTTTGCAATATGTTCTTTTCATTCCAAGTTTATGATCTGATTAATTCCAGATGTTATATTTGAATGCTTCTCCGTAAAACACGAACCGAAATACTAATAAATAGTACTTTTTTCCCATAACATCTTGTTAAGAGTTTTAGTTATTCTCACTTCCTCCTTTTTTTCTGACATTTGCTAGCGAGTAAAAAGCAATAAATAGCCAATGCGCACTCCTCAATGCTTTTTTTTTTGTTCTATCAACGATAATACCCTACCCCTTTATGCTGTGAATGGTATGGTCTAATTTTTTGATTTTTCATTGGCAGAAGTTGAAAGCTGGTATATTTTTTCTGACGTAAAATGAAGTATTGTAATTTTTAGGTCTTTAACGCAGCGCCACAATGTGAATTATATTTAGCTCTCTAGAATGTCTTGAATCATAGTTTTCTCCAATTACAATCCAATTTATAATTTTTAATGATGGCACATTTAAAATCACCCATTTGGAAGTATTTTAAAATTAATGGAAATGACGAAAGCAAAGCCCTCTATGTGTTACTTACTCTACAGAATCGTTTAAAAAATATATTGTGCGCGGCAAAAGCCCAAAATCCTTTTCCAGAAAACTCTTATGGAACCATTCAATGAGTGTGCATAAGGAAATTCACCGAAGCTTAAAAGACTCACTAAATGCATCAAATATTGATGAACAAGAAAAAACAATTCATCAAAACAAAAAATGCACACAGACAACATTGGAATCGACATTATTTGTACCAAAATTGTGGAGTTTAGATGGTCCTAAAGCAAAAGCTTTAACCACAAAAATATGTAAGTACTAATTTTGTTTGTTTATATTAAATATATATTTTAAATATGGTATAACATAATGTTGATGAATTTTGGGTTCGAAATTTTTTAAGTTTATATCATACATCACTAAAACATCGTTTCATCAACTAAAGTTTAAATAAAAAAAATTAACTCAGTGGCGCGGCAGCCCGTGTGGACCAAGGCCTGCTGGGCCCAGCTCAGCTTTCTTGACTGTGGCATTTGTGTGTCACATAGCAGATGTTCCGGTCAGATGGCCATTCTGACGCCGAACCCCAGTGTTTAGTTCCCAAGCATGCATGGTTCTCCTCAGTTTATTTCTTTCAGGTATAAACAGCTAAGTCAACCTTGCCCAGTCCGCGAATCAAACCATGGACCTGTGGCATGCAGTGCGGTGCGCTAACCACTAATTATAATTTACTTGATATTTCATATCATGACCTTTTTTTCGTATAGCATATCGTAAAACTATCGTTTTTAATATATAGACCGAATATCCGGTCGGATATCCGGTGAAATCCGTTTCGGATATCCGTATCCGGCAGACATGGTACCCCGGATATCCGAAATCCGGTATCCGGTAAAACTCACATCCGTTCCATCCCTACAGAAGATCAACTGAGAGATCCCGATATCAAGCCAATAATCGATTTTAAGGAGTCTTCGAATGCGACACCTACTTTGCAGGACATTTCCATCTGTAGTCCTACGACAAAGCAATATTGGGCCCTCTGGTACTCTCTCCATATTCGAAACGGCGTGTTGTACCGTAAGTTCGAATCTGATGATGGAAAGACATCCCGATGGCAGCTATTGCTTCCAAGACCCCGAGTCACAGACGTTCTTAAAGAACTACATAGCAGTCCAACCAGAGGCCACTTCGGAGTAATGAAGACATTACTAAGAGTTCGAGAGCGGTTCTACAAGGGTAAAGCGAGGGCTAACATGGAGAAGTGGTGCCTATCATGTGATGCCTGCAGCCCGGAAAGGACCGAAGAAACGCAGTTGAGGAAAACTGCAACGTTACAACGTAGGAGCGCCTTTTGAACGGATTGCGTTTGACATCTTGGGACCACTGTCACGATCTGCTGACGGCAACAGATACCTCCTTGTTGTTATGGATTATTTTACGAAGTGGCCCGAAGCGTATCCTATCCCTGATCAAGAGGCTACCACCGTTGCAGAGGTAGTGGTTCAGCGCTGGATTTCCAGATTCGGAGTGCCTCTTCAGTTACATTCTGATCAAGGAAGGAATTTTACCTCTGCTGTAATGAAAGGTCTTTGTGATCTACTTGGCATAGACAAAGCCTTTACACCCACAGTCGGATGGCATGGTGGAGAGGTTTAACAGAACCATCCTCAATAACCTCTCACTGATCACTGATGGTTTCCAGAAACCAACAGGACTTTGATCAGAAGTTACCTTTGTTTCATCTGGCCTATCACAGCTCTGTCCACGAGATTACCGGCTATTCCCCATCCCAGATGCTCTTCGGTCGTAACCTTCGTCTGCCTTGCGATTTGTTGTTTGGTCGCACTCCGGATGCACCTTCATCGCCAGAAGAGTACGTCGAGGATCTTCAGGCACGGTTTAAAGCTGTGCACAATTTTGCCCGAGAGCTAATCCACTTGACGACGGATAAGATGAAGACCAGATACGACACGAAGGCTACAGGACATCAATTCCACGAAGGTGACAAGGTTTGGTTCTGGAACCCGAAACGACAGAAAGGACTCTCTCCCAAACTTCAGTCTCACTGGGATGGTCCTTACTCAGTCCTCAACCGGCTGAATGATGTCGTGGTCCGAATACGTAAGTCATCTAATTCTAAACCTAGAGTCGTTCGTTACGACAGGTTAGCTCCTTACTATGGCCATAGTTTGTAATCCCCCTAATGTAAAAATTGTATATAGTTATTAAGACCATGGTCACATGTGTATATAAATTTGTAAGTTTATTATTTATTTATTTATTTATTTATTTATTTATTCAGTAATGTTTCTGTCTTTCTGTTTATAAATTAGTAAGTTTTATAGTTTAGTAAAGAACGCAGAGTGCTTACTATTGTTTTGAAAGTAAGCGTTCCTTTCCGGGGACTATACTGCCCGGGACGTGCAGTCCTTGGGAGGGGGGCAATGTTACGAATTTCTCTATATTTTTAAATATTTCGTAGTAATTATGTAAAAATTAAAATTTATGTACATTTCGCATAAGGCAGTGCATGAGTTTGTCTTTACTTCGCTTTCCTGCAATGCTTCTCTTATTGCTTGAAAACGAGTTTTACAAGTATAATGCTAGAAAACGGTTTTGGCGACATTTTCGGTCCCCATTTACCTGTATAGGGCTTTTCGATTGCGATCTATTCTAAATTTCTATCTCTAGAAGATTCGCAAAGAATTAGCTTTCCTATAAAAGGCCGAGTGAGTTTAGTTACGGAGTTAACTGTCTCTCAGAGAGCATTCAAAGTGTTCCGAAAGTGAACTGTATTGCATCTTCTTTTGCGTTGATTTTAGGAGTTGTGTATCTAGTTTTTAACTGCTGTTTGTGCTCCATTGTTGTGTAAAGTGCTGCACTGAGTCTATTAGAACGGAAAGTTCTGGAGTTGTAAAAGAAAAAGCGAAGTGTTAAATCGGAATAAATTTCTGCAAGTTTTGATCTGCGCTTTAGCTTCATGTCTTTCAAACCCATCCACGCAACAATATTTTAGTGGTGAATTATCATGTTTGTCTACAATACCCCAACTAGCCCCTGTTTGTAATAAGTACAGTATCCAATTCTTCATGTATACAAGCATGGCCCAAATCTGTGGTAGATTGCACCCTCCCTTTACAAGCAACTGACTATCTCTGAGACTGATCTATAAATCAATTCACGCTTGAGCTGAAACATCATGCAACATTGTGCTCCTTTTTCGATTTGAGACATCAACATTTGCCTCACTTTACATAAGCTGGTAAATTATGTCTTTATTATAATATTCAGTAGCGTTCAGCAAAGGTGTGAAACCATTATAGTCATAGTGAATGGGGGAGGTTAACTGAGCCTAGGTGCTGATTCTACTAGGGAATATTGCACCAATCCCTTTATTTTACGACCCCCTGTCAAAGAAAGCCAGATTCCTTAAGAAAGGTCAAAAGGCTTTTGACGGGCTCCTCGTGGATTGTATCAAGTTCTGTTCCAAGACCTAAGCTTGAGTGCCTAATATGAAGAAGAGCTTCACATTCAAAAAGTATATGGTGGGCGGTTTCCTCCACCATATTCCATTTCCTACATAAAGGTTCTTTAAAGATTCCCATTCTATGAAGGTGTTTTCTTAGGTGATAGTGCCTGTAAGAAATCCAACTATCACCCTCATCTTATCTCTGCTAAGATGATCTGAGATGATAGTTTCATGGAAGGTTCTTGGATCATAAGCCTCGCATGTTTTTGATCGGTGGTTTGTTTCCACCTTTCTTTGGTTTCTTTAAGCATTTTTTCTCCTATCACCCTTTTTGCAGTAGTCTTAGAGATCCCACAAAAAGGTTCAGGGCTTAAAGGTAGGTCTGCAGTTCCCAGTTTAGCAAGCTTATCTACAGTTTCGTTTCCTTCTATACCAATATGTCCTGGCACCCATGTAAGAAGGATCCTATCATGGGTCCCCAAGTCTTGTAGACTGTTTCTGCATTCCCAAACAAGTTTGGAGCTTATTTGAAATGAGTTTATTACCTTTAAAGCTGCTTGACTGTCGCTAAATATGTAGATCTTCCTATTCGAATAGGATCTTGTAGAACGTTCATGTAGACAGTAAATAATGGTAAGCAGTTCCGCTTGAAATACTGTGGCATGTTTTATTAGTCTGCCGGAAATCCTTACTTTAGGTCTAACCCCACATATTCCAGCACTTGCCTTTTCGTTCTGTTTGGAGCCATCTGTGTACCACACAATGTCTCCATTTGTAAGCTTGTAGTTTTCCTCTTTCCATTTCAATTAAAGTCTAAGTCAATCTTAAGTCAATAAGTACCTCGCAGGGTCTATGAAAGAGGAATCTTGTCTCCATGGTGTCAAAGGGCATCAAAAGTATAGGGTCAAAGAATTTTTGGTTAATGCTAGTGTGGGACACTTGGCTGGCAAAATTCATCCACAATCCAGTATTTTCCAGTCTGTAAGAGCTTCTTCTGGCCACACCACTGATGAAGATATCAAGTGGGATAACAGAAAGAATAGTTTCCATGGCTCTGGTGGGAGTAGAGGACATAGCACCTATTATACTCAAACAGGCAGCTCTTTGAAGACTGTCTAGTTTGGTCTTAACAGTCAATTGTTCCGTCTTTTTCCACCAGACCACTGCAGAATAAGTCACAATAGGTCTAATAGCCATAGTATGAAGCCAATAGGTCATCCTTGGCTTTAGACCCCATGATTTACCAAGAACTCTTCTACATCGTAGAAGTCCAACTTTTGCTTGGTTTATTTTGCTTTTCAAATGCCGATTCCAGGTTAATTTAGTGTCCAGTATAACTCCCAAATATTTAACCTCATTCAGCATAGTTACTTTTCCCCCCAACAGGGTAGGTATATCTCTTTCGTCAATGCAGGTTCTTCTTTGTGTAAATGGGACAAGAGTAGTCTTTTGAGGATTTACTTTCAAATTCTTCTCGCAACACCATCTTGCGATTCTGTTCAGGGTCCCCTGCATGATATTTGTCACTGTTTTTTCATCTATGCCTGATATGTAGACGATGATATCGTCTGCATATCCTTGAGCATAAATGCTGCTTTGATTGAGGTCGGCTATTAGGTCATCAACCCCCAGGTTCCATAACAGAGGGGAGAGAACTCCTCCCTGAGGGCATCTCCTAGTGGGTCTAGCCTCAAGTGTTGCCTCAAACAACTCAGTTGTAATAATTCTATCTGTAAGCAAGGAGTTTATCCAGTTGCAGATTAGTGATTCATTAGCTCTGCCAGCAGCAGCAGCAGCGATTGAGTTAAAAGAAGTGTTATCAAAAGCACCCGCAATATCTAGGAAAGCTGCCAAAGTCATTTCCTTGTACTCCAGGGTCTTTTCAATCTTTACAACCATGTGTTGCAAAGCCACCTCTGTAGATTTACCTGATTGATAGGCAAACTGGTTCTTGTGAAGAGGTATGGTGCTCCTCAACACATCCCTGATGTGTCTATCAATTATCTTTTCCATGCACTTAAGTATGAAAGATGATAGACTAATAGGACGAAAGTTCTTAGCCTGGTCATATTGGTTTTTTCCAGGTTTGGGCAGAAAGACTACCCTTGCCTTTCTCCATTGTCTAGGGATGTATTCAAGAGACAGACTGGCTCTGAACATTTTGCACATAATCTGTGAGATGAGTTCAGCCGATTTCTGAAGCATAATCGGCATTATCCCATCTGGTCCTGGAGTTTTATCTGGTTCAAAGGAGTTGATAGCCCATAATACCTGTTTAACAGTAAAGAATTTCTTGGCAGTTATCCAATTTTCCCTCCTCACCCTTATTGGAAATCCCAAGGGGTTCAATTCATTGGGTACCAAGTTGGATTTTGGAAAATGTGTCTCGACCAGAGAGTTTCTATAACTTCTTGGCCAGTCTTAGTATAGCCACCAGAATTATTCTTAAGAGTCCCCACCAAAATTGGCGTATCTCTTTTAAGAATTTTATGGAGTCTAGCACCTTCAGCAGTACTTTCAACTGAATCACAGAACTTCCTCCATGAATTCCTTTTGGCCATTCGAACAGCTTTGTTGTATTCTGCAAGTAGGCACTTATATTCTTCCCACTTACCAGATTTTTTCGCTTTTCTGAAAAGTTTCCTTACTGCCTTTCTCTGCCTCACGAGATCTTGGTTCCACCAAGAGTTTGGTTGTTTACCCTTTCTCATAAGCAGAGGACAGTTATTAATATATGACATGTGGATCGCCTGCTGCAGACCGTCTGCAAGCAGTTCCAGATCATAAGTGTCATAGATTTTCTGGGAAAAGTCCTCCAGGTAGTTCTGGAGTTCATTATTGAATAAAGTCCAGTTCGTCTTTTTGGGATCCTTAAACGTTTTTTCCCAGTGATATTCGGATTTAATAAAAAATGAATAAATTGATGGTCTGCCATTGAAGGCTTCTCATCAACATGCCATTTGTCAATATAACTACTTAGTTCTGGACTGGCTAAGGTTATGTCAAGTATTTCCTTTCTTACACTGGTAATTAAGGTCGGTTTATTTCCTACATTTAAAATATCTAGGTTATTTTCAAGTATAAAGTGTAAGAGTAACTCACCTCTGTCATTGATGTTTGAGCTGCCCCAGATTGTGTGGTGTGCATTCACATCACAACCAAGAAGTAGTCCTGATTGCTGTTCTGCACACACAGTCAACAATCTCTTCAGCTCTGCGCTCACAGGATCTTTTTCTTCATATGGCAGGTACCCAGAGCCTATCAAGATTTCTTAGGTTCTCCCGCCATCATGAAGTGTTATCTTAGCAACTGCCAAGTCCCTAGAACAAAGTTCATGAATCGGCAGTGCATCAAGTTGTTGTTAATAAGCAAGCAAGCTCTTGGAGAAGAACTCGCAAAATCATAAATCTACTTACCTCCACTGTCCCTTAATCCCCTGATGCCTTTTTTATACAGTCAGGGTTCTTGAATTAGGGCAATGTGAATTCCCTCAGTCAGGAAGATCCCACTGTACCTCCTTTCCTCTGGGAGTGGTTTGAGCTTTGGGCTTTGGTCTTTTTTCTTCCCAGGTGCCCTTGGCTAATTTCCTCTCTTTGGTCAGCCGTTTTTTGGCAGCCCCAGAGATTCTTTTCTTCTGTAGGTTAACCTCGTCAAGCCCCGAGACTACCTTTTGGAGATCGGGATCTCTTTCAAGGTCTGTAGGTAGGGTTGAAGAGCCTGGTACAGAAGATTGGGTCTTCGTCAAGGTCTGGGTTTCTTCCTCGTTGGAGTCAATGTTTTTTTTTTGTTTTTTTTTTCTTCTTCCCCATTTTCAATAGTATCCATAAAAGGTTGTATTATTCGCAGGAAGTATGTAGTCCACCCTTCCAGAGCCTGCATGCCAGGGTAAGGCAGATTACTCCTAGAGGTCGCCAAGTACTCTAGGAGGCTCCGTTAAAGACACCGCTTAACCGTTGGTACCATGCACCCATCAGCACGGGTCGCATAACACTTTGGGTTGACGGGAACTGGTCCACGTCCCCTTATTCAATATTCGGGGGATATCCAGAGTAAGTTTCGGCTCAGGACATTCGGCTATCCGCCACTTGCCGACGCGCTCGTTAGCAGAGCTCATGCCCCGCGTGTGAAACCATTGCAATTTTTCACATTGATATCTTCTTCTTTCTCGACAAGAAACTTCACTATTTCTATATGCCCATTTATAGAGCAAAGCTTTTTTGCTAACCTCATCACTTATATTAATATCAGCCCCATTTTTCCACCAGACACTTTACTATTTCTAAGTGCCCACTTGCTGATGCTTTGTGCAAAGCTGTCTCGCCAGTATCATTTCTTGCATTAATTTCAGTTTCTTTCTCCACAAGATTCTTTGCTACATTTAAATGAAACTATACTACATCTATATAAATATCTATATAAATCTATATAAATACTACATCTAAATAAATGCATTGTTCAGAGCTGTCCAACCAAACTCATTCCATGCATGTCTGGTAGTATCTTCATATCGGGCACTCTCTTCAAAAGCCACTTTATAACTTTTAGATGTCCCATACATGATGCCTCGTGCAAAGCTGCCTAACAAATCCATCCTTGTATTATATCAGTTTCTTTTTCCACAAGACATCTCTCTTTATCAACTTGTTTTGTGTAATATAATAGAAAGATAAGAACCCTTTATTGCCATCATAACTGGAGTTGAGAAGAAACGGTAAAACACGTTTACATGAATATTGAGCAGCAGTGGCGATCCGATCCAATTTTGGGGAAGTGTACCTCTGTAATAATAAAACATAGACAACATAAAACAGTTCATTTCTGTAGAAAGCGACTTCCAATAGATGTAGAAATTTAAAATTTTCAACGCAAGTAATTTTGGCCTTCTAATTGTACTTTTGACAAATAAATTGTTAAAAATTTAATTTTTCTAAAGAATTTTTTTTATATATATAAAGCAACTTCCTATTGGTGTTCTGAAATTTCAAACAAATCGTTTTGACCGGGGACTCTCCACTGTACAATGCAAGTACATAAATTCTAATTACAATTGTATTTTGTTGCTCGGAGGAAGTAAGGGTTTTTTTTTAAAAAAATCTCGAAAGGATGAAGCGAGATGTATTATTGGAGATGGTATTATTCCATTAAACGAGGAAATTTTGTTTATTTCTCAACAGGGGTAATGGTGTAAGATAAAAAGGTGGGGGGAACGCTTCATCGTTTTTTTTCTTTTTTCAGGAGGGGCAGTGTAAAGACGATTATCGTTCATCTGATTTTTGCATATAGCCTAAAGCGTAAGCTAATAGCTTTCAATGGGCGAAGAACGGGATTTGATCCGAGGACCCTGATGTCTCGGGATAGATACTTTACCTCTGGGCAAAAGAGTACTCCAGTGCACAGAAGTTTGATCTGTTATTTGATGTCGCCACATATAGCCCCCTTCCAGTGACGAAGGAGCGATGCTGTTGATCAATGTCTGATCGGAGTTGGAGGTTTTTGAGATGCTTGTTGCATCGTTGTATGAGTGTTGGCTGGTTGCGATGAAATGTCTCCTTTTCAGAAGCACCGATAGATGGCAGCATGAATCATTTTTAGTCCAGTCACCAATAAAGCGTATGCAGCTTTCAATGGGCGAAGAACGGGATTTGATCCGAGGACCCTGGATGTCTCGGGATAGATACTTTACCTCTGTGCAAAAGAGTACTTCAGTGCACAGAAGTTTGATCTGTTAATTGATGTCGCCACAAGCCGATAGCCATTTATTGTGTTCATATATATTGATACGAAAAACTACTAAATTGATATTTTTCTTTTAAAACTGATTTTTTTTGTTTATTGTATAAACAAACAGATTGTTTTATATTCAGTGTATCTCTTGATATTTAAAAAAAGTAAGATTCAAATTCCTAATGTCCGGTCACGGTTAAGTTTTCTTCCTGTACAGCTCTGAAATTTCAAACATAAATCCCTTTCCCTTGAATTTTTGCATGACGTTGTCGGAATTTAAAAATTTTAACTTTTTTTTTTTTTTTTTTTTTTTTTTTTTTTTTTTAAATTAAGTTTGAAAATTCGTAGTGTAAATTAGGGGCATTGACAGAAATTTTTTTCTGGAAGGGATTTGAAAATCATGTCAACAAATCTTGATTAGAATTTTTATTATTAATGCCGCATCTATTTAAAAATCTAGATAAGAGCTATTTTTCTCCGCATGTTTCAAAATTTAAAAACATCTTAAATAAATTTACTATTTTAAACAATAAAATCCTTTAATTTTGGCACTCTAATAGTGAAAAGAAAAAATTTGGGAGGGGATATATATATCCCTCTTCTCCTGGCTACGCGCCTTAAATACCATGAAAACTACTCCGAACAGACAGCAGTTACCGAACTGACTGCGTTATTAGCATTCTTCGCGGATAGGTAAACGTTAGCGAGCAGAGGGTGGATCCACCTAGTATTATTAAAAAATTACCTGGAAATTAACTAACATCTTTTCTGCATCATCTCACTAATGAATTGACATGGAAAGGACATGCAGTTGCTAGGAAAGTTGCAAGGAAAGTCGGCAGTTGCAAGGAAACGCATTTTTTGTTCAAACCTTGATTCAAAATATTTCTCTTCTAAACTATTTAAAATATACTATTAAAGAGCTCTCAATTTCTAAACGATTTAAAATCTACTATTATTAAACAACTCACAATTTTATTTTCCCTGTGAATTTTTCCACTTTTCACCACTGACCACTTTAAAAAATTTTTTAAAGTTAAGAGGTGAGTAGTCGCTTTAGAGTGACTCCTCTTCCGGACACTCGCCGCTTACCGTTCGGATCGTATATGAAGCCTTATAGACAAAACGAATCTATTTGTCAAATTTCAGCGCGATTTTGGATGACGACAAGCTGGTTTACTAGAGTATTCCGTATTTGGCATGTGTAAAAGCGGTCATTTTTAGTGACAGTGCAATAGCCCCCGAAACTCGATAGAATTTTTGTACATTTTTTCAAAGCATACTTTTTTTAGTTTTATAAAAAAGAAAAAAGGAAAAAAAATAAAATATTAAATCTATACAGATATTAAACATTAAAATTATTGTAAATATTTGTTCTATATTTTCCTACATAATAAAATTAATGAACCTTGAATCTATATATACTTAAAATTTACAAATTTTTCTTACTGAATTTTGTTTTTAAAATCTAAATTTTCAGAATTGACATTTTCTTATTATGTCAAAATACTTGTGGGAAAATATACTTTTTAATGAGAAAAATGTAATAGTATTTTCCTCTTATTGAAATTTAGTACTTTTGTTAATATTTATTGAGTCAATTTTCCAACAAATTTTATACGCCTTGAGTCGTGTTGTAGTTTGTAAGAAAGTAGGTAATATTCATATCCAAGACCAAAAGGATTGGTTCAACTTTGTTATTAATCACAGCTCTACTACTTTTGTATTATCAAATAATTTATAAGATTTTTTTTGTCAGAAACAATTTTCTTCTATAAAACTTTGAAAAAAAATTGGTACTCCTTGTTAATTTATGATTACTTTAATAAAGAAGGATTTTACTTAGCAATGCAAAGGTTGTGTTGTTACGTCATCAATGAGGAATGCAAATTTTGCTTACCTTAAACTCTTCACTGTATTTGTATCTCCAAAACTGCTTTATTATGAAACAGCAAATTATTAAAGTTAAACCAGCAGGGTTTAGAACCATTAATAATAAATGCCCAGAAAAGATGGTTGAATTAAAAATTGAAAAGGATCAGGTATTGTAAAATTTTTGATAATAAATACAAGAAAAGTTCATTTTTTCCTTAGACAAGGTTAAACATTCAAACATTGCCCTTCCCCTTGCCATCTATTGTATTGTATTGGTGTATTAATGTTTGTCACCACTAAGAAATGCAATATTCTTTTTTAAATGTATGTTTATCATACTTTATTGTTCGTGTATTATTAAATTATTTGTTTGAAAATTTAATGTGTAGCTCCTTAATTTTGTGTGTGTATTTTTTTCCGTTTCAGTTGAAAGAAATTGTAAACATCCAGTTATAGATGAGTTTTTCTAAATACCAATAACTTTTTTAAATTAAAAAAAATAATAATACAGCTATTTTATTACACTTAACGGCAACTTACTTATTACAGCATAACATTTACACCGTAATTTTACTTTTTTTTTAAAAATATTAATGTTTCCACAGGTAAAAACTATTTCAAATTCTCCTTGGTCAATTCCTAGTTGACGTTAAAATATCGCCAAGCCGATTTGGCGCGGTTTTGTAGGCGATACAGTTCTAAATTTGGCAACCCCATTTTTTTATTGACGCGCTTTGGCTTCAACCTTCCTATACCACAAATCATGGAGCTGGTTCGTTTCTCAATTTTTCATATTGGAATTCCGAATTGGCGACATTCTGGCTTTGTCGACAACTTTTCAAAAGTGCGCCAACCCATAAACGTGAACTAGGAATTTACCTTCTCCTTTTTCTTAGCTCTCTGAAATATTTTTTGGAAGTGAATCATTCATTATTAATCATTTTTGTCTGTGATCCTTTTATCTTAAGGTTTGAGGTATCAATTCCTGACACTATTTTAAGTTCAGTATTTACAGGGTATAAAAGAAAATAATCATCCTGATAAGTCCTTCAAAAATAAACCTACAATAACCTTATGAGGAACAGATACAACATAGGACATTTGGCGATCAGAAAAGTCGCCGGAACGAAAACATAGTATAACTTTAATAAAATTGTAATGAAAATTAAAATATAAATAAGAAGAAAATTAAGTTGAAAGGTTAAATAATAATAAAATAAATAAAATTAATATATTACTTTATAAAACCTGTTGTCAGAAGCTCCATTTATCCGGGGAAAAACTGCTAAATAAAATTTGTACTTAGGAAATGTCCTATTACAACATCTGTACCCATTATGAAATAGATTTTAAGTATTAGAAATTTTAATGTGCCCAAAAAAAAAACTAACTCTTAACTTAAACTGCATGCATGGGTAAAATCTTAGATGGGCCCACCTCTTGGCGACTTATTTCAAATCTCACCAAGTTGACTACTAATTGAATATTTCTTCTTATTATTATTTTTCAATTAAAAAACTATACTTAAAGGCCAGAAATAATAATATTTTATTAAAAAATTAAGACTTACCATAAATGTGTTTGCTAGTCCTTTGTCGGCAGAGGGTACGTGTTAATGATTTGCCGAATAAAGAATCTCGTAAAATCATAAAAACCTTCTTCTAAGAGACCAGAAGCATAAATGACGGAAAAAATGAATACATATTAATTAACCAATCAGATTTCAGAATTTCTTTGCGCATTTTGAATAGTTTTGGTTCCGAAACGCCGTTGCGATCGAACGTTCAAACAGGGCGCTTCGTAAGATTCTAGATTGTTCTCCTCCATAATCCGTCTAGGTTGCCACATTGGCGACAATATCGCCACTCTTTTGGCGAGAATTCCAAAAGATGCCAAGAGGTGGGCTGTGCTAAGATCCACCCCATGCATGATCATTATCTTTTTAGATTTGTTTTAGTACTATATATTTCTTTCAATTAATACATTAAAAAATCATGCTTATAATTTATAGATGGAGGTGGATGAATCTGCTAAGGGTGAAGGCTTAAAGCAGTACTACATTACAAAAATTGAAGAATTGCAGGTATATGTTTAAGAATGAAATTTTCTTCTTGTTTCGATAATTAGAAACTTTAAAAAGTATATATATTGTTGCACAAATTGTCTGTATATATTGTAAATAGTGACGTATTATTTCAAAATTCTATTGTAATTTATTTTTATCTTATTTTATTTATTAATTAATAGCGATTATACAAGTTAGAAAAAGGTGGCAACACCTAAAGCAATCGAGAAGTTTCGAGATATTTCTTTTCCGATGAATTGGCTGGAAATTTCGAGAATGTCTCGCGCGCTTGTATATAAAAGACTGGAGAACGGGAAAGTTTTCAGATTGACTTTGGACTTCGTTGAAAGCTGATCGCTTTGTTTACCTATTGGAGTGAGCTTGTATAATCGCTGAATTCGAAGTTATTTTTGTTGAAGCTTGAGAGTAATTAAACTGTTGCCTGTGAATAAATTTTGTGAGTTTTCTGAAGAGAGAATAAATATTTTTATACCGTGAAAACTGTGCCATCATTGCCTCAGTGGAAAAATTCGTAACAGTGGTGTCAGAAGTGGGGTCTCGTAATTTTGAATGCCGACAACTAGAGGAATGATGGAAGACCAAATGAAGCAGTTGATGGAAATGATTGCTGGAATGAAGGCCCAACAAGAATCCACTGCCGCCGAAATAAAATCCGAAATGAAAGCCTGCCAAGAAACCACCGCAGCCGAAATGAAAGCCGAACTTTTCGCTACGATTGCCGCCGGACAAGCCCGCCAAGAAACGACTAACGCCGAACTCGCTGCTACCATATCCTCCGGTCAAGCCCGCCAAGAAACGACTGACGTCGAACTCGCCGCCGCAATCGCCGCCAGTCAAGAAGCAACGTCGTCGGACATTAAAATTTTAGCCTCCAAACAGGAATCGACTGCTGCGTCCGTTGACGGATTTATAGAGCGCACGGAAAATGTGCTTCAGTCAATGAAGGCTGATATTTCGGAAGTCAAAGAAGATCTTGTGACTGTGAGGAATGAAATCGAAGAAAAAGTTTCCACCTTAAAGGAAGAGCAAGCCAAATTCATTGACGTTAGAAAGGCTGCGAAAAATGGAAACTCGCGAAGCTGTGACCATTGCAACGCCTAATTGGGATAATGTTTCCACTCCTTTTATTGCGCCACGTTCCAACATCAAAGTGGCCACTTTTGATGGGAGGTCGTCTTGGCGCGTTTATCAAACGCAGTTTAAAGTTAATGCTTCTGCGAATGGTTGGGACGATACTTCGAAGGCATTCCATCTTGCAGCATCTCTTCGAGGTGAAGCTGCTGACATTTTGCAGACACTACCTGAAGAGAAGCGGGGAGAATTCGTGGCGCTGGCAAGTGCGTTGGAGTTAAGGTTTGGGGAGCAGCATCTAAAGGATTACAACAGACTGCAATTGAAAGTGAGACAGCAGAAGGCCAATGAAACTCTTCAAGAATTGGCATCGGATATAGAAAGACTGTCGCTCCTCGCTTTCCCAGACTGTCCCTCGGACGTACGAGATAACCTGTCTCTTCAATATTTCGTGGATGCCATCAAAGATCCCGACATACAGCAAGCTACCAGGATGTCAGACAGCAAAGATCTGAAGTCCACCCTCGTCTATGCCATGAGAGTTGAAGCCGCACAGCAAGCTTCTAGAAAAGATCGGCGTTTCGTACGTGGAACATTGGCAGACGATTCCTCTGAACTTTTCACGAAGAAGTTTCAAGAATTGGAAAACAAGATGGAGCGAATTATGAGAAATATTCCTGGCTCGAGGGATCGAAAAACTAGAGTGGTTTGTTGGCTCTACAACCGGGAAGGACATTTCAGACGTGATTGCCCTGAATTGGACAGGAGAGGGGACAGACCCTCGTCCGAGCCTCAGCAGTTAAACTAAAAAGCGGCTATCTCGCGAGGCGGAGGTCGCCGTTTAGAGCAGGTGGTGCCCCACTCAGCCTCTATCACATCTCGCCCTTCAAGGAGGAAACCATGGTTTATTCATGGAGGGCAAGATCAATGGAACTCCCTGTCGTCTAATAGTTGATTCAGGGGCAAATGTAACCATCTTACGGACGGATGTAGCCCGGCGCCTGGACAGCCAACCTCTTTACACGACGCCTTCAGTTTCACTGCAAACTGTGACTGGTGACAAAATTTCTGTGCATGGGAAATCAAATGTCAACATCTCTTTTGGATTTCACACTTGCAATCACACCGTTTACGTCGCTGAAATTATTGACCCATGTATTCTGGGATTGGACTTTTTAAAGAAAAATGGAATTACTTTGAATTTCGAGAAAGGCGAGCTTCAAACGGGGAAAGAAGAAGTTCCATTGTTCGGTTTGGACTCGGAAGAGCCGTGTGCATATCGAATAGTAGCTCTTGAAGACATCGCCATCCCCTCCACGACAGATTTAGTTGTAAAGGGTTCAGCAGAGCTCCCGAAGGCCTTCCGATTTGGAGTAACGGACTTCCCATCATCGAATAGCGTCCCGAAAAGAGTGCTAGTAGGAGTGACGCTTGTGGATCTCTCTCAGGAGGTGGTGCATGTGAGAATGGCCAACATCGGTGATTCTGCAAGAGTTATCAAGAAGGGGGAAGAAATTGCCACTTGCACACCTGTTACAAGCATTGAAAGAGGATCGAAGGAGCTTCCGACCGCACCATCCGCGGATTTAGAGGACCAGCTTCTCGAGGATGCTCGGTTGGAAAGAAGTCAAGAGAAGGTTGTTGGAAAACTTATAAAAGAATTTCAGGACGTTTTCTCCATGTCATCGAAAGATGTAGGAAGAACGAAGCTTACACAACATCGATTTGACACTGGTACCCATGTACCGATTAAACAACATCCTCGAAGACTTCCATTTGCAAAACAAGAGGAGGTCGGGAGATTGTTACAAGAAATGGAAGATAATAGAGTTATTGAACCCTCCTCAAGTCCATGGGCCTCTCCGATCGTACTCGTTCGAAAGAAGGATGGTTCCACTAGATTTTGTGTGGATTACCGGAAGCTGAATGAAATTACGAAAAAGGACAGCTACCCTCTGCCAAGAATTGATGACACTTTAGACACTCTATCGGGGAACCAGTGGTGTTCAACTTTGGATTTGAAGAGTGGATACTGGCAAGTAGAGATACATCCCGATGATCGTGTGAAGACGGCCTTCACTACCGGACAAGGATTATGGCAGTTTCAAGTTATGCCGTTTGGCTTGTGTAATGCACCGGCTACGTTCGAGCGACTAATGGAGACTGTGCTTAGAGGACTTTCCTACGAGACCTGTCTGGTATATTTGGACGATATCATTATCACCGGGCGGAGTTTTGATCAACACTTGCAAAACGTAAAGAACGTGTTCTTGAAGCTTAGGGAAGCCCACTTGAAACTTAGCCCATCAAAATGTAAGCTCTTTAGGAGGAA
Source organism: Linyphia triangularis (assembly GCA_963978545.1). Lineage (NCBI taxonomy): Eukaryota > Metazoa > Arthropoda > Arachnida > Araneae > Linyphiidae > Linyphia > Linyphia triangularis. The sequence goes on along the minus strand of OZ021727.1, from coordinate 71,097,355 downwards.
AGTTAGTTATCTCGGACACATCATCTCATCCGAGGGAGTGAGCACAGATCCAGCCAAAATCCATGCTGTGCAAATTTGGTCTCGACCGCAAGACGTTCATCAATTGTGAAGCTTCCTAGGCCTGTGCACGTATTACCGTAGATTCGTGAAAGGTTTCTCCAAGATCGCCAGACCCCTGCATCGACTAACAGAGAGCAAGCAGAAGTTCCTGTGGACTGCCGACTGTGACGACTCCTTCAATCAACTGAAGAGCGCTTTAACATCCGCGCCTGTTTTGGCTTTTCCCGATGTTAACAAGGACTTTATTTTGGATACAGATGCCAGCAACGAGGGAGTGGGCGCCGTTCTTTCCCAGGAAATTGAAGGACAGGAGAAAGTCATCGCTTATTTTAGTAAGAGCCTGTCAAAATCCGAGCGGAACTACTGCGTCACAAGAAAGGAGTTACTGGCAATAGTAAAAGCCGTTGAGCACTTTCATCATTACTTGTACGGGCGAAAATTCCTTCTAAGAACTGATCATGCGTCTCTGACTTGGTTGCTGAATTTCAAGAATACAGAGGGACAAATAGCAAGGTGGATTCAGCGCCTACAGGAATACGACATGGATATCCATCACAGAAAAGGAACGTCCCATGGGAATGCAGACGCTCTTTCCAGAAGACCATGCCCGGAGAACTGTCGATTTTGTTCCAATGCCGAGTCTAAGTTTGGGGTTAACACATTGGCCGTTCGGAAAATAACTACCAAGTCAACTACTTCAGACGTGGACCCTTGGAGTGACCAGAATGTCCGGAAAAGTCAAGTCGAAGATCAGGACTTGAAACCTCTAATTGAATTCATGGAAGCAGCTACCGGAAAACCTAGTTGGCAGGAAATTGCATGCTATAGCCCAATAATGAAGAGATATTGGGCTATGTGAGACTCTTTGCACTTGAAGAATGGAGTACTCTACCGTCGATGGGAGTCCGATGATGGCAAAAGCTTCCGGTGGCAATTAATCCTTTCAAGTTCTAGAGTTACCAACGTTCTAGAAGAACTTCACAGCAGTTCTACTGGAGGACATTTTGGTGGCACGAAAACTCTTCAGAAAGTCAGGGAGAGATTCTTCTGGGACAAAGCAAAATCCGACATGGAGAAGTGGTGTAAGTCCTGTGATGTATGCAATTCACGAAAGGGACCGAAGACCCGAACTCGTGGAAAGTTGCAACGTTACAACGTAGGAGCACCATTCGAAAGAATTGCTTTAGACGTCTTAGGCCCCCTACCTCACACAACTAATGGCAACAAATACATCCTAGTTGTCATTGACTACTTTAGCAAGTGGCCAGAAGCATACACGATTCCCGATCAGGAAGCCACAACCGTAGCAGAAGTCCTCGTACGGAATTGGATCTCCCGATTTGGCGTACCCCTGCTGATACATTCCGATCTGGGGACGAACTTCAACTCTGCCGTCTTCACTGGGCTGTGTGACTTGCTCGACATGGAAAAGACTCGTACAACTCCCCTGCACCCACAATCCGATGGAATGGTTGAACAATTTAATAGAACGATTCTGAATCATCTCTCCTTGTTTGTTTCCAAGAACCAGCAAGATTGGGATCAGAAACTTCCATTGTTCCTTTTGGCCTACAGAAGTGCTACTCACGAGACCACCGGATATACACCATCTCAAATGATTTTCGGAAGAGACCTTAGACTACCCTGCGACCTCCTCTTTGGACGACCACCGGACACCCCTTCCTCGCCTGTCCAGTATCTAGATGATCTCCAGGCACGTTTGGAAGCCGTACATCGGTTCGCCAGAGAAAGAATCAACATCATGACAGAGTGCATGAAGGTCCGCTACGATGCCAAGGCCACGGAACGTTCATTCCAGGACGGTGACAAGGTGTGGTTATGGAATCCTAAACGTCGGAAAGGACTCTCCCCTAAGCTCCAGACGAACTGGGAAGGGCCGTATGTGGTCCTTAAGAAGATCAACGACGTCGTGGTAAGGATTCAACGGACACCCTCCTGTAAACCTAGAGTTGTACATAATAATAGACTAGCCCCATATTATAGTAGAAGTGATTGAATTGCCTTTCCTCTTAAGGACTTCACTGCCCGGGACGTGCAGTCTTTAAGAAGGGGGAAATGTTGCACAAATTGTCTGTATATATTGTAAATAGTGACGTATTTCAAAATTCTATTATAATTTATTTTTATCTTATTTTATTTATTAATTAATAGCGATTATACAAGTTAGAAAAAGGTGGCAACACCTAAAGCAATCGAGAAGTTTCGAGATATTTCTTTTCCGATGAATTGGCTGGAAATTTCGAGAATGTCTCACGCGCTTGTATATAAAAGACTGGAGAACGGGAAAGTTTTCAGATTGACTTCGGATTTCGTTGAAAGCTGATCGCTTTGTTTACCTATTGGAGTGAGCTTGTATAATCGCTGAATTCGAAGTTATTTTTGTTGAAGCTTGAGAGTAATTAAACTGTTGCCTGTGAATAAATTTTGTGAGTTTTCTGAAGAGAGAATAAATATTTTTATACCGTGAAAACTGTGCCATCATTGCCTCAGTGGAAAAATTCGTAACAATATAATACATAAAGTTATGTCTTAAATTTTTAGTGACTTTGTAATTTTGATGTTTTTTCTTTTTTGCTTATGTAAGGGAGTTAGTTGCATATCTTGTTAATGTATAATTTTTTATAGCTTATTGTCTCCGAGAAAACTCAAAATTTGAGGCGTCTTCAAGCACAAAGAAATGAACTCAATGCTAAAGGTAAGAGTACTCTGTTAAGTTATATATGTGTATGTTTCAGCATTACCAGAGGGGTAGAACAACGTCAAAGTCAGTCATTGCTCTGGGAATCTTTTGGAAGGGAGATTTAAAAATTCCTAAAATATCATGAAAGGTTCGGCATTGTCCTGCATATTAATATTTTAGTTTTCTTGGTAATAACAAAATCGAGGAATCAGAAAAATTGCAAAAATCAGGAAAAGTATTTTTGGAAAAATTTAGAACCTTTTCGATTGGATTGTGTTCAAATCACTTTTCCTATGTAATGTAAAGACTTTTTATAGGATGAGACACTTTTAAAATATCTGGTGGAAAAAATTAAATATGTGTTGATGAGTGACTAATTGAATTCAACATTTTATTTCTAAAGGAATACTGTGATTGTCTCAATATTTGGTTGGTAGGACAAAACAAACCACAAAATTGGTGCGCATCAAGTCTATATTCATAATGCAAATGTTGACTATTTTTTTTTTCTACTTTAGTTCGTATGCTTCGTGAAGAATTGCAGCTGTTGCAAGAGCAAGGTTCATATGTTGGAGAAGTTGTGAAACCTATGGACAAAAAGAAGGTTCTAGTGAAGGTATTGTCTCATGCACAAGTTTAAACATTTCACCTAATTTTAAATATTCTTGTAGTAAAGATTGATTTTACTTAAGAATTCTAATTTTTGAATTAAAGAATTTGGTTACTAACTTATGATTGCCAATTTGAAAGAAATAATAATAATAATAATCAAAATCCAAGGGTTAAAGGGAAAATTATCTTTTGTCCACTTTTTCATAAAATTAAACAGTTTGTGTCCTCATGAGGGAAACTGTGATAGTGTGCTATAAATTCCTGTGCAAAACATCTATCTGCTGCGTACATAATTTTGACAGTTTTGATCCCCATCTCTCCATGTCACGTATGATTGGCCCCCACCCCTAAAATTAATTATTTTGCTGCCACTCTGTCCCCTTTTTAAAAATAAACTTTAGTATTCCCATCTGATAAAAAAAATTGAAAAATGTCCAAATTTATGTGGTTTTGAAATGAACTTGGATAGAGTAAGCACCCAACTTATTGCAGATTAACTGTGACTGAAATTAATTTTTTTTTAAATTTAAATTGAAATATATATATATATATAAAATATGTATAAATGTATAAATATTCCCTGAAAAAGTGAAATTGTTGTGTCATGCAAGCAATTTCCCTCCTATCCTCACCTTGGGCAAACGTTCTCCCTTCCCCCTCTGCCTGAGAATAACGTAATATACATATGTCCCCTAGCCACCAGAAGAGCTTTATCATGCCCTTTTTATGGGATGATAAACTTTCATTGTCTGTTTCTTCTAAATTGATTCACTTGTGTTCTAAGTTCTTTTTCATTTAAACCCTTCAATTGTAATATTTTTAGCTATTCACTAGTTCTGACCTGTTTAAAAGTTCAATATTGCTTACATTTTGATGATTAATTATTTAAAAAAAAATAAAACATAAAATTAATAAATCAAGTCAAAACTTTAGAAGTTTTTGAATAATTTTAAAAAGAGGGAGTAGGCAGTATATTCTAGGAACGGTATGACAAATGGTAAACTATCGAAATATAAATGTTGGTTCAAAAAGGAAAAGTGGCCATTGACCAAGTTTGGCTAGTGAGAATTTCAATTCTGTACTGAAGAAGTCTGTACTCATTATTATATCAAAATAGTGATTATTTTGCTTCATTAGGTCCACCCTGAAGGAAAGTTTGTTGTAGATATTGATAAGAACATTGATATCAATGATGTGACTTCAAACAGCCGAGTTGCCCTCAGAAATGATAGCTACACCCTCCACAAGATTCTTCCAAATAAGGTAGGTAATACAACCATTAATGTGGATTATGCCAAGCTAGACCTCATTATTTGTGTTGTACAAATGTAACTTTATTGAAAATACAAATTAATGTGTAGCTTTACAAATTAATTAGTATTTAAAAAATATCCATTAATCAAATTATTGAATTAAGTTTTCTGTAGAAGATTCATACTTTAAAAGAGTTACTGCATTGGGTCTTACAAATGTACGTTTATGCAGAGACCTTTGAGGTTCTCATTACTTAACTCCCATGTTTTCTAGAATCGCTAATTTTATTGACAACATTAATGTAGTGAAAAGCTTATATAAATGCTCTATATGTCTGAGACCAATATTCTTAGACTCGACTACAAATGCTATGGACAATATGTGAAATAAAAGGTTTCACTAATGACAGTTCCTGTACCAAAATCCTATCAGAAAGTGAATTTTTTTAAGTCTAAACTATAAGTGCTTTGCTTTTCTATTGGTTTAAAGGTCTAAAATTAGTAGGTAAATGCACAATTTAACCTGAAGACTACTTTTATAGTAATTATGCTAAATATGCACATTCTGGCTCTAAATAGATATCGGATACTATAGATATATTTGTTAAAAAAAGAATTTAAAGCAGGGATTAAGCTGTGGGTGTTTTTTAGCAAAATGCTAAAAGTATAAATTTTGATTTGGCTATTTTGCTAAAATATTTAGCCACAAAATTTTCAAATCAAAGATTAATCATTTGTTAATCAAAGATTAGTTGTTAGCCTAAAAGAACAAACAAGCCAAAGGTTGAAAAGTATTTTTTCCTGTTGATATTTGGTATAAAATAGCTTTGAATATAAAGTTGAAAATGATTTTATAATTAATTTTAGCCTAAATATCAAGTGATGATACTCATAACCATTTTAGCATTTTGCTAAAAAGAAAATTGTGACTTTAGCTTTTTTGTTATAAGAATTTTATACCTCATCTTAAATACTGGTTTTAAAGGGTTTTTATTGTGCTTGTCACTGAGAGTTTTAAAGTTTAAAGCACCATCATATCTCATCAATATTATCTGAGAGATTAATTCATTATGTCTCAAAAGATTGTACATGTTTGTTATCTAGACATGATGTACCTAATACAATAAAAACAGAGTTTAAGCTGGGTTTTTTTGACAAAATGCTCAAGAACTTTTTTATATGCTAAAATAAGAAAATGTGGTTTAGCTTTTGTACCTCAGCTTAAACACACACACATAGAAGCAACCTTCTAATGATAGTGGGCGTCACAATCTGACTTGTTCACTATTTGATTCATTCTCAGAAAATACATCTATTTTATGTCATTGGGTTGATTTTAAAGGGTTTTCAATTAAGTCCTTTTAATTGTAAATAATGTTTTAGGAAAAATTAAAAAACAGTAACTATTTGAGAGTAGTTTTGTGCAGAATAACTTTTTTATAGACCAAAATTTTTTATCGTTTGACTTATGAATTTCAGATTTAATTTTAGAAAGGTACTAGAAAAGTTGTAAAAAGGTGTTTCAGATTTAGACATGTGGACTTACTAAATTAAAAAACATTTTCACGACTTCTCTGTCGCATTCAATACTCATCATTCTATCCATTTCCAAATGTCATTTGTCTTCAGACTTTTTTTTTTATTTAATATGATAAACACATGCAATTTGTTGTGAACTCTTTAGGTTGATCCCCTTGTGAGCCTAATGATGGTGGAAAAAGTCCCAGATTCTACTTATGAGATGGTTGGAGGTTTGGATAAACAAATAAAAGAAATCAAAGAAGTCATTGAACTTCCTGTTAAGCACCCAGAGCTCTTTGAAGCACTAGGAATTGCACAACCTAAAGTTAGTATTTTGTTTAAATAAATTTGCTATTAATTTGTGATTTTGTTAATAACTTTAATTATTAACAAATGGGTAGTATAATTGACAACAATTGAGTAAAAACTTTTTTATTTTGAAATATTTTTATTTGTTGCTTCATAAATTTTTTTAAAATGTTGGTTTAAATTGGTAATATTGTGGTATTTTATATTGTACATCATGGTATCTTATGTTATATATATCTGGGGTAACAGGAAAATATCAGAAAATAAGAAATATTTGATATTTTTCCCTACATAGCTTAAAAAATGTTGAAAAGAAGTGTTACAGAAGCAAGAAATCAAACTTTTATATTAAAAAAAAAAAAATCTAAAATTTGCACAGTAAATTTCCTTCAATTTAATTTTTTTAATGCTTTACAATTGTAATATAAGTATAGGTACGTGGAGTTGTCAGGGAAATTCAAATTAAATGGTAAGCTGAGAAAGCAAAATGATGACTCAAATGAAGAAAACTTGGAAATTTTCAATTTCCTGACCTAGTGACATTGTATTGGTTATTTCTTTTTTAATTTAACTGAAAGTAATTTTCCTATTGTCTATGTATATTGTGATAAAGTTAATCAACCTGAATTCTAAGATATCTATAACACTAAAATAAAATGATTTATATTGCTCTATTTTAATCACAACCCTTCTTAATATATGTTAAGTTTGAAGTCAAGAATGGCAAACATTGTAAAACTGAATCGAGTAACTTAACTTCTTACTTGCTGAGGAAAACTTGCAAGATTATCTCTCCAGTACCTTGGTATTTCACACGGACATACATAGTTATTGGAAAAATTAAAAATTTGTTAATATTTTTACAATTATGCAAATTTAAGTAAGAAAATATTATTTTAACACACGATGCTGGCCAAAATGATATTAGGTAATGTTAGAACCATTTTAAGTGTAAAAATGTTTTGTAAATTTGAAATTGCAGTGCAAAAGATCGTACTTTGAAAACGCCCACATATACGCACAGGGTAGTTACCGTATTGTCTTAGCGAGGAAAGGGGTTAAGATACTTTATAAAATTGTTAAAATAAGCAGTTTGCATTTTGACAAATTTTAAATTGCTGAAATTATCAGATTACCTTTTAATTTCTGCTAAAACCTATTAGCTCAATCCATATTTATGATTTTGACACTTGGCGCTTATTGAAACTTTTTATATGTGCTTTCATGTTATATTTTCAAGTTTTGAAGTTATTTAGGTTGCAAAAATCCAGTGTATTAATCTAAGTGATGTTTTCAGGGTGTGTTGTTGTATGGTCCTCCTGGAACAGGCAAAACATTGCTGGCAAGGGCTGTTGCTCATCACACCGATTGTACGTTCATCAGAGTGTCTGGTTCTGAATTGGTGCAAAAATTCATTGGAGAAGGCTCTAGGATGGTCAGAGAGCTTTTTGTGATGGCAAGGTAGGTAGATTTTTTCCGCTTTGGGACTGAATTTTTTTTTATATCAAAAATACATGTTTTGAAGAGAAAAAAAAAAGTGTCCTTCATGCGTTACATTTTGGAAGTTTTCCTAATAATCTCAAATATTTAGCTTGAAATAAAGAAATATAAGTATCTGTTATAGGGCTTCAATCTTTATTTAGTGGGATTTTTCTAGGCAAATGCAAACTATTCTTTTTTACAATAGGAAATGTCAATGTTTAGCTAACAAAAATTATTTTACTAAGAAGATACCTTAATTTCTTACTTATCCAATATGTAGATTTCAGTAATATTCGGAATACATTTTTTTACAACTTTAAACCCATAATATGTATTTAAATAATAGTAATTTGGTGTGGTAAGAAGTTATTTTTTACTTTCATTTATCCAGTATGTAATACAGAGTTCATCCTAAAAATGAAAAAGGGCAGGGTGCTATTTTCCATAAAAAGGGCACTTCCTGTTTACGAGGGCACTTTTATGGCAAATTGCAGAAATAAGCGTTTTCTGCCACAATTTCAATATTGTTATACTTTTCTACAACGATAAATAATTTTCAATATTCTGGGGAAAAAAATTATAATGCAAAAATCTGTTAATTAAAAACTCGCTCAGAAACTTAAAAGATATCAAAATACTGATAAAATGCTTCAGAATTCTACTGGAATGAGACTGAGAAAATTATTAAAATTAAAGTGCAATATACACAGTAAAATTTTCATCAAATAGTAATTTTTATAAAATTATCAATTTATAATACAGTAAAATTAAGATAACAATGTTTTAGTATAATGAAAAAGTGTTAAGATAAGAACTTTTCACTCTTTCAAAATTTTCTAAAGTTTGAATGAATCAACCTTAAACTTCATCTCTTAGTTTTGCTATTGTTATATAGAGAATAGAGTTTCTCTAAATTTAACATTATTCATTGTGGGATATCACAAGGAGTATTCCGACTAAAGAACTTGGACTATGTCCTGAAATTTTTGCATTTTTTTTATTTTCAAAATCGGATCAAATTTAGCTTCAAAACGGCGATTTTTTTGCCGTGCATGCCGCTATTATGTACCTGTAATAGAAGTTTTATTTTTTTAAAAATTGGAAATAATCTGGGATTTTGGTTGCATTCCTGTTATGTAGAATTTTAAATATGAAACGGATGTTTAGAAATTAATTGGTAACAGGCAAATTACCAAAAACACCCCTTAAATTTAACAGGAGGACATCGCGATTACGCGTGTCCAAACGAAAATATTCTTTTTAAATTCTTAGTGTAAGCATTTGATAGTTATAAACCTTTAACTAAGTTATTCAAGTCTTTCAAATTTCTTTCTTCACTATTTTGAAGGAGGCATGGTAAAAATCCAGCGAAATACACTTAATCAAAACACATACGAAATAGCCATCAGAGTTTACTAATGTGCACTTGGGAAATTGTAAGACGGCGCCCTACAATCCACCTACTAATGAAGCACGTTATAGCACCATCTACTCAATGGTTTCAGTCCCTGATATATACGTTGCGCGTTTGAACATGAATGCGCATGCGTTACAGCCGATTTCAGTAGGGGTGATCCACATATTGCGTACTGTTGGGAGAGGAAAAAAAACGAAAGTTTTTCGAATTCTTTCAGGATGAAATTTTTTCTGAAAAAGGGCAGGAAGGGCGTTATTTTTATAGAAAAGGGCAAGAAGGGCGCTATTTTTATAGAAAAAGGGCAGGCAGTGCGCGTCGCCCCTCGAAAAATGCCTAGGATGAACTCTGATGTAATATATGTAATGATAGTCTTGCATTTGTGTTAACGAACAAAAAATAATTTCCGAGTTCATTAAAGAATTGTCTGAGTTAAAAGAAAAATGTCTGCCTGTGATCAGCATAACTCCCAAACTGATCGATCTAGGATCTTGTAACTTTTGTATACAGGGTAGGGGTGGCCATGGGACCTCTCATTAAGGTTTTTATTAAACTTGTGGATGCACTTAAGGTAGCTGCCATTGAAAAATTTATTTTTCAGCAGTTGCCAAAAAACAGCTCTAATGATTTTGATCAAAATCGTTGTGGTAATGCCTTTTAAAGTTCTTTAAACATCCCCACTTTCGAAATTCCTGTAGAAATTTGATAAAGCAGTGAAAAGGTGAAAAACGAATATCTTTTACACAGAGTTATCTTTCTTTGAGCATTATCCATCAATGACTGTTTCTTCAGTTTCACTTGCAAGAAAGGATTTATGTGGGGAAAAATCATCAATATTGCAATTTTTGGCTATGTTTTTTTCACTCATTTAATAATTATCACCAAATTGGAGTTTGTTTTAATTAACTAAAATTTGAAAACATGATAAATTACACCTATCCATGTAGAATTTAAATGCAGTATCATAGTGTAATTGAAAGTTGTGCGATTTTCCACACCCCTAGTTCATATTACAATAATAAAACATACTTGCCAAGAACACAATATGGAAACATAATTGCAGTGTTTATTTTGTTTTAAATCTCAGCATTATTTTAAAGCTAATTTCAAAATGTAATGTTTGTCTGGATATTTGAAAGCCTATAAATAATTTATTTTCTTCCCTCAATTTATCTTGATTACTACCTATTGGCAGGAACACATAATTTTAAAGCGTTCTCTTTCCCTATCTCTTCCTTTACAAATATCTAGATCTTAAATATTTGATCATAAAAATTTTCCTTTCTTCAATAATAGTAAATTTATATTTTATCCTTTTTCATAAATAAAAGAATTGTAGATGGAAATTATTATATTTCTCAAATACATGAACGTTTCTACGTTCTATTATTGAGTGTTTATGAATATAATGTGTTGGTTAATGTTGGTATTTTATGTTTGAATTACAATGAATGTTTTTGTATGCAAATTAAGCCTAGATTTTTGATAAATTTTCTATTCTTGATATGAATTTATTATACTTATATTTTTAATTTGTAAGAATGTTGGTATATTAATCTATCTGTCTACGTGTTTCTTCTAAAGCTGAAAAAAGGAGGGGAAAAACTGAAAATAACTTTAGTTCTTAGAAGAAAAAAAGTGTATATGAGAATTTTTTTTTTACACCAGTTGGTTATGTTACCATACACTAATATATCCTGTTGGGTTCAATTGAATTGGTAAAAAGTTATTGGTGCAAACTTGGGAAAAAGCTTTTTTTCGTTGTTTAGAATTGCAACTCGGACAATTTGGAAACCAAGAACCATACCAAGCAGATATAAATTTTTTCATTGCAAATTGGTAAATGTTCTGTATTCTTTTTTTTATTTATTTAACTGAAGTAAAAATAAAATATTTCCCCGCAAAGCACAGGTATTTAGGCTAGTATAATAGAAACTCACATGTAGTAATATTCTTGTTTTGTAAAATTATCAATTTCATTTTACTTCATGTAGCTTTTGTGCCTATAATTTTCTCGGATTTTTTATTCTTTTACTTGTGTTTAATTTTTAAATGTCTATTTTAGAGAACATGCTCCGTCCATCATATTCATGGATGAAATCGACTCCATCGGATCTTCGAGAATAGACGCTGGTTCTGGAGGTGATAGTGAGGTTCAAAGAACTATGCTTGAGTTACTTAATCAGTTAGATGGGTTTGAAGCCACCAAAAACATCAAAGTGAGTCTTTAAACTCGTTTCTATTTATTAAAATTTTTGAATTAATTTACTTCAGTAATTATTTCTACATATGAGACATTTAGAGTTAAAGTGGGTCAACTCCAATTTAAAAAAAAAAATTCCTACGGAAATTAGTGCTTGTTAAGGTGTGATTTTTGTAGGGATCCTACTATTACAGTCAAGTTCCTACTATTACAGTATACCAACAGATGACTGTTCAATCAACCAGTTTAAAGAACATAAACTCCAATTATTTCGAAATTTTGATTTATTGAATTGATCCACTTGAGCTCTGACCTCCTAATATAATTTTCCTTCTCTTGCTTTTTTTTTTAAGAAGCTATTTTTCCCCGATTCAGATTTTTTATTGTAATACCTCTGGTCCACAGACTTTAGTGTAGGGGGTAATGAATATGTTAAAAAAATGTATGCTCAAAATAAAAACAAAGCCGTTCATAAATTTTTTTGATTTATCTAAGAAACAATATTTGTATTTCTTTTAATTATAAGTACCGGAATGAAAACTATGATAAACAGCTATTTTTCTAAAAATCTATTTAATGTGATGCAAAGCTCTTCACTTTTTGAAAGAATTATCTATCTACTAATGGCAGTAAAATTTTCACTATAGCAAATTTGGCATGTTTGAGTTAAGTATTATATGCAAATGCTTATGTTTTTTAAATGTATTTAATTTCTTTTTAGGTCATCATGGCTACGAATAGGATCGATATCTTGGATCCAGCTCTTTTAAGACCAGGTCGTATCGATAGGAAAATAGAATTTCCTCCTCCTAATGAAGAGGTATGCGTTAACCTTTTTTTCTAAAGGATAACTTATGTGTCGTCCAAAGGCATAAAGAAGTGTGTACAAGAGATTTTGTTGGGAATTTTTTTTTCCTTTTTGGTTTTTATGAAATCAATTTAAAGGCTTTGTAACTCGAAATACAAATTTTCTTCATCAACAATTGAGGACTAAAAATGGAAAACGACCTATGTACCAAAAAAATCGAAATTTTTTTTTTATTTTACGGAAAAATGTTCTACAGACCAAGCTAAAAGAACGCCTAAAGTGCGAACTCCAGTAGCAATAATTTAAATTCAATCTGAAGTATGTACTTAATTGTTGCCTTAAGGTACCAGGTGCAATAATTTTTCGTCTCTCCTAATTTTTTTTTTTTTTTTTTTTTTGGAATTGGATCATTTTCCGTTTCTATTCCTCGATTTTTACTTTTTTTTTTCTGGAAAAAGTTCAGAGCACAATAGCTCTCGTGACTGAATTTTGCTACAGGAAATTATATTCTACTTAATGTCTTGTAGCAAATATATGTCATTCTTTATTTTGTGTATATATATATATATGAGACATTATTTGTTAACAAATAATTTAATATCATTTATTTGAATGTTATTAATAAATAAGGGTGAAAAAATCATATGCTTACATTTGAAATAATTTTATTTTGAAATATGCTGTTTTTATTCCCGAAATACCCAACCAGAGTGCCCACATAATCTGGAAATGTCAGGGAGCTTTCTGATTCTGGAAATAATCAGGGAAACTTTGAGGCATGTTTTCCCATTTATCCTTATTTTGGTGCTATTTATCCGGCAATTTGTGGTGGTAATTGTTCGAAGTTTAATGTTACAGAATAATTTAAACTTTTCATTACCACCAAAACCATTTAAAAGATTAGAGTATCTACATATCAGGAAAACCTTGAAAAATTGGGGAAATTTGAAGAAAAAAAAAGTTTGCTGTGAAATAGAAATTTTTTTTTAATACTGTCGGGAAATTATCAGAGAACTTTTTTTTCTGAATTTTATGGCCACTCTGCCAACCTTTATTTAATGTAACCCGTGTTCTACAATCCATATTTATAATTATCTTCATTGTATAATAACTCAAACTATATCAATGTTAAGTAATAAAAAAATAATCACATTAACATATTTAAAGTAATGATAGTTGAGTTATACTTTCAGGCATGCATATAAGGCTTTTTTTTATGAGTCATTTTCTAAGAAAGCAATCTTAATTTTAATTCTATTTCCAACTAGGCTCGTCTGGACATTCTGAAAATCCACTCAAGGAAGATGAATCTCACCCGAGGCATCAACCTCCGCAAGATAGCTGAGATGATGCCAGGTGCATCTGGAGCTGAAGTTAAAGGTGTTTGCACAGAAGCAGGCATGTATGCTTTAAGGGAGAGGCGAGTCCATGTCACCCAGGAGGACTTTGAGATGGCTGTGGCCAAGGTAGGTCAACTAACTATTGTGATTATCTTTATGGCTTGTTTTAATCGCAGCTTTTTACTTTGTAAACGGACATCGATATGCAAAAAACAGATACCACCAAATTGTGGGTTTCACTAATTATGGTATTCACTGTGTCAAAAACTTTGCATCCCCCCCCCCCCCTTAAAATTGAAGAAACAAATTGCAAAGCAAATAAGTGATATTAAGTGCAAGTCAATCACAATTAAAATTATTTTTGAATTTTATAAAGAAAAAGGAATATCTCTTATCTGATTTTTACATATTGTGATTTTCATTAGGAATTTTATTTTTAAAGAGTAGTGTTTCAGATAGTTTGGGTATTTATAAGAAGACAGTATATTAGAAACTAATATACTGACATAATTGTCTCTACACCTAGATTCCTATTGTATCAAATAAGTTCAAACTTCCTTAGCTGATGTTGTGTATTTAAGAGCTGAACAATTAGTTGGGAATGGTATATGATGTTTCTGTATTTTGATAAAGACCCCCCCACCTACATCTTCAAAATGATTGTCGTTGTGGGCAGGTTTAAAATGCATTGAGTAAATAGGAATTATACTGAGATAAAAGAAAGTATCGTTATATGCAGGGTTGTTGTTATAGACCGTATCGTTATACCCAGGTTTCGCTGTATAAGGAAAACTAAAATGTTAATTTAGCTTTATTTTACCAATGCTAGACAATTTGAGTTATGCTTTAATTTTTATCCTTGAAATATTTTTCACTTTATCCTCTAACTAAGTTATTAATTTTAATTTCAGGTTATGCAAAAAGATGCAGAGAAGAATATGTCTATCAAGAAGTTATGGAAATGAGAACTTTTTATTATTATTATTTATGTATTCATCATGTTTGGAAAACGAGTAAAATAAAACCGCTACTACACTTTCATCTTGGAGAACTGATTTTTGTTAAACATCTAAAAACTTAAAAATTATTTTCGTATTGGCGGCATCTGTAGAGTAATAAAAAAAGATTTCTAGTTTTTTGTTATTTTACAGTGTTCCCATGGTTATTGAAAGTGCTTAAAAGTCCTTGAAAATGCTTAGAGGTCCTTAATTTTTGTGGATGTTGTGTGCCTAACCGCAAAATTTATAAAAATACAACTCTGACTTGCTCTGCCCACATGACCGCCACTTATCTACACCGTATCGGTATTCTCCGACATATTTGCATTACGCATCCACCAACTTGTAACTTTTTCGGTAGAATATACTGTATTAAAAATTTGTATAAAGATATGATGCCTGAAAAATAATTTTCAATGGTCTTTAAAAACATTATTTAGGTGCTTAAAAGTCATTGATTTTCATTCTGTGATTTGAGTGGAAACTGTTTTATAAAATGAGAAATTAAAGATAAAGCAAAAAAATACTTTAAAACTGATCCTTAATTAGTAGGAGATAACTAATTAGGAGATTAGATTAATAGTTAGGAGATAACTCTATCTCCTAAATTAAACAGATGATCCTGCACATCTTTTGTAATAATACAGAAAGGGAGAAAATTCCATGATGGTCATCGCTGCCTCCAAGTGGCAATTTTAGTAGGTAACTTTCCAATCTTTTGGAGACATGTCCAACAACTTGATGCTTATTTAGCTTTACGTAGGTATGGCATTTCTTTCAATGAATTATCACAGAGCAAAGACAGCATGATAAAAAATAGCTGCTAATTGGGGAACACAGTTTTGTGTTCTCCAAAAAACTTTTAAAAATTAATCTTTAAATTCTCCAAATAACTTTTAAATTTTATGAAATTGTAACTTAAGAAACAAAATTTTACTTTTCATCGACTAAGCAGTTTTTTACATTATAATTTGAGGGGTTCCATTGCCACTGGTTATGATGCTGCTGTTTAAATAAATGGTGCTCACAATATTCAGCTTGATATACATATTTTAAAAATAGGCATCAAAGTAGATGATAAATGAAGAATTATCTCCAAAATTTCACATACAGTAAATTAATATTAAACACATTTGAGAAGATGAGTTTGAGGCCAGTTGACTAGCAATCTTTGACTGAACAGCAACCCTGTTATCTATTCTTTTTATTCATAGTTTTTGTGTAGCAAAGCTTTAAATTGACCCCCAATCTAAAAAAAAACACATCAAATTTAAACTTTTTTTTTTAGAAACATTTGTCTCAAAATAGTTTACATTTAATTTTTTTTTCTGTATTTAGCACTATTAAAAAGAAAACATTTTAATCCTTAAAATGTTATGTTTCTTTGTGGTTTTTTTATACAAGATGCAAAAAAGTGGATTGAAAATATAGTGAATTTTTTTTATACGAAATAAATGAATTCTTGAATTGGTCCACGGTTATTGTGCAACTAAAAAATTTTGAAAATTGATTATCTTATCATAATTAATACTAGTTTTTTTTTTTTTTAAAGTTATCATAAGTACTCAGTATATATTCGTTGTAAAAAAATTAGTTTCATAGATGGTCTTGAAATATAATGTTAATTCAAAAATACTAGGAGACAAAGTAAGAATAATAGGAGAGGCAATTCTTGATAAGTCAAGGAAAAGTATTGATACAGAATTCTAAATATTCCCTATCGGAAGTTGTTCGTGATGACCAATGATATTTTTTGGTTAAAAAGCAAACAGCATCCAGAACACTTCATTGAATATATATTTAAAACAAGTGAGTTTAGGTTTATTGAATGGTATTCAATATTTTCTTGAATTTAATATCTAATGTTTATTAGATAAGTGTGCCGTAACCAATTTATGTAAATTGGTAATCTCAGTCTTAGGAAGCAATGAACAATCAAGGAATGGGTAAGGGTTCCATTATCTTTGAAAAACTTTAAATGGGTATCTTCATTGCACCTAAACCTTAATATCCAATTTAGTTTCTAATGCTAATATTTTTTTATGTGATGTTTTGAATTTTTTAGATAAATTTAAAGTCTTGTTACAAAAACTATTAATAAAAAATAAAAACACTTTCCAGTGTTCAGCCATAGGTTACTAGACTATTAACTAATCATTTATCAGCATCTGAAATGTGCTAAATATTGATTTACAATTTAAATTTTTTTTTTAAATAATTTTTAATTTTTTAACTACTTTAATGCTTATTGTTTAAATATGTTTACCATGCTGAATATTGTATGTACAATAGCTTGATAACCAATTTTGACCCTATTATTTGTCTTAGTTTAAGAGTAATAACTGGCTAAAGGTGATTTTTTCGTAACTTCACATGCAATAAATAATGCACCCATAAGTGAGGGACAAATAAATTAAGCAGGATTGTGCCCTCAAAATGGCCATAACTTCATAAGTGAAGTTGCATCTATCCAACATTCACATAATTGCATTTTTCTTTGAATATAAATACATACACATAATCAGCTTTTACATTAAACATGTACATTTTTAATATAAATATATACTTTGTGTTAAAGAATAACATTGATGAAACATAACAAAAGGTTTTCTATTTATTTTATAATGTAGTAAATAAATTCTTTATTCTTTGGAATAGATCCTTTGAGTCTGTATGATCAGGATATGCATTTAATGACTTTTGTACCATAAAATGTGCATTTTGAAGGTCTCCCATCTGCAGAGAAGTAAAATTATTATAACCTTTTAACAAATTGAAAGAAAATGTTTCACGTAATTATAAAATATTTTATTGAATGAAATATTTTATAAAGCATAAACTTTGTCTTTTAATACATCATTCGTCTGGAGAGGGGCCATCATAAGTGATTATTATCTTTACAACAGCCAAAAAACGAGAACTTGCAATTGTTAATCACTTTTCTCAGAATTTAAGAATTTTCTCAAACGTAAAATATAAATATGTAATGCATCAGAAGGATTTTTTTCAATGACTGCAACATTTTAGCAAGTTCCAGGTGTTAAACTATTGTTTGATAGAGTGATTAATAATGCATCAAATTTAAAGTTGATCATCATATAAAATCTTTACTATCAGTTTCTGATTGTAAATTTGCTTTCATCTTAAACATAAAAACAATGTTTTTCCAAAACTGAAATAAGCTCTTTTTAATTCATCATACAGCATTATAGACAATTCAGTAAGGTAGTAACTTTAAAAGCACCCTGCGATTAGATTTTAATTATATGGGTGATAATGTAAAAACTTTCTAAATGCAATAAAAATATTAATCCAAGTACCAAATATGTGTTATGTTGATTTCTAATATTAAAAATACCCTGCTTGAAACTTACGTTTTTTAATCAGTAATGCAGAGGATAGTAAGTTCATGTACCTTATAATTAACTTGCTCCTTCTGGATGACGCTACAATTGTGTCCTTGAGAACTATGAACTAACTCTAAAGCCGAATGACACATTTGTCATCGTGTCTCTTTCATTTTAAACACTCCCTACCACCACAGGTATAAGAGAGGATCGTTCTAACTTTCTCAGGCCCTCAATCGGAACTGCCAGAACTTTTCATGATGTAGGTCTGTAGATGCAACATTTGCATAATTAATTTTTTGGAAAATATATTGACAAGGCAACGGAATGGGTTAAGTGTCTTTACCAATGAGCGATACTTTTGATGTTGAGCTGTCAATTTATTTTGGAAAACCACCAGGAATTGCTTTTTTATTTTAAAAGCCAAAGATTTTTGCCAATTGAATATTTTTGTTAATTTCCATTCCAACGAAGAAATTAGCTGTTGAATGGTATTAATTTTAACTTTTTGGCATTCTTATTTTTTTGGTTCAAATTTTAAATCTTCACAGAATAGTTTTAAATTTAAAATGTCATGATAGCTTTGACTCTTATGTTATGAAATTACAAATTTCTGTATGAAAATCATCCTTCAAGTAGTAAAATGAATGGATGGAATTATACAATTAAAATAAAACTCGCTTTTCACCAATATTTTTTTTTGCATGTAACCTTTAATACAGCAGTTTATCAGCTAGGTAGGCATTTGAATCTTATTTGTAGTATTATAATCCAAAATTAATATGTTTTGTTGTTAAACTCAATAACAAGATACGACATATTTCTGAAATTGCTTCATCTGTAGATATTATTTCATACTAAATATACAATGTAATTAAAAGAAAAAAAAATATTAGATTTGTCACATAACTATCCTGTGATTGCTACATTTAATTTTTTTTTTTTTTATCTTTTTAAAACCAGAACTTTTAGAATATCTGAAACAATGTGAGTTGTGAGGATCAAGTGTATCTGAAACAATGTTTTTAAACTTGAAGGAAAAAATATACAGAACAGAACCGATTTGAAAAAGTCGGTAGAAACTTCATTTCACCATTCTAAACAATACTGTAGCATTATGGTAATCCTATTTATTTGATCTTCTCGACTGCACCTTATCTCTAACTAATGAATTTATTCAGGCGTATTTCCCACTGCAAGAATTAATAGGCTAATTTTGAGCATAAAGCAATAATGGACATAAGAAATAAAAAAATATGCAGCAACTTACTTTTTCCGCAAGTAGGGCTTGGTTGAAGTGAGGCTCAAATAAATGCTGAGCGAGATTTGATGCAGCGACAAAAAATGCTTTAGCCTGTAATAACATATTCATTAATCATTGAATATGATATTCTTAAAATAAATTAAAATTATTTTGGAATCACAAGATACCAAACTAGAGTATTTATATAAATACTTTAAAAGTTAGTATCACCTGATCCAAATTGCCTTTTGTGCCTTCAATAACACCTAAATTGTTGTAAGATTCTGCATGATCATTATTAGCAACTAATGCAAGTCTAAGACACTGTGTAGCAAGACTTTTATCACCTATGCCCTGAAAAATAGAAAAGTTTGTTGCATATCTATTGCATAATAAAAAAACAGTAATAAAAATTGAATAGTATGTACAAAATGTATAGCATTTATACTTATATATGAAAAGTGAAATGTCTGTCTGAATATATATGTACACCTATGACTCAAGATCTACTGAACGAATGTAAATCTAGTTTGTGTCTCTTAATAGTGCTATCACTAAATGTTTGAAATATATCCATGCTTAACAACTTTAAATATAGCAAAAACAGTAATTACGTACAAAAAGCCTATTATTAGAAACATATATTGGAGTCTATGATTTACTTCTAGACAAATCATCAACAATTTGTCTAGACATAAGTCATAAACCAATAAATACAACAACAATGTAAAAGACTAACATTTTGCATTTTAAACTTTTAATGTAGTAACAATCCCTCATAAAAGAAAATCGTTATTAGGTTGGAATACAGCTGATTTTAATAGGCTTTGTGCAATTGGAAGCAACGAAAGTTCTTTTGAGAACAAACATCCTTCTGAAAATGCAGATAGAATTGCAACTCAGGTCACAAGTATTGTACTTCTTTTGTTTTCATGATATTCATTTTGTGTAAATTACTCTACTAACAAGATTTTTTTTTTTCAAACAGCAAGACCTATATGCCTTCATACAAAATCAAGAAACATAGCTCTACACAGCTAGTAACTATATATAATATCAGACTCTTTATGTATTTTAACTACTGCACTACACTAATATATTGAGAACCTTGTACAAAGAAGACCCATCTCCATCAAAATTCTTAAACAAAACAAATGCTTCAGACATATGTAATGTGTCGATTGAGAAGTCTCGCAAAGGTGATTTTCATACCAAAATTAAACTAGAAATACCGAAACTCTTTTTGCAATTCATGAAACCTCAACTAATTTGTTACTCAAATATGTATTGTATATCATTTCAAATTTCTAGATAAGATTAGTAGGATTAGATAAAATTCATATGGAAATGGTTTTAAGTTCAGCTGAAAGAGAGTTCACATGCTTGGTACTAGGACCTGATTTACTGTAACAGAAAAATGTATTGAAACAGCTTTTTAGTGACAGTAATTATCACAATCCAAGTTAGTTTAGGTTACAAATTACAGAAAAAATTTAAGACATGCAGTCAAACCTCGTTAACGTGAAATCACTTAACATAAAATTCTATTTAACAAAAAGTAAAAACAGTTCTCCGTACTTAAAACTTAACTTTAATTTATTCGTTAACATGAAATTCGGTTAATGTGAACAATTTCAGTGGCCCCATCAACTTTGTGTTTACAGGGTTTGACTGTATTTTATCAAACAAAACTTTGTTTAATAAAATAATTTAATCTTCATAAGTTTCTTATATACATTTCACAAAAGCCATTTAAAAAAAGATTTTTTGAAAGGCTAAGTTATTGAGATTATATTACCAGTGCCAGATGGCCTATATTATACCATACATCAGGTAACGTTTCATCTGTAGCAAGTGACAACGCTCTTTCAAAGCACATGACTGCCATATCATGTTGCTGAGAGTAAAAACAACACAAGGCCAGATTATTATACAGCTCACTGTTACAAACTCCCATTTGTAATAACCTCCTGAAATGTGTTAAAAGTAAATTACTTAATTAACATAAGATTTAAACATATAATCTTCATACTGTTATTTTAACTATGATAAAATGTGAAAGTAAAAAGTACATTTTTTTACTAGAATGGTCATTATAAACAAGAAAAATCACTAGGATAGATAGTTAATTAAATATAGGTTGGTTAATGAACTAAAACTAAAGAAGACAAGAAAGTTGTTTTTTGTAAGATACTTTTGAAATATAAGTATCAAGATGCATAAGATTGTAAATTCTGTTAAATCAACACTAAACATATAATATTAAGTAAAAATAAAAAATTTCACTTCAAATGTGTATAAAAGTTTTTAAAAAGTAATTTCACCTACAGTTATTCCCTAATCTAAATTTATAATTTTGACTTATCAAAAACTGTTTTAAAAGTTTAGACTAGAAATATTCAATGTTTTATGTAAAGTTCTTCTACAAAAAGCAGTAATGCCAACAAAGAATAACACATTTTCAAAAAAAAAAAAAAAAAAAAAATTATCAGTAAGGAACTTTTTATCTAATACAGCATAAAGGATGATACTCAAAGTTAAAGTATATCTTTATTTATCACAAATCATACCTGCTTCTTATTAAACAAGTGATTAAATAGAACATTCTATGGCAGGGTTAGCATCTTTTATTCAAAATTATATATATAATCCTTAACATAGCCAATTAAATAAAAAAAATTACAATTTTTAAATCCTTTATATTAACTTTGCTTTTGTATGTTTGTATGCATGTTTGTTTGTTTGTCGATGGGAGTGGAATCTGCAGAGGCCTAATTAACCCCCTTGCCATCATCCAATCGAGCTGAAACTTGGTAGATAGGTTTGATGTCAATGACAATGCATTCTATCAAATTATGGGGCTGTCACTTAACGGTTGCTTTTATGGAATACTAATAAACCAACTTGCAGCCATTCAATTGATTAAAATCCAACCATTATTGAAACTCTTTCCTGTTGCCAAAACTTTTTTCAATAAATAAATAAAATTACTTCAATCAGAATAAATAAATGATATTTGGATGACATTCACATTCATTTTTAATAAATAAATTTTGAAACGTAGTTTGCCGCACGCTGATAGAAATGATTTTGATATCGGAGCTGTGTTAATGAATATAAAAATTAACAATGCATGTAAAAGACTTTTTTAAAACTTTGCTTTTATGGGTTATATTATTAAAACATTACAGTACCTGTAATATCTTAAAGCCACTTCTGGCTGATCATTATAAAAATGATGAGCTGCTATGCATGCAATGGCTTCAACATCAATAGCTTCATAATTTAAAACATCTTTATAGAATTTGACAGCCAAATCTAAATCATTGAGTCCCTAAAAAAAAGATTTGTATTCAATGTCAAAAAATAAAATTATTTTAATTTAAAAGCAACTTTCTGTGGATAGATGCAAACTTCATAAATTCGAGCTGTGTGCCCCATTAGAAATGTTTCTTCTGGGAACTTTTCTAAACCTTGCTTGTATACATCTAGAGCAGCTAAAGGTTGATCTAAACCAATAAACACCTAAAAAAAAAAAAAAAGTGCTCTTAAAAATTGAAAAGGTCTTTTTATTTTTAAATTTTCTGTTTTAAAACAATGCAAAACATTTAAAAATTAATTGGTTTTCCATGATAAATTAAAAAGAATAACATAATATTATAGAACTGGATCGACAGCTCTTTTTTTTCTTTTTTTTGGCACAATTGCAATAAAGATTTAAAATCTTCTATTGTGTATGTAACTTTTATAGTATTACTCTGAAAATGTACAATATAAAAAAAAATCTATTTTATATTCAAACTCAACTTTATCTGCTTTGTTTATAAGAAACTTCAGTTTCCAAATTCAGAATTTTCAGAAACTTCAGTTTCCAAAATAAAAAGATTAAAATAAAATTGCTTTATTTAAAACTATTAATTAATTAAAGCATTTCTTTAGTTGTATTTCAACAAGAAAACCTCTCTAGTTTTAATAAAATGCCAAAAATATCTGAACTTTAAAAAAATATTTAGTGTGGATATTTAATTAAATTACCTATACAGTAGACTCTGGACACCCCAGTTAAGTAAACAAAATGAACTAGGCCAATGTTTTATAGATTCAAATATTTTCTGACTTCTTAGTGCAGTTTATAAATGCTTTCTAGGTGCTGAACTTTAGTGTTTGTTAGATGTTTGCTGGGTATTTTTAAATGGCACATTGTAAGTTAAAAAAAATATTGGAAATGAATGAGATGATAAATTGTGTGTCATTTGCAATGAACAGTTTCAGGATGTGACAGTTGAGCATGAATTAGACAAACTCGTTAAAGATTAGAAAGACAAGGCAAGAAAGTTATTATGTTCCAGAAAATAGCCACAATTACACTCCCCCTGCACAATACAGATTTGAACTGAGAGTGGCTAAAATCTAAGTGCACTTAGGCCTGATGAGCCCATTGCGTCTCTCAAACTAAAAATATGAACAACCTATGGCATGTTAAACAGTGCAGTGGCCTTACTGAACTCCACTAAGTGTTGCAAGAATTGCATTCACAATACAGATTCCCAAATAAAAATGTAAAGAAATTAAATAAAATTGCATTATTTAAAACCATTCCTTAATTCTTTTGCTATAATTATTTTTTAAATACCAAAAAATTCTTAGTGAAAAATATTTTTTAAATACAAAATATTCATGTATGATGTATACCAAAATTTAGTTTGGTTTTAACCCACTGACGGTCATTTGAATGGGTAAAATTCCCCAGTTGTTTTCCCTGCAATAACTTTTAAATTATATTTCTAATTCAAATACATAATTTTTTTTAATTATTTTAATTTATTTTGTTTTAGATAGGTTATAGACTATCATCCTAATAAAAATATCTAAAATATATCTTATTTTAAATTTTATTTATAAACTTAAAAATGTTGTGTATTGCTAGAAAAACTGGGGATCCTAAGACGTATATATACATGCATGACCGTCAATGGGTTAATATTCTTGGAGCAAAATTCTAATTTTACAGGAGTATTGGATAAATATACAATTTAAAGCTGATAAATACACAACTCAAAATTGAATACCATGTAGAGAGTAAATTACATTAAAGTAAATACTAAACAAACATGCAATTGAAAAAATACCTTTCCCATCCATAAGTAAGTGTCAATCATATCTTGCTGCTTGATGGAAGATTTAAATTGTTTTTCAGCATCACGAAACATTCCGAACCTTTTGAATAAGAAATAAGCCTAAAAATCTTTCATTAAATATTTTAATAGATTTCTTTTAATTTAATTAATATTTTTATGACAGTTACGTTCAAAGTTGAAAAATTGTGTTAGGATACAATGTTTAGGAAAATAAATGCTTGTAAACTATACCTATAATAACATTTTCCTAATTGAAATTTCCACCACCAATCTTGGTATTGACATGCTTGTGTTGCTTGAGCTGCAATATCCAATGCCTATGAAAAATTCAGTTAAAACTGAATGGCAAATTATTTCATTAAATAAAAATTAAAATAAATATAATCAGCCAAGTTTATCTTATTTCATAATTTTTATCATTACATATAAAATAAATATAATCAGCCAAGTTTATCTCATTTCATAATTCTCTTCATTACATAAAAAAAGAAATATAAATTACTTAGTATAAAAACAGACAATTTGCAAAATAAGAAATTTTAAAAGAAAAAATATATATATATATTTCACTATACCATGTTAATAAACAAAAACTGAAACTTTAATGCTCCTTTTAAGTACTTCTAAGCTATTGAAGTAATATTAAAAAATTGTGTTTTTCTTGTTGAACCAAATAAATCAAGATTTAAACTCAATTTTTTTATTAATTAAATCCTATTTTATCATATCACAAAAAGGGACTGCTTTTGATTCTAATACATTTACAGCTGGTGCCCCTAAGAATTCTGAACAACATTCTGAAATACAGAAAAGTTCATAATTTGTGTACATTGCAATTAATAAATTAAGCTTGTTAGTGAATAATAGTAAAAAAAGAATTAAGTAAAATCTTTATATCAATTGATTCTGAATAAATTTTTAGCAATAATACTGACAAGTTAATTTTTCCTACTAGAATAATTTATCAGAATCATTAAAATATTGGATTTGAAGATTTTTTTTTACATTTCATTTGAATGAAGTATATGTTAACCCTAAATAAATAAACTTATATCAGTGTCACACATTTCATAACTAATCATTTGCCTTGACAGCAAGGGTCAACAGTAGAGGAATGTTTAGTTTTCTAAGGTTAAAATCAATTCACTTCTAGAGGACCAGTCATGGTTGACGACAGGATTTTTTTCAGACATTTAATTTCTAAAGTCTAGAGGGGTAACAAATACACCTTCTTGCATTACACTGGGAACTCCCATGGGGCCCCTGATGTTAAATGGAATCATCCAAATTTCAAACTTTGCATTAATTTGTCTCATTTTTGCATTTAAAACTTCAAATACATTTTGAAAACTCTGTATTGAAGAACTAGTAAAGTGTTGTTCTTTACAGACATTATTTGATGGTTTCTTTATAAAATTGTGGCGAAGCTGATTTCTGCAGTCACAGGGTCTCAATTATAGGACCTTTGCTTCTCGAACCATATGTTTTACCTCTATGCAAAAGAGCACTCTGCTGCATAGAGGCTTTATCTGTTATTTGAAGGCGACACAACATACCCTCCTTCCAGCGACGAAGGAGCGATACTGTTGTACTGATCAGCGATCTGTTGTACGATGCTACCCAAACCTTCAACTCCGATCAGAGGTGAAGGTTTGGGATGCTAGTAGCATCATTGAGCATACAGGTTGCGAAGGCTTGTGTGTTGATAGCTTGTCGCGATGAAGTTTCTCCTTTCAGAAGCGTCGATAGATGGCAGCATGGTTCAGTTGTCCGAAAGTCACCAATGTGGTGAAGCTGGTTTCTGCAGTCAACAAACCTCGATCATAGGACCTTTGCTTCTCGAGCCAGATGTCTTACCTCTATGTAAAAGAGTACTCCACTGCATAGAAGCTTTATCTGTTATTTGAAGGTGATACCACAAAATAATCATTGACAATCCAACCTGTATCTAAACATTTTTTGGGCTGAAAAAGTGTAATTATTTTTAGTAGTACATTTTTAGGAAATACCTACATTCTAAGAATGAGTGTACTGTCAGGAAACAGCAATTCTGAAATAGCCATATGTTTAAAGCATATTTATGAGTTATTTTGATTGTTCCTTAGTATGATAAATTTTTATCTGAAAGGGACAAGGATATTGAAAAAACTATTTTTACCTGTCTGATGTCATTATCATGGTAGTAAGCAAATTCAAATAAATGTTTTGCCACATTAGGAAGTGCAGCATACTTGGAGATATTTAATCTTGCAAAGTTGATAAAAGGACCATCTGGTTGTGATAACATTGATGCCTACATAAAAAAAACTGTTTTAATAACACAATTTTAGTCAAAAATAGAAACATCAACTAAAGAATCAGTCATTAAGTAAGACAAGATAAAAAGCAATCCATGAATTACAGAAATATTGTTTTTGCTATTTAATTTTACTCTCACTAACTTATCTAACAATGCTTTAGCTTTATAACCCAACTTTGATAAAAAAATAAACTTAACTTTTAATATTTAACAATTTCAAACTCGTAAAATGGGAAAAGAAAAAATGCCTAATATACATTTAGTAGACTAATTGTAAAACCTGATTAAAAAAAGAACATTGTCATAATCAGTGGTAAAGCATCCAGTCACCTAAGAATTTGGATTAGTACAGATATAATGAGATTTTTTTTTAAAAGTAACTATGACCAGTATACTTTTAAAGTAAAAAAAAAAAATCTAATTATTTTTGTTCAGCAATAAATCACATACATAAATTTAGATAATTTATGGAATATTTTATTTTTTTATAAATAATTTTCACATTGAAAGCATATGTCCAAAGGTAAAATAATTTGTATATCCCTGGCAATTTACACTTTGACAATTAGGGGGAGGAGGGGGGAAAACACTTTCTGAATTTTTTTTGTGTTTCCTTCAGTATAACAGAAACAGAGCAAACAATCCTTAGGAATTTATCACAAACCATTTCATCTTTTGTTTTTTCCTATCTTTAAAAAATATGGTCTCGTTTTTGTAGCACAATTATATGTTAAAAAAATACCTATTTTAGAAAGTAAAAGAAAACTACCAGCTGGAATAATATTAACATTAATTCTATAACTATAATTAATATTACAACTGTTATTATTAAGATACTAGCTGTGTTGTAGAGACCTGTCAATGTGTATAGATCCTAGCTTATGATGCTATGTGAACCAAGCTTTCTAAATGGCTTATTGCTACCTAAACCCAGACTGGTTAAAAGTTTCATTGCCACATAAACACAGGCTTGCTAAAAGGTTCATTGTTACACAAAGTAATAGTAGCAATTTTAAATTATTTGAATTGAGCCCTATTAATACATTGAGAAAAAAATTCCCAGTTAGTACAATAATAAATTTTGTAACAACTATTGCAAAAAGCCAGGCTTTATCACTAATCTTAATCCAAATAGCTGTGAGATTGGAGATCATAACAAGAATCCTTAAAATGTTTACTTTAATTAGAAAATATTAGGTCATTTTCCACTATGTACAGTAAAACATATTGTGAAAAGATAATACACGGCAATTTAAAACCAAACGAAGGTTTCATTACCAACTAAAAACAGAATGAGTAAATATGAAAAAATATTAAATATGGAATAGCTTAGATAGATTGCAGGCTGATAGTAAAACTATTATAAGTAAAGTACAATTAGGTTTAAGTATTAGAAAACAAACTTACAAATTTCAGATGTTTAATTAAAATAATTGAAGGGCCACTGCAAAGAAGGATCAGAGTGCAATCAAGATTTTCCTGCCACCTGTAAAGTTATAGCAAGTAGTTTACTCATGCTAAGTCCTCTGGCAAATAAATATTAGGTACATGACCATTACCTAATATTTATTTGCCACCATTTACCTCAACTCTGATACAAACCCTGAGACTTGAAACATTAAATCAGCATTTTTGGAGAATTGAGAAAAACAGATTCTGATAGTTCTTTGCTGTAGCCTTCAATTTAGATTTCATAGAAAAACCATACATATGATTCTCTTCCTAACACGTATAATTTTTTTGTATCTGATTCCCTTTCATTTAATATAGTAGGAAGTTACTTACTGTACCCAACCGAACAAATCTTCCAGACGAACTTGTAATGGGCCTGGCTGTGTAAGCTGTACGTGTTCGTATAGCTTGTTCCATGGTACCAGGCCTGCCTGATTGGGTACCTGGACGGACAACTCCTGATAACGGACGGCCAGCCTGTGTCACTGGTCTAAGGGAAAAAATCATCCAAATTTCATTTAGAAATTTACAATATTTAGGCAAAGTTAATAATAAAAATGATTTAGTACTTTTAAAGAACATTCATAATTCTATTTATGCAGGTCATAATTTTCTCAAGGGTAGATAGGGTACCTGCCTATTACTTTTTTTTTATATACATGTGAATGTGTCTTTATTTAAATTGCTATTTTGGCTAAAATAACAGTAATTTAATACAACCAAATGTAACTATAGAAAAATGTACAAAGAATTTTTACATATTATTATTATTTTACTATACCTTAATATTTATTTAAGTATATTGTTAATAGTGACCATGATACCATTAAAAAATGGTGTTTTACTATAGAGATAGTCAAAACTTACTACTCTGAGATAAACCACTTTTTAACTATGAGTACATCTTTCCTAATAATCAGAAAACTCATCTCTTGGGCACAATTTACAATAATCCAGTTTGGCCCCAATAATAAGTGGTTCACTGTTTCTATGTTGGAGCACAACACATAATTATAATAAGGAAATATACAGGTAACACATATACAAATTATAATCAGTTTTAATGTTAAAAATATATTTCTTTTCTACAAAACTTTTAAATTTTAACTATCTTCAATCATTCCTTGTTAAAAGCTTTAAGTTGGAAAATGTTACTATAGGGAATTTAAATCATCAAATCTTTATAAAATAGCAAATTCGTTAAGCCATCATATTTTAAGATTTTATACAGCTAATCCAGTGCTTCTATTTATAAGCCTTGATGTGTAGCCAACAAAATAGTAACAACTAATTCAAAGATGTGGTCCAATGTGTCCCAACTTCTAAAGGTAAAATAATCACTCTTCTTTGCTAAAGGGCAATTAAATGTAAAAAATAGCAATTACAACATTTAGGATTGGTTCCCACACCAGTAAACACTCCCTTATATTTACATTCCCAACTAATTATAAAGTTTTTTTCTTTTACAGCAAAATCCTATTACTACAGTAACTCCTATATATTCAAAAATATGTATAAAAAATATATTCAAAAGTAATATTCATAAAGGGTAGCCTGCAGGGCTGACCTTTATTTAGGTACTCTATGATAACATCATAAATAAACAAAGACAACCACATTTTGATGAATTAAAAACTGCTGAAATTAATAAAGTAATCCAATAAAGAGTAGCATTTGGTATACATAAACTGCATTACTTTTCACATTAATTATTTACATTACTAAAAAAATCCTAATAACAAAAAAAATTATTTGCCAGGTAAGTTTAAAGTTCACTTATATGAAAATAAGTAAACTCCAATATCCTAATTACTCAGTTTTGATCTTTATTTAGAAGCAATAAAATATTATTCAATTCCCACATTATATTTTGACTGGATTTCATATTACTTCCCATTCATGATTCATATTCTTACTATCCCTAAATATGAAATGTGGTTGGTGTTTTCTTTAAGTACATAATAAGTGGGTGGACCAATTTCTCAACTGCAAAGAAGAGCAAGTGGAAAGAAATTGCAATGGTTGTTTGCAATGTATTTGATAGATCACTAGATAGTAAAAATTCTTCCATGTACAACTAATATGTATCAAACTAACCATAAATTTTTATATAATGAGGAGTGTTAAATACATTTAATGGTAGCGCTCCAGTGGCTCACTTAGTTAAGGTGTCTGTCTCATGACCTAAAAGTAGTGAGGTCTCTTATAACACTGGAGTGTACAATTAATGGGGCCACTGCACACTATGCTAAACCAGCAATTAATTTCTAAAATTCAGAACATAGTTTATATTGTCTGAATCAAAACATTATTTGGCAACCATAAATATTTATATATATATATATGCATAATTACATATGTACCTATATACATTATAATTACATATGTATACACCATAATTACAAATGTATACATCATAATTACATATGTATACATCATAATTACACATGTATACATGATTTGCTATTGTTTAAAATTGGTATTGTAACATTTAAAATTCTCTTAAAAACATAAAAGATTTATTTATGTTGTAAACAAAAGGAAAAATATTTTTAAAAAAATAGTTTATTACAATTTTGTACAATACCTATATGTAGCCTATAGCATTAATGAAATAAATAATGTTGAGTAAAAAAGCAAGAAATATCACACAAGCAATACACTACATTTTAGGGTTTTGATGATATTTAAAATTAAAATTTATAATAAACACTCTAAATGGGAAAAAACTACCTGTAAGCTTGACTGGTTCCTTTTGCTGTATTAGGATTCTTTAAAGAAGTACCAGGACGTGCCATCTGAGCGATGGAGTTTTCATCCATGATTATATCTGCAATTCCTTCCTCATCAGTTTCCAAATCATCTACATACACCTGTTGGGTGAGGGCTCTCATTTTTAGGGTCCAAGCAGCCTGAGGGATTTAAATTTGCATAAGAAATAGAAGCATTCGATAATTAACAAGAATAATAACTTTGCCTGTGATGATAATATTTAAAAGTGGAAAATATTTAAACTAAGTAAAATAAACTTTATTAAAATAAAGACTAAGTAAATAAAGAAAGTAATTAAATAATTAATTGAAGACTATAATTGCTACTTTTCTGTTAGAAAGATATAAATTTCCGCCAAGCTTAAATGTGTATATGCTTAAATGTATTGCCAAGCCTAGATGTTAACGGTTTGTTATAAAGGTATCTTATAACAAACTGAATTATAAATGATTTAAAGGTTGTTAGTTTCAATGAGTTATCAGCACAATGTGACAATTTTTGTCTGGTAATCATCAAACAGAAAAGTACCCTGTAATTAATTAAAGTATATAATTAAATAAAGAATAAATAAAGTAAATTTTATAATCTACTTTTCTTATGTTTTACATAAAAGTTCACTTTAAATCAGACATAACAGATCATGATCTTCAAGCAAAATTTTTCTTGTAAATAAAGAAAAGCCCCCAAAAATGTGAAGATAATAATAAACTTAAAAAATAAAATTAG
Source organism: Linyphia triangularis (assembly GCA_963978545.1). NCBI lineage: Eukaryota > Metazoa > Arthropoda > Arachnida > Araneae > Linyphiidae > Linyphia > Linyphia triangularis. Next base: position 71,065,677 of record OZ021727.1, on the reverse strand, counting down.
TTTTCAACAACTTTGAAATGTACCTACTAATCATTCAAACTTTTTCAACTGTACAAAATACAGGAGTCAGTTACCCTAAGTATCATAAAATTCTTTATTATTTCTGCTGCCCACTTTTAAAAATTCTTGGTGGATTTGATATGGTGACTAACGATATTCCATTGTGAGAAGCATATTGCAGATCATTGAAGAATATTCGGTACTTACGTATTAAAGCCACCGCAGCAACAGATTTGGCGGTTTTTAAGTGACACCAATAAAGAGCAATCTTGTTGTTCGCACGCGCACAGATTTTTGGATTCCTTGTTGCCTTGTTGTTTGCTGATTTTTGACGCCATTTTTTAGTGGCACAAAATTTTAGGTGTAGATTGGCGGCACTTAAAACCGCCAAATCTGTAGCTGTGGTGGCGTTAATACGTAAGTACCTGTACTATTTCAAAATAATACATAAATAAAGATTTTTGAAAAATAATTCTGTCAGCTCTATCTTTTGATCAAGTGATAATGAGACTGTTGAAATATTATTTTATTATGAATTGATTATTATATTTATATATAATTGTGCAGCAAACAGATCCTGTGTCTGTAGCACAACATTAAAAAAGAAGCTCTTGGTACTGGTCCAAGCTGAAACTGACCTCTGAGGATTCGTAGAATTTCATTTGAAGCTGTAGATGATAAATGAGTATTGCGTTCCCAATATCAAAACAATGTGTGAAAATAACTTCTTTTGATGCTTTGATATTTTGAATGTTTGAAATTGAACCTTCAAATTAAGTGTCATCAAATGGCAAAGCACTTTCTTTAAGAAAATATTTAAATCATTGGCATTTCATAAATTAAACTTAACTAAATCGTAGATATATTTTGGTTAAAGTGATTTATCTGATCTCCACTTGGTGACTTTTCAAAATGTCGCCAAGTTGAATTAACACCAAACCACAGGTATGCAAAAATAGATGCCAAACTGCAATGGAACTATATCGGCAGCAGATTACCATATTTGGCGTAAAATCACCAAACAAAAAATGGGGACCATATAGCTCATTCTAACCTACATTTAATATCCTTGTAAAAATTTCAAGTAATCATTTTATCCACCTCTTTGAAAGTTAAGTAAAAACCAGCAACAATTTTAAATATTTGCGAATTGTAAACAGAGGTACCAAAGGCACTTGGTGTGTTTCTCAACTCTGTTTTCGAAACAAACAGCTGAACGCTAATTATAGTTGCGATAAAATTGTTTAAAGAGCGAGATTATGGGAATAAAATTCGAAAATATTTAAATTTTAAATAAAGCTAAAAAAAGTTCCCGATAATAACCAGGTCTTAGAACGTATCGGCATAAAAAAAAATATTAAACCCTACCGATTAACATAACAAACCTCATCGTATGGCTTTTCTTCTAATATGTTAGTACAAATCTCCGCGCATTTTTCGAAGTGATGTCTTCGGTAATAAGATATAGCTTGAAAAAGAGGATCCATATTTTCAATTCAATGAGTTACTTTGGTAAGAAATTGAAAACCCAGTTATTTGCATTTAAAAAAGTCATAATTTAATTTTTTTTTCCTGCCATCATTGTCTTTCAACTCATTGTAAACGAATACCAATTGTTGTTGCTATGTTGCTAAGCAACTGCTTGATAATAATAAACTATGACTTCAGTTCATTTCTTTTGAAAAACAGCCTCTGATGGTTTTGTTTATAGGCCTTATATTGGGTTGCGTCAATAACGACTGTCTACTTTTGCTCGATATCGAAATATCACAGCCAAATACGCCTCATAATTTTTGAACTACGACAACATATTGAGGTCGAATACATTTTGTATATTCCGGAGTTCAAAAAAGTTATAGAAAAATTGTCTGTGTATGTCCGTGGTCAGCAAAACTTCCGAATGTATTGCCTTACGATGTTTAACTTTTGCATACGGGTTAGTGTTAGCCAAGAGGCCTGTCATTAAGGTTTTTTCTCAAAATTGCGCATAAGGTAGCTAGCTGCAATGGGAAAAAATTATGTTTTTCAGCAATTTCCAAGAAAGGATTCTAACGATTTTGAACAAAATCGCAGTGATAATGCCTTTTAAGGTGTTCTAAATAACCCCACCTAAACAATTTCCGTAGAAATGCGATAAAGGTGTAAAGCGTTTAAAAACGAATGTCTTCAACACAGTTTTCTTCCCTTGAGCATCGACAATCAACGACAGTCTCTGCTCAGTTTCGTTAACATGAAAGGATATTACAGGTTGGCCACAAAATCCAGGAAAAAAAAAGGTCTCATGATAATTCCGAGATTTCCATGACAGATTTCTAAAAAATTCCCTGATTTTACAGCAAACTTTCTTTCAAATTTTTCAGATGCATTTTATGCATTGGAAATTACAAAATTTGCTGACAAAATATATTTTTTTTTCTAAAATGATATAAAATTTTAAAATGAAATTAGTATCTTTATGGATATTTAAATTACTTTTTAAACTACTCATATTTGTGAAGATACATGGTGTTAAAAGATCATTACCGTAAACTTGAATTGCGAAGTCATCTCAGTAAAAAGCAGTTTTCTAATTTATTCTGTAAATTTGTAGAGCTAAAATTGAGTCCTTATTAAAGTTTTATATGAATTAAATTTCGATGGCAAATTTGTTTTTTTAACCTTGTTTTCAAAATATAGTAACACCTGTTAGCCGTATACAATCTGTATTCAATTTCAGATTTAATATCATTATTGATAATAACCAGAGTATTTGTATAGGCATTATATCCTCGATTAGTTATAAACACAACTCCCACTAGTAGTTTTCTAATGTTCCTGCAAAGTGTGTGCCTAAACCAGTTACCAAATGCTCTGGACCTCATATTAGCTTGGACCTACTGTACTTATAGCGCCTTGATTGCCTCAAAATCGCCATTTTTGTCATTCCAAGTAGTCTTGAGCTTAAAATAACAAGTTAGATGAAGAGTGAAAAGTATTTTTCTAATTAAAGTTTGGTATAATATAACTTAATATTTAAAGTTAATAATGATTTTATAATAAAAAGTTTTTTAATTATTTTAGATTAAATGTTAAGAGCAATGGAACTCGTAAACATTTTAGTATTTTGCTAAAAAGAAAATTGTGACTAACTTTTTATAATCACAACATAGGTATGAGTATATGCGTTAAATATTGCACATTGACTGTTTATGTAGAAAATTTAAATTTCATAAGTCAGTTAAGAGTAAATGATTTCAAAGGAAGTGTGGAGGAAGACAACTAAGAAACTGCAAACAATGTCTTTTTATTACAAAATTATAACTATTAGTACAAAAATAAATTTTAGATGAATAAACATTGAATAGAAAGCAATTACAAAGGACTTGATCAACGACCTTGCCTAATCTTCATGACCATTTTCTTATTGAAGAACAACTTCAGCAATACACTAAATAAAAACACAATTTTAAAATATGGCTCCTAATCATATATACTTAAAACATTGATAATTACTATAGAAGTTTTACAAGAAAGTACAAAAAAATATACAGGTTAAATCAAAATGAATGCCAGAATTTTAAATGCTTTGTATCCTATTCAAAACGTAATTATTCAAAAGACACATACATGTAGATGTATTATAATCGTTTTAAATGTAGTCCTTACTTGATTATGCATTCCTTAATGGACACATCATATATCAAGTCAGAAATGAAATTCTTGGAAATCTTGTGTAATAAGTCCATATCGATGCTGGAAATAGCAGCTGAGATACAAGTGGAAATGGAGGCACATACTTAACAAATTTCCGTAAAAGAAAAGTCACACGAGTGAGATCTCGGAATCGTAGTGACTACTGGCCAAGTTAGTAACAATGCTTTTTCTAGAGCAGTTATGTGTTTCCAGTGTGTATCTTTGAATAAATACATAAACTGTATTTTGCATAGTAAAGCTTTGAAATACAGGCATTCATTTTGACTTTATTGTTTGTTGATTTAGTTTTACAGAAAAGTATACACATGCATAAAAAACTTCATTGAATATCCATTTTACACATTACACTATATTTAATTAAAAATAAATCAACTCATTTTGAAAATCTGTTAGCTTTATGAAAAACTAGAATTACTATTTGTCTTTTCAAAAGTTTTTGTGTAATTTACTGGTTTATTACAAAATTGTAGAACATTCCAACTTTGAAAACTTCACTTGAAGTTTCTCAATTATCCGTTTTGGATATTTAACACTTTGTCGGAGTTAATTTCCTCCATTGCTTTGAGTTACCAAAAGGGACTTTAGGTGAAAAACAAAAAAAAGGACTATTTTTTTCATATGATCATAGTAAAAGTAATTAATTTTGTAAATTTGAAAAAACATAGCACATTGAAACATGTGTCGAATCATTTACAATAGCCATTTTAAAATCCAGCTAAATTTCACATTTTAGGGAAAAAGTTGTTAACCCAACTAATTTTAAATAATAAAAATCTGCAGAAAATTTAAGTGGTAAATTACACTCCAAAATTCCTTTTAACATATTCTTTGAGTTTAAGATTAATTTAATGGTATTAACAATATTGTATGAATGAGATGTTTTATAAACTGTGCACATTTCTTGGCGGAGAAGGTTGAAATGTGAGAATGTATAATGAGCCTATCATACAGAACCACACTTTGCTTTGAAGTTATGACGTCTTGAAACAAAAAGTTATATTCTTGGTACTTGAAGTACTAACAGGATAATTTTAATGTCGTTTGATGATCTTTTTACTGGTGAAGCAGAAAGACGATTTAATGATGACATTAACATGCCATCCAAGTTGTGTGAATGCATTCTAAGCTCTGTGAATGCTTAAAATTATATGCCACCTTGTATTGCATAACCATAGTAAAAACGTTAACAAAACATTGCCCTTTCGGAAGGTACACTTCAGTCAGTATATTCAGACAAACTATAGATCTGAATTAAAGAACAGCAGATATATTTAGAATTTCATACTTGCCAGCTAATGGAAGACATAATTTTAATTAATAATAATAATGGAAGAAATAATTTTAAAATTTGCTAAGATATTGAGGAATGTTTTTGAGTAATGATAGACATATAATATCGAAACCAAACAGGCAGATGAAAACATCCATATTTGATGATCAAAAGTGATAATAGATTGTATGGTCGAGCTTGTTGGTATGACATTTTGAACTCCATCGGCGTGAGATGAGATGATGTCTCGTGCGTTGCATAGCGACAGAAAAAATAACTTTCCTGGCGAGCAGTTTTATTTTTATTACTTGTGTTCCATGAATATTTTCTTAGCATGCTGTATCGTTGGTGTTTATTTAGTTAATTAAAGTATAATAAATTTATGTTAAACTAAAATGGAGTCAGATTACTAATCCAAGGATCACAAGATCGCTAAAGGTGCCTAAGAAATACCTGGGTTAACAATGTATGAATGCTGAGTGTTGTTTTGGTCACTAACTGAAATTAAATCCTATTTTGGCAGCATTCAACCACTTAACAAAACAAAAAAGACTGTTATCTCCTTAAAGCAGTTGTTTAGTGATTTCAATTAGAGGTCGGAAATATCGATACTATATCGTTGCATAGAAAAAAATATCGATATATCGATACATGATTTTTTTTTTACTTTTCATGATTGCTTTTTTTGTAAGGTGACTACTTTTTCAACTGAAATAGATCAAAAATAAAGTTATATTTTCGCTTAATTGGGGCAGTGATTTTAAGAAAAATTTAGGTAATTTTCAATAACTTTTAAGTGCATGGAAAATATTGAATATTGGTGCCATTTTAACAGTCTCTCAGCCAAGATCAAACTTTAGTTTTGATGTTTTTGAAAAGTGAATAAAGAAAATCGAAAAAACACATGGAATTACAAAACGATCATCAAAAAACTAAAAATGTTTGAAAATATCGATACATTGGTGACTTTTATTGACATTTTTTTAGAAATATTGATAAAAATATCGTCGTATCGATATATCGCTGACTTCTAATTCCAATCCAAAACAACAACATCAAAAATCACTGTTTTTCCAAAAGAAACTAACAATCGTGAAAGATTGGTGTTGCACTAACAGAATTTGGCATGCTTCTTAGGTGACTTTCATCAAAATTAGTTGCATTAGTACTCAAGTACTACATTCTTCTCATCTAGAGTATAAATTAGCTTTAAATGTTTTATAACGGTTAGACTCACAACATCATAAATATTGTTTTTATTCAAAGGTGTGTTAGGTACTCTGTAATACATATTTAAAATATTGACTAAAACAAAGTTTAAGATGCATACTATATTACGAATAAATAATTCAAAATTTGCTTAAACATTTTCAAAATTCCTAAACTTAATTAGCCTAAAGTAAATATGCCAGTAAAGAAAATGATTGACAGGGCAACTTAAATTTTATAACAAACTGTAAAAGAATGTCTATAGTAACACTTGGTAGGAAGGAAGAATTTAAAACATATTTAATCCATAAGTTATACATGTAATGTATTTCCCATAGGCTCTTTTTACAGTGTATAAGCTTTTTCTAGTGTTACCTGCCTCAATCTGACTTTTAATGAGATGTTCCATAGATCTGGTGGGATCTTGTCAGTTCAAACTAGTTGTGATGCCACACGTCTTCTGCACATGCATCATTCTGATGGCCTATAAAAGGCAGAGATTTGTGTTCGGCTTGGCACTTCATATTTCACCCATCCACAAGCTACTACACTGCAGATCTTTTCCCATCTCTTAGAGTAATAAATACTTGAGTTACCATGACAGCAACTTATGTTTTTGATTCAGACACACTTGCTGCTTAAGGTAGTGTAAGTCACCTACACTTATACTTGTTTTATGTATGAGAATAATTTTTAATAGTAATTGAAACTAAGAAATAAGTATTGATATACCATAGAAACATATATCAATGGAAAAGTTTAAACACATTAAGTAATTAATTTAATTATAATATGCGATAATCTAAAGTGTCAATAAGTCAGGTATAAAATAAATATAGACTCATGATTGGTTGCAAACAAATTTGTAGCTAATCAGAGTATTTATCAAGCATGTCTACTACAGGGCTGTGTTGTACTAAATATATGCATGGAGTTTAAAGGAATGGAAAAGTTAAGTAATGCATAAAATCCAATTTAATTCAATTTCCACATTATCCAATTATTTATTTTGATCTTCAAGAATAAACATATTTATTGTAAGGGTGGTAAAAAATATATATATAATATCGATTACTTACTTCCTAAAAATAGAGGGGGTATATTGGGCTAAGTAGTAAATAAAGAGTAACGGCTGTATGCAGATCCAGCATTCATCCAACTTATATGCAATTGCAGTTGTCATCAATTCACTACAGCGTTCAGTTTTCATTTTTTTATCAGTTGGCTGCTGAGTGTGTCCATATTTCTAAAATCAAATAATTTTGTTATAATTATGCACAGTAAAAAATATATTTATGGGGATCAGAAGTATAATAAGTTATTATTTAAAAATATCAAAAGGATAAACTTTTAAGTCCAATTGAGATTTGTAATGGTTTGATTTACAAAAATATCAATATTTTAGAAAGAATTAAAAATTTATCTTTGGTAACTGGTTACATCATAGAATTAAGTTCAATGGTTTAGCAAGTAAGAAGGAACATTTGAGAAGAATATAGATTATTTATCATTCTTTTAGTATTTGAAAATATTTTGAGAATTATAAACAAGAAAAGTAGGAATTCTTGGTCGTTTAATAAAATATGAAGCTTACAGCAAAATGTACAACTTGTTATTTAAAAAAAAACTAAAACAAAGCAGAACCTTACAAATGTTTCTGAAATTGTTGATAATTAAAATAAGTGATGCATGAAATGCATTAGTTAAATTTAAAATCAAGGTATAGGTTCAACTTCTGGTGATTTAAAAATTTATTAATGGTTTTGCAAAGTTGCTGAAAAACAGTATGGAAATGTGCAAAATGTTTAATACTTCATAATATAATTGAATTGGTGCATGCTGAAAATAGATATCAGTTTTGAAAAAAAAAACATGTGCCTTAATTTTAAAAATAAAGGAATAGAATTTTTTTTAAAAAAAAATAACGTCATCTATATATGTAATTCTCTTGCGTGCCGCCCAAATTCGACTGTATTTCTGTGAGCAGAATGGCAACAACTTCAAACAACCAATAAAAAATCTTCTAAATGTGCTTTATGCACGAGTTTCCAAATTCAACAATCCAGCCAATCACAATATATCTTTTGAAATTTGACTTTTGGCATCAGTCAACAACTGGAATTGGCTATATTTTGTTTTCTTTTTACTGATACAAATTATTGCCTATTTAAATCGTATTGATTTAATGTTTACGTTGATGCCGTAATAAATAGATGCAAGATGTGTACATTTCTTTTAGATTAAAATTCTATATAAACCAATTTTTTTGAAAAATTGCGATTAAAATTCCAAGTCGGGTACAGATTCTGCACCAAGAATTTTGCTAACAAATGTCAGCTGACGCCCCTTTTTTTTACTAACAAGTGAAATGCTTATGGTTGCCATAATTTGGTGCTGTTTTATGTAAACAGTTCTTGGCGCAGAATCCGTTTAAAGTTTTATCCATATTTATATGTGAACGCTTTCCGAATATATATACTGATAAAAACTGAGCACGGAATTTCCATTAAGAACATTAAGATTTCTATGCAGGAAATTCACAGTAGATTGAATAAGAATTTCAGCATTCTGGATAAACCACAATTTTTAAAAAAATAACTTTTTATGATAATATTCATTCAGATTATGATTTACAAGTATTGTAGCTCATCATAAATAATCCACTTTTTTTCAGTTTCATGACACAATATCATTCTTCAAGAATTTTCTTGATTATGCAACTGAAATAGCTTTTTGCTAGGGTATATTTTAAATTCCTCACTTTGAAGCGAGCGAAGTAAGCCTGGTTCGATTCGCGAATCAAGGTGAATTGCGTAGCAATCCCGGGGGTTGGTGAGCGTCAGCGAGCAGGGACCCCCTAGTTAGTACATATTTTATAATGACAAAAAGAGCAAATTTTTTCCTTTGAAAACAAATTATTTAAATCAATGGACTGATTCTCTTTGTGCAATTGCATAAACCTTCACATTTTGCATTTTTAAGCTAAATTTATTCAAGAAAGTTTCCAAAATAACTTTAAAAATACATAAAGATGAAAAGACACACAGCAAGTACTTTTCAATCATCATTGTTCCCTCTGTAGTATACCACATGTAAATGCCACCGCAGAATTCTTCAAACTGTGTGAGTGCATAATTGAAGTTTTTTTTTATATTAACTAATTTATCTTTTTTTAGTGACAATTTACATTCTAAGCAGGCATTTAGGATAATGAAAATGCTTTTTTACAAGCTTCAAAACATAAGTGCTGGTTTTTACCGATTTAATAAAGGATCGGTCTATAACTCCACCGCTACATTGCTATGTGATCACTCATTTTTTTTTCTATGGCATCCATGACTGATACCCTTTTAATGTAAAATGATATCAAATGGGTGTTGTAATCTGAATCCAATGCTATCTCGATTATGAGTTTTTGCAATGCATTCTCATTGAGCATGAACTAATTCAGCTTCATTAATGCAAGTCAAGGCTTGAAAAAAAAAGCAGTTTAATTTCTTTTAAAACAAATCAAGAAAATTTTATTTTATTTCAAAATTAAACACAATTTTTTTGTTTAAATGCTAGACATTTTTATTCTTAGTTTTTATAACAGAAAGGTAAAAAATCAGGTAATAAATGACACTTTTAATGAAACTTACTTCGCCAAGTTTCCCAGTAACACATCTATCAGTTATAAGTGAAAATACTGGACCAGGACACACCATTGTAATATGAATATTTTCCTCTACCATTTCACTTCGTAAGCACTCAAAGTACCCCTGAGGAATAGACAATAAATAAGCAACATAAAATGAAGAAATAATTAAATTAGTATTATAAAAAAAAATTATTATTATCATATAGAATCGGAAAATGTATTTTGGAAAATTTGTAATAAGTAGTAAGTGTAAATTTTGGATTTTCTATGATATTTGAATTGCAAAAGCTAATATACATCACTGTGATGAATATGTGAGAAGCTTACACTAGAAATGAACCAGATCTATTTTAGAATATTTTTCTCAAAAATAACATTCTATTACACACATATAATTTAGTAATATTTATCTAAAAACATCACTGCACGATACAGCCAAAACAATAATATAAAAAAACATATATTACCAATGTAACAAAATATTGCTAATTTAAAACAGATTTAAAATGGTTTTGGCCATTTTGAACTCAAACTCTTCATATGTCCTGCACGAATGTTTTAATAAGAAAATAATTTATGGATTTTATTTTTACAAAATTCTGATATTTATGATGTTTTTAAATGTATAAATGTTTATAATGATACGGCTAGTTCATTCCAAGAAACTAATATTCTCATCGCAAAACAAGAATATTATATTGTACCTATCAATTTATTGCTCTAGAATTAATTATAAAAATACTTATAAAGTTTCTTTCTTTGGCATGAATGCATATTAATTTTTTTTTAATTTTAATAACTTAACTTAAATAATTAAATGCAGCATTAAATGATACACATAAGAAAAAACAACTATTTTATTTTGTACATCCCTTTTATAACATTCTAATGTTATTGTGTTGAAAAAGAAACTGGTATAATCAATTTTCATCCAAAATATAAACACTGGGGTAAGGGGGTTCATTATTATTTTTTTATTTTTTTAATTTTAAACTTACATGTAATGCATGCTTTGATCCTGTGTAAGTAGAAGAGAATGGAGCACCTGCAATACATATAAATATGTAAATTACATTCAACAAAAACTCTACACAATCACATTCCTAAAAAAATTACATATTTGTCATAAGTATAATTAACATCTAGAATGATGTGTTGTGTTAAGTGAAAATTTTTAAACTCTATTAGTGAGTGACCAAGGTAAAAAAAAATAAAAATTCAAGTCTGCATTTAATGAGTAGAAGTAGGGGAATAGTCAAATGCATTTCAATAATTTAAAGTAAATGTTATGAATTGCATTGAAACAAACATTAACTGGGTGGTAACAAAATCCAGAATAAAAATTACCTAATTTTCCTGCAGTGCTGCTTGTTACAACGATTTGACCTCCTTTGCGCTCCAAGAAATGAGCAAGAACTTTTCGAGTAAGATTTACTGAACCAAAAACATTGATATTAAATAGGTGTTTATCCACCTCTATATCAATATCCTTAAAATCAGCTCTTTGGGACACTCCAGCATTGTTAACAAGAATGTCGATCTGAAAATATATTTCATCTATTACAAAGTTAAAATTTTTATAGATCTATCACAAATAAGACAAAATCAAGTATATTTATAAAACAAATTTTTGACTTTTGAATGAGACTGTCCATGTGTTGCTTGTGCCTGTCATTTGTTTTCAAATTGGCTTTGAAACCTTGAACTAAATATTAAAGGCTTCAAAGCCAATTAAAAAAGCAACTGATGGGTACTAGCCTGGATTATTTGCGGGGAGGTACACAGCACACACAGAAGAGGGGAAGGGGTGGAGAAAAAGGCAAGCACTTAAATTTTTTTGCTCAAACTTTGATTTTTCAAAAAAGACAATTAGTCCGAATCAATAAAATTAATCTGAGTTCTAACCAGATATCACAATTTAAAGCCAAAAGCAAAGTTTGCTTAGAAATGCTATGAAAGCACTCTTCCCATTAAACTGAAATTTTTTTTTTTGTTGGAACCTTTAATTGAATTTTATGTTAACCTACACCTATCCTACAACTTCAAAGAAATTTATGGTAGTAACAAACTGGATATCAGCCATAACTTTTCATTGAATTTTCTGTACTTCAGAACCAAATAAGTTAGTTATTAACGTAATGAAAAAACTTCATCTGATGAGAATTGGATTCTATATAATGCTCTGTTATAACTATTGATAAATACTTTAGAGCTTTTTGGGTGAGTCACGATGCTATAGTTTGACAGAAAAAAAACTAGAAAAGACATAATCTGCAAGAAAAACAATTCTAATTCGCCTAGATGAGACATTTCATTTGACGTATTTCGAATGCTTATGGCAATTTAAATTTCATTTCTATGACGAACAACCTTCTCACTAGATTGTCAAGTACAAAATAAAAATACATCTATTTTAATCTAAAAAAAAAAAAAAGATTTGAATTGTTTTTAGCAATTTAATTGTTTTTAGCAATTTAATTGTTTTTAGATTTATTTTGCAATTTTTACACTAAATAAATTAAATTTTGGTATACTAATTAATTATTGCAATTTTAGTGGCAGTTAAAGATCATTAATTTATGCTATCTCATCCAGAATAAATATTCTTTGTTAATCTTGTGTTTGGTTTAAGGTCTAACGCAAATGCTTTCAGGAGAAAGTGGTAATATTCAAACAAAATTTAAAATACCACAACAAAGGTTGTTAACATTTTTTAACTTACACAGCCAAAATGATCTAAAACTTTTTTCATACAATCTGCATGAACTTCAAACTTTTCAATTGAGAAAGGTACCAGCAAAATATCATCCTCTGCACATTTTGCCCTTTCTGAAAAATGGTAGTAAAACATTTTAAAATCTTGTAATTTGTACACTATAAATTAATTTTTATGTTATATTTTGAGATAATCTTATGGTCAAACTCAGTCTTTCACAAATCAGATGTAAAAGTATTATTTTGCACAAATGATTAAAATGCACTAAGAATTGTTAAGATGCACAATCGCTTACTAAACATTAAGAAATAATAAAATATGGTAAATTTGTAAATTATTTTGAAGAATAGAAACTGAAAAAATTAGATTTAATCACACATTTATTTGTTGGAATAAAAGAAAAATATTTATTCACTGAAAAAATGGTCAGTTTTTTCGTAGGTTTATAAACAAGAAAATTAATAGAATATTTTTTAAATACTTTTAGGTGAGTACCTATTACGCACATAAATAAAAATGTATGATCAAAGAAAATTCAAACTATATAGAGTGCCAATGTCCAATGTGTATCCACAAATTTTGAACTTTGTGGTAACCAGATATTTCCAAAGCAATTTTTTTTTTCCATCAACTTTTGTGAAGATACTAAAAATAACAAAATAAATTTTTTTTAATCTTACCAATACAATTTCTCCTAACATTTTCTAATCTTTCTATATTTACACCAGAGAGCGCAAGTTTTGCATGGCGTTTAGATAAACTATAGGCAAGATGCTCGCCAATGCCGCTAGATGCACCAGTAATCCAAACAACTTTATTACGAAAATCTGTTAAAGGAAAAGCAATTAAGCATGAACATCTTATTGCTTCTAAGCAAAATTACAATACAGTATAAGCACTTTCATATGGAAATACAACATTAATAAGATTCAATGAGACTACCAGAAACTCATCAAATTGATGGTTAATTTTCGGTACACTTCCATTAGACGGATATCAAAAATCATCAAGTCTGAAAGCTGGTGCAGCTGAAATGTTTATAGAAAAATAATACTTTAACCTTGTGGACTTTTACTTTTATTCATTAGTTCATAAGGTCATTAGTTTGAATGAGTTATTGCTGCAATTTGACGATTTTTATCTGGTACCTGTCTAAGAGAAGAGTATCCAATTTTCTTATGAAAGTTGTGTCAAATATGTAATACAGTTCTGTAGTTTAAAGCAGTTCCCAAACTTTTAGGTCACAAAGGCCTTTTTTAAAATAAATTTTTTTATGGAGCAAAAAAAAATATTATTTTATTCATTATATAAAAGTAAATCTAAATTATATAACAAGTCAAAATATTTTTTAGATGTTACATGTATCATACAACTAAAGTTAATGTGGATAATATACTGGCTTTTTGCCACACAATTTGTTCAAGAAGTCAGTTAAAGACACATTATCTTTTTCATCCAAACAAGCTCAATATTTATTTTTTATAACACTTTAAGAGAAATCTGTTTCACAGAGGTATTTAGGGCCAAAAGGTAATAAAGGTAGAGAGGTTTCGAATAAAATATCAGGGTGGATCCTAGAACAGCCCACCTCCTGGTGTCTTTTTGAATTCTCGCCAAACAAGTGGCGATAACTAGGCCTGGGCGATGTTAACATTTCTGCATCACGATGCATCGGGAAGAAAACATCATGATGTCACGATACATCAAGATGAGAACTATATTTTTTTTACAAAATACTATAAAACAACGTTTTCATAAAACACTATATAGCCGAAAGTTATGCTTACTTAGCTAATTTGTTATCCAGGAAAGGAGATGGGGGGGGGGAGGGGGGAGACAAGTGCACTTCATGGCAGTGCACATGTTACTTTAGTTATTGGATATTCTTAATTATTAAATCAAAAACATACTTTATAATGAATATTTTATTACCAATATACAATATAACTATTATGCATTAATTTTATTTTTATTGTTTAACATTTAAAATTCTAATGATCTTTATTTTGTGCCAAAAAAATCTGCATTTCCGCATTTTTAAAAAGCAATGTTGGATTGAGACTTATGGAAATAAATTTTATTCAAATTGTACAAACTGAAAAAAAATTATAAAACATTTATTTACTTACGAGTCAGAAGAGATAATCCTTCAACGTAAATGGGAAAAAAATTGTTTATAAGTATTTAAGCAATCAAACTAGAGCATCAACTGTGATTAGTCCAAGCGCTAGTTCATATTGACTTTGGCAGATATAACAAACCATCATAGTAATAAATAACCTGATTATCTTAACTGGGTAAGAATAAGACATAAATTACTGCGCTAGAATACTGCAATCCCCTTGAGTTAATAAATAAAGCAAAGCTCTCAAAGGGTAAAAATGTTGGATAAAAAAATCCCGAAGTTAATGTAAAAGATTTAGAGATACAAATCTTCCAAGTTAGAAAAAAAATAAAAAAAAAATAAAAAAATCTAGGAAATACTCAATTGAATTCCAAAAATAGAATATCAAGATCTTATATCTGATGACAAATTAAATAAAAATCAAAACGTTTTTCAAGAGTTGAGAGAACAACAAAAAAATGTTCAAGCAATAAAAGGAATACTTCTTTCATCGAATCTCCAATATTACTAGACTACTGGCGCCTGAAAACCACCTCGAAATTTCAATACTCATCTGTAAAAACGAAGTAGGAAATAAACGCGAGACCTAAAAAAAACATATTGTAAAACTGAATTATTATTTCAAAATGTCATACATGCTTTTTTCCCCTTGAAATGTGCACTTTTTTCCAACTTTATTTGAAATTTCAAAAGGCAGGGGATGCAAAAGCGAATGCAACAGGTATGAGAGATTAAGTGCGCGATGCCGTATGTGGCGCTTTGTTTCTATACAATCTTGTAAACATCGCACATACCGAAGGTGGATACAATTACCACGATGCGGATGAAGTATCGCCCCAGCAAAAGGAAATCGTCCCAAACGGCACAGTGTTAGCTGTTACAGTACGTTTCTATACAGTCTTAGAGACACAGTGCATATGCAGGGTGGATTACTGCGATGTGTTGAAGTATCGTGTTTCAAATAGCGCGGTGTCGACGGTTTCAATACGTTTCTTAGTACCTTAGAAACCCCGCGCATCAATCGTGGCATCACGGTTCTTCGTCCTTGAAGTGCTAGGCAAGAATCGTGCTCTCGTCAAAAAAGATCGTGATGTATCGGTTATGCGAAAATAGTGACACCGGTTTGACGATATTGATTTCACACCAGTTTTGGACGATGTATCGATACATCGCCCAAACCTAGTGATAACGTCGCCAATGTGGCAACCTAGACGGATTATGGAGGAGAACTGTCGAGAATCTTACGATTCGACGGCTGATGATGCCTACATGGATTTTATTTGGCAAATCATTAACACGTACCCATCACCGGCAAAGGATTAGCAAACACATTTATGGTAAGTGTTAATTTTTTTAAAAAATATTATTATTATTTCTGGCCTTCAAGTATCATTTTTTAATTGAAAAATAATAATAATAACAAATCAAATATTCAATTAGTAGTCAACTTGGCGAGATTTCAAATAAGTCGCCAAGAGGTGGGCCCATCTAGGATTTTACCAAATATCAAATGATCTTCACCTAATTCCATTTTAAAGTTTGTTTTTAAAAAATACCCAACAGTGACAGTCTAAAACCATGTCTATAAGAACCTTACATTCTGCTGCAGTGAAGGTTGCTAGTTCTAACTGAAGCTAAGAATCCAAACAGAATTCTTTCAATTATCTTTATATTACAACACAATTTGTACAAAACATGCAGTAAGTGAAAGCTGCAAAATTTCCGGTTAAAATTCCAAGCCTAGTATGTATTCAATGCCAAGGGGATTTTCCCAAGAAATGGCAGGCCTGCTATTTTTTTTAATGACAAGCCTATGGTTGGCATAATTGGGACAATTTTATGTAAACAATTCTTGGCGCAAAATCCGTACCGGACGTGGAATTTAAACCAAATTTCCTTGCCAGATATTACAAAATTTTAAAAAAGTGGAGATCATTAGAAGGTCTCCAAATTACTACTATCTGGTTATTTGCTCTGAAAACTTCTAAATAAAATTATTACTTAAAAAAAAAAAAATTTGGCCAAAATGTACCAACTTTTTTAGCATTTTATTGGCTTTTATAATATTAGCCCCAGATTAGAAAATAATAGGCCCAGATTATATGCAATGGATAACAAATTATTGTCCACACAGACATTAAACAATAAACTTCACAAGCAAAATGTTTTTGTACAGAAACTGACCTTTTGTAGATGAAAATGAGTGATACCATAAAAGAGTTAAATCCGCATCAGCAAAAAGCATGAAGAAAATAAATAATATTACAAATATTAGAATGAGTATAGTTAGAAAATCCATTCTTAATCAAATAACTTGACTGATATTTGTTGAAGAGAATGGACCTTTGAGAATAGAGTGCGCTGGACTTCTCAAAACAATGTCCTTGACACATTAACAAACCCTAATTAGTGACTTATTTCAACAATAAACAATGAAATGAAATCAGGAAGAAATTGAGAAAACAGTTGTTGTTGTCAATTCATGTGCTTTCTGGTTGTTAGGAATTGTCCATTTCTTTTTTTAACAAAAAGATTTGATTTTGACGTTTCAAGCATAACCAACTAGGCTATACATGACAAATAATTGTCTTGATTATAAATATTAGTTAAATTAAAAATTTAAGCAAAATGTCTTTTTATGTAAAAAACATATATTACAAAAAAAGAAATTTTATACACAGTAATTGGAATTTCAAGCCAATCACCATTGCGTATTTTATTTTCCTCTGTGATCAACACATGTAATGCACTGCAACTTTCATTTTACTGCCTGGCGTTTGCTTTGCAGTTGCATGTTAGCGATATACATTTTTGAATTTTGCAGTCTTGCTTGTTTTCCGGGTATTTTTTAATATTATTAATTGAAATAGTATGAAATGTTTTTAAATAATGTACTGACTCTCATGGATTTGTCTAGTTTAGTTAATATTATTGTCTCTGTAATGCGATGCGAATTGATTACATTGTTGAAGAAAAAGCGTGGCTGCGTCGTAAATCTGACTTTGTACAGAGTAAAAATTACTTTGTGTTGAACATGATGCATTTCTCCAGTGTGATTAAAGAAATCGACCAAAAGAGGATGTCGGACATGGAATAGTATAATTGATGATGTGATTATGCAGGCATGTGGTATTTCTTCAGTGTGAAGATGTGACGTTTGAGAGTGCTCATTTCATACTTATAAATCCCTTATGGCATACATTGACATTAATTTTTTTTTCGTTGTTGTAAGGAAGGTGATGGATTTTTTTGGAAAAACTTGCTATGAATGAAAATGGTGACGTCCGAAGCCGTTCCTGTGAGAAATCCCTTTCTTCACTCCTAACATATCAGTGGCTTTTCTCCTGTATGAGCTATGATGTGACTTTTGAGACTGCACATCTTAATACTTTTTTTCTTGTCAACATGAATTTTATTAATAGTTTGTAGATTTAATAATGATTGTGGGAAAAAAAAACTTGGTATCTAAAAAATGTTCAATGATTAAATCTTAATTTTTTGATCACAATGATGTTACATATAAGGCAGATTATGAGAACAGTTTTAGTACTTATTCTGTAAATAGAATAAACTGTATCTAGTAATTTTACAACATCTGCTTTTTCTATATGAGAAGTGTGATTGAGAAAATGGCTTTTCCCCTGTTTGAATTAAGTTAGACGTCTAGAGTCTTTCTTGTTAGAAAATCCCTAGTGTACACATTTGTAGAAAGTTTGGTACCTAAAAACTGCTCTTTGATTAAATCTCGCATTTGTCCTTTTACTGGAGGTATGAATGATTATATAACGTTTGAGAATGCTCATATTATAAAATCCTTTTATTTAACACAATTATTCTATCTTACATAGGAGAGGAAATAAAAATGATCTCCTTGTATAAAATTAATGTGTATTTATGTATATGTATTTTTAAATGTGTTGCTCATAATCATTGTTTAAAAAAAGTTCTGTATTTATTAACTGTTCAGTGATTAAATCTTAATATTTTGATCTCAATGATGACATATTTAAGGCAGATTGTGAGAACAGTTTTCATAGTTATTGTAATG
This sequence comes from Linyphia triangularis, assembly GCA_963978545.1. Classification (NCBI taxonomy): domain Eukaryota; kingdom Metazoa; phylum Arthropoda; class Arachnida; order Araneae; family Linyphiidae; genus Linyphia; species Linyphia triangularis. Next base: position 71,046,976 of record OZ021727.1, on the reverse strand, counting down.
TGCCCTTGATTATTGATAGCTAGCATTCTTGTTGATGTGTATTTTTTTAGCATTTTTGTTACAAAACAGCTCATAACGATTGTTAATAAGAAAACTAGTTTGTATCTAAAATTCAATGATTAAGTTTTGTGTCGATGTGGCTTTTCACTAGTATGAATAAATTTTCACGAATATTGACATGTTCTGTAATTTCCATAAGCGTGTGATATTTCTTGTACTACTGTGAAGATTCTCTGGAATGACAGGCCATCTTAATTTTTTTTTTTTTTTTTTTTTTCTTTATATTCAATCCAGTGCCGCCAGTTTGTACTGCCGAAATCTGAAGTTTTTTTTTTTTTACTTTAAAAAAGGCTTACTTCTATAATATTATACTTAGGAATTTTACGTTTGATTTTTCTATATTAGTTGGATATGGCTAAAAATAACAACAAATTTTTGAAAGATTTTATAATTGACACCAACTGAAATAAAAAAAAGTAGTTAGTTTTCAATTTCTTTGAAATTCTGAAATGTCATCAAGGAACCTGAATAGAACTTCACAAGATTTTTTTTGCATACACCAGGAATCACAGACCTGTTTTCCTATTACTTTTTTAGGTATTACCTGTGTTAGGATTCAACAACACTTCTATTTTTAATTTGTAACAGACATTTTTGTTATTATTTAATATCCAAAATTTGAAAGCGAAACTTTACTGATAAGCACACACTGGAACTTCTACTGCTGGAAAACAAGACTTGCACCCCTGCCTCCTTTTCATTAGTTTTAACTGAAAATGAAACTAAGTATTTAAATTTAAGTAACTTGGTATGAATAGAAAAACATTGCTTATGTAGTAGGAGGTGGAATTGTGTCGGGAAACAAAAGAGCACATGAAGCAGTGCACTTATGGTTTACGGACATACAGTAAACCTTCCTTCAACAATCGTTTTATCAAATGTCCTAAGCCTCCTAGTATTAAAACTCCTACCCATGACACTGTATGGGTTTGAAATATTTGTTGATAAAATATTCCAAGCATGTATATAAATATAAGCAGCACAATGAAAAGAATCTCCTAATTTAATTTATGTAGAAACTACAAATTATATAAATTCAACTTCTCACACTTGTGTAAACAGTTAAAAAGAAATTTAAAAAATTATATAATTTGCAAAGACTTAAAAAAATATGTTCATTTAAAGAGACTATCTTTCCAATAAACTGTTGGAACTGTAGACAGTATTTAAGAAACAAAAAGGCATATTTGAAGCACAATAATTGTATTCCTAAAACAGGAACCAATCCTTGTTTTTCCAATGATCATAAATCTTTTCTTACTGAAGAATTAGGCGATGGGTAGACAGAATTGCATTTTGATAAAAAATTTCAATGTTTGGCTTGAATCGGAATATCTTTCGACTTTTTTTTCTTTTAAGAAACTAACTGAAGGTAAAAAACTAAAGTCTTCTAATAAGCACCATTATTATTCATATCAATTTTATATATCTCCCCATTCTAAATCCTCTCAAATATAGAACATGAAAATAAAGAGTGGGGTTAAATGGGTAGTCAAAATATATTCATAGTTTTTGAAATTACCATACATGGTAGTATGATGCCTAAACTTGATTTCTCCACTTTAGTTTTGTTTGGATAATTTGTTTTATATGAGTGTCAACAATAAACTTGTGTACAGCTTCATACCATATGCTGTCTACTTAAAACTTCTGACTGCAGCTCAAAATATTTAATAAAATTACATTCCACTGACTTGAACATTTTTATTGCTCATTGAATTTCCAGGTAAAATGAGTTTTTGTTTTAAATCCAAATTTTGTGAATGGGGTAAAATGGATATAGTGTTAGGTTTAACATTTGTAGGTATTATTAAGGTGATAATATAAAGTTTTTTCAAGTTAAGTCATTTCTTTTAAAAATTAAAATAAAAATATGTTTCAAAGAATTAAAGCTTTGAAAACATTGAGATGGGTTTCGGTAGTATCTCCCTGGATATCGTCTCGTGGAGTCGTACTCATCTTACTTATTCATAATAGTTATCTGACTAAATAAATGTCTCTTATTTTACGATATTTCTAACAGAAAGTAACTTCTCACAACACATTAACTCGTGCTATGCTCAAGGAGCACGTGACATCATAGGACGTGTTATTTTCTACGCTGCCAACCAAAATTGGCTCTTTTTACCATGATATAATAAATAAGAAACTACAAATTTAACTAAGTCAAAAGTATATTTCAGAATCTTCAAAATGTACTTTGAAGGTCTGTTTAACGAAGGACTAGATTGAAACTTGATTATTTACAGTTTTATTGCAAAACTGCCACAAATTCCCATTGGATCCTATGCTTTACAAGCCAGCTTTCTGCCCAATCGGAATGTCTGGGAACCGTTTTTATCCCCTCCCCCGAGTTGCTTTGTTGTTAAACATGCCCCTCGCCTATTTCATGTTAATTTATTCGAATCGAAACTAAAACTTTACCTTCATTAAGTGTTAGAATTGTGCGTAAACGCGGGGTGAAGCGCCCTATCCCCCCACTTTTCAAGAAAATACCCATGCGTCTCGCCACTTCTAAAAACGCGTCCCCCCACTTTTGAAAACTCTCAATCCCTCTAAAAACTATTAAAGAAAAATAACTTGCACATTTAAATGCAGTGGCACCAAGAAAAAGTGATTTAAGTTTTCAAATAAAAAAAAAATATTGAAGGTGTATATCAAATTTTTAAAAAAATGTATTGACTACTTTGTGTAAAGTTATAAATATTTGTATTAACAAATACTGCTACACTTGTTCAACTAAAAAAATATATATATATATTTTTTTAGAGCTCTTTATTAATTTAATTTCATGAAAGTATGTCAGGGGTCTCAGACCTGCTCCAAATACAAAAATCTGCTCCAAATGCTTTATTTTAGCCATATTTGCGCCAGAACGGGATTTTTTTTTTTTTTTGCTTGTCGAAATTTGATATTGTTTGCCGCTGTAATATCGCTATTGTTGATAAATATTCCGGTATATTCGGCGCTAACGCTGATATTTACTTTGGTGTGGTATTCATTTTCTCCGAGTGCCACGATGATTTGCGACGCTAATGCTGACATTATTATCAAGTTTTACGTTGTTATGACGGTCATTTTTGGCGAGTCTTTCATCGATATAATAGCTCTGTAGTAATGAGAGTTGCTCCAGTTAATTCGACGCTATTGCTGATATTTCGTTGGTATAATGGTAATTATTGCCGAGTGCTACGATATCGAAATTTGCCCCGATATTACTGAGAAAATGTCGATGTTACTGCGATGATTTGCGACGCTGATGCAAACATTATTGCAAATTATTGTGATGGTCATTTTCGTCGAGTCTTTCACCGATATATTAGAGCTGTTGTTAAGAATTGCTCCGGTTTATGCTATTGCTAATTTTTTCGTTGGTGTGACGGTGCTGCGCTTTTGTTAACATCCGATATTACCGAATCTTGCCAAACATTACCGAGAAAATTTCCATATTACCGACATTTGTACCGATATGTACGTTTTTGCGATGGTCATTTCTGCTAAGTCTTCAACGTACGTAATATCCTCTGTCTAGATTTTCAACGGTATTGTAAGCACTATCGCTAATATTTACGCAAGTGTGGTAGTCATTTTCGATGAAGTTTACACTGATGTAACAGTAGCTACTGCCGAGACGCTGTTTGGTGACTTAAAAAAATACGATATTTCTGGGATTTTGCGCCGATATTGCGATTGTATGGTGGGTGCTATCCCCGATATTTACGTTGGTGTTATATTCGTTTTCACCTAGGTCTTTGGTAATGTAGTAGCAGATATTGCCGAGATTTGAGGTGCTGTTTGGTGACTTAAAAAAAATACATTACTGGGATTTTGCGCCGAGATTGCGATGGTATGGTAGGTGCTATCATTTACTTTGGTGTTATATTCGTTTTAGCCAAGATCTATTGTAATGTAAAAGCAGCTATTGCCGAGATTTGCGACGCCGATTTGGTTACATTCGTCTGTATTTCAGCTTCAAAGTTTTTTTTTTAACTGCAAAGTTTGTTTTTCTGCTACAATTTTTTTTTTTTTGTGCTACATAATAGCTAAAAAAGTTGCTTTTACATGCTGCAATAGGAATTTTTCCTGCTCTGAAAGTCCTTTTTTATGCTCCAAAACTTAATTTTACCTGCTCCGAAAGGCATTTTTTCTGCTCCAAATCTTTCTGAGTGGGAGCCCTGGTATGTAGATTTGGAAGAACTATTGAAATATAAATAACTAGTTATGTATATAATCTTGGAATTATTACTTCATTTTATCTGTTACTTTCCAAATAAAAAAAACTAAGTCACAGAATATTGATTAAAATAATAAATTTTGGGTCTCTGTTCAGTATTAGTGTTAAGAAGTATAAATTATTTCTTTTTACTGGTTAGAGTTTCGTATCTTAGTAAAAATATTAACATTGATTGTTAGGAAGAGAGGGAAAAGTGGGTGCACTTGTCACCAACTTTTGGTCATTTCCCTACTTTTCTTTTCCCATTTCTACCACTGATGACCTTCGTTGTCATTCTCAAAAAATACAACCATTTACAACAGTGGAAATATATACAATAACTTGTGACGTCAGACATAATATATATAAAGCGCGTTAATCTGCTTTCAACATATTCCAATCTTTTAATAAACGGTGTTTATCAAAACAGTTAATATCTGACTTTACTTTAAAATTTGCAACAATTATCTTAATCAAATGAATCAACACACATAAATGAAAGTAAAACACTTTACAAGTAGATAATGCAAAAATTCAATTAATTGTTTGGAAGTTTGTTCAACATTTTAGAAGTTTCACTCTCCTTTCACATCCACTTCGATTTCTTGTGGACTTCGAGTCTGGAGTGACCTCAATCCTAGGAGAAACAGTCTGTTTTATCAGTCTGGAGTGACATCAACCTTAGGACAAGTGTTTCAGTTTTGGTAATGTCTACTTTCTTGCACAGTTCATTACTACACGAAATCTCTAAAGGGTGTACATTTTGAACAGGTCGGATCAATTCTCGATTGGTAGTCTTAACTTAAATCACACGAATGAACTTGTCTTGTTCAGGAAAAACTGCAATAGCCCGTCCAAGCTATTCTAAGGAAATTTTATGATTGCCCGAAAGTGTAAGGGTTCTTCCAACACATTCTTCCCGCATCCGTGACGGATTGTGGCCGCATCGTTCGCAATACAATTACCGGTGATTTTATAAATTTGTAAAAAGCTAAAAGTTTCGGCACAATAGGTTTATTTATTTCTAACTATTCATTAAATTAACAAAGAATCGTAACTTATGTTTTTATATGATATTTAAGAAATTCAAAAAGTGGTAGCATTACAAAATATTCTTTATTAAAATTCTTAAAAAAAAAAAAAAAAAAAATGGCATCAAAACACATAAAATATTATCTCGATCTATCTTCATGATGAAAACAAACGTATCATATGATATTTTTTTTAAGGTATTTTAAAAGGTATTTAGTTTAGTTATGAAAGAACAAACTACCCATTAGCATGAATGTACACTGTTTATTAAAAAGAACTTTACCATCTTTAAAATGTTATTTTACAGGCGAACATATTCTTACAAAGTTCACCTTTCAATAATTACAAATAAAAAAAAAACTATTTATTACTAGATAATGAAAAATGGAAAAATATTTAATAATGAAAATCTTATTATTTAAGTAACATAATGCTTATTCAAATAATTGGTTTAACATTCTTTTAAAATATTGATTTAACATTCTTTTAAAATATTGATTTAACATTCTTTTAAAATATTGATTTAACATTTTTTTTTAAATCTTCCTTCCCCAAGAATTTTTTTTGTGTTGAAGCTTTAGCACAGTAGAATAGCATGACTTTGAAAAAGTATAAAGAAAAATGTCATCTCTTATTTTGAATACGACTAAAACTAATGATAATTGATAAGAGCAATTTCATAAAACAGAAATCCCATTTAACAATTAACAAATGTTTAAGAAATTGAATTTTTTCATTCTCTTTCCAAAAATTTAATATATATTGTTAATGCATAATATTTAGCACATAATTTTAATGTATGTTATAATAACTTTATTGTAGGAATTGGACAGATGTATAACATAATTACACATTCACACTTACATAGCTGACAAATTTTGTATTGTAAGGTAACATGTAAATAGAACTTTTGGTTTCACTTTTTCGTCTTATGGGAAATTAATCCTTTTACACAACGAATTCTTTATGAACTGTAACTTTTATTTATTGAATGCATTGCATCATCATTGACTGGTTTCTTAACATCGAAACCAAATTATAGAATTAACTATGTTTCTCCATTTCCGGAGAGAAGAGCACACACGCTTTCATTCGAAACTTGATCACCTAACATGACTCATCCTTCCTCTCCAGAAAAGACTGACTTCACGAAAACAATTCTTAAAAATTCAGACACCTCAATTGCCTCTTCTAAAGTAGTAGTTATTAATTAATTATTAAATGGCAGTCTCTAGGCTAATTGAAATTTAATCGAAAATTCCGTGATACACACAATAATCAAGGAAAACGAAACGGGTACCCAAACGAAACTACATACCTACTTTCATTTTGAAGTCATTCAAACACAAATAAATAGTTTTAGAAACTAAAATCAATTCAAAGTATAATTAGACAGTGTTAGAAAAGAAGTTACCTATGAAATGAAATTTTTGGAGCCGTATGTACTATTTTTGACGGGCGATTTGTACATCCAAATGAGGAGCAAGCAGCCATACGTCTGCGGAGTGTGACGTCACAACATGGCCGCTGGGTTTTTAAGAAATGGACGTCAATCTGAATTAACACTGTGCTGCTTTTATTTCATGAATTACCAATTAATTAATTGTTATTTTTAATTTCTAACTTTCAAATGTTGTAGCCTAAACTTTCCGATAAGTGGTCCAATAGATGAGTAAACATTTTATGCACTAGTTTATGTTGTCTGTGTAATTAAAGAAAGTGTGTTTTTGACTTGTCAGTCTGGATTGTGGTTTTTATTTCATGAATTGTAGATAAATAAGTTATTATTTTAAAATTTTAACTAGCGAATGTTGTAGCGTAGATCTTCTAATAAGTGGTCCGATAGGTATGTAAACTTTAAATGCAGTAGTTTTTTTTTTCTTTAATCAAACTACGTTTGTTTTTGGTTTGTCAGTCCCCAGTCAAGATTAGCACTGTGTTCTTATGGATAAAAATTAAAAATAATAGTCTATTTAACTAGTGAAAGTTGTTGCCCTAACATTCCTATAATTAGTCCAATAGGTGAGTAAACACTATTTTCAGTAGTTTATTGTTTATGTTTTTTAAAAAAGTTTGTTTACATTTCATTGTTGATATCCATAGCATTAGGCTTTGACACCAACAACTGAGATTGTTAATTGAACATTCAGTATTGCTTGTAAGAGTTAAAAGAACTAGTTAGCAACAAAAATGAGTTACACATGCACAATTAAACCCCTTGGCAATTTGAGTATATTTTGTTTGACTTAGTAATCTATTTAATTCGCCTCTTCAAACTTGGATTTTATTAATAAGTATTAATGGATACACTTATTTCCTTGAACTTTTTATTAAACCGTTGATTGGTAAATCTTTCTTGGTATATGCTAAATGATGTTTGGTTTTTGGGAGCCATGTTATTTTACAACATGCTCTCATTCCTAAATGTCTTTTGGTTCTAGCCTCGAAAGTAATGCAACACGGAAACCTTATTGGACATATTTTTTTCTAAAAATGTGTTTTGGTAGTTATTTACTATTAATATTTTTAATTCTTGATGTTCATATTTCTTAGGAAAACTCACTAAAATTTCAACAAATAGGTTGCCCACTATCCTCAATTACCATTGATGTGGATATATGAAGAACACACCTCGAATATCAAGATTAGCATTAGCATTTCATTACAGGATGGAATTTTTGTTATGGTGGTAGGGGAATATCGTGGTAGGTTTTTTATTTTAAAATGTGAATTTTATTATACCTTATCGTAATATTTAAAAGCCCGAGGACAGTAAACAAGGTGTGTCTTTTGATGAGAATGATAAATAAACTGCTATAATTTATACTCTGTAGATTTGGTTGTCAAATTCAAGTACTACTCAAGGTGACCTGGCCAACCTGATGGCTGTGTGGTTAGAGCTCTTATTTCACATGACAAAGGTGCCGGGTTAGACTTGGATGTTTGTTGTGGTTCGACATCCATTTTAAGCTGTAGGTCCCTGCTTGATTAGCCGTCATTGTGCATAAAAATAGGTTGTTGAGCGTACAAACCAACCCGAGGACAACTGCACTGAAACAATTGCGCAACATCTACGACTAGGCTTCATGATTTTGGACTCGGCTAGATGATCAAGCACCATCATCTGAGTTAGCAAATAATGATCCTGTAATTTATTTTAAAATATTGCTTAGTATTAAGGAATATAAAATGTAGTTTATGATTGAAAACATTAGAAGATTCATTATGCATGCTTAAGAATAATTTTCACTTGTCCATTGAGTAGATATCATAATAAATTAATCTTTAATTCCTTATTGCTGATCAAATATGCTCCATTTTGCAACTATATGTTTAATTGTATATAAATCATAAAAAGAAAATTATGGCAGTGGAGTACAAAATACCTTTAACAAGTAAATATGATTCAAATTTTCTTTTTGGCAAGATACTAAAATGGTTACAAGTTGCGCAATGAAATCAAAATCATTTAAGACTTTAAATAGTAAAACTATTACACCCCCCCCCCCAAAAAAAAAAAAAGATACACATTTTATACTAAACAATGAACATGAGAAGTATGTAATGTAATTTGTCACATTGAGAGAATGTGATCGCTTATTTGAGTCAATGACTATCAAAAATGGTTCTTTGCCAATTCTATACCTGCATGCTTTAGCAAATATTGTTAAATCTTATTTCATCTTTAAATTTTAGTAACCTTGAAAGAATTTTTTTATTGTTTTGCTAAAAAAGCACTTGAACATTGCTGCTGAATTAAAAGTTTACATAAATTATGTACATTTTTTTCAATTTCTGACAAGAATGGAGGCCTTTTGTCCCTTCTAAAAGTACCATATTTATTTTTTACTTGGTTCATTTTATTTTACTAAAATTAATGTTAGAAACAAAGTTAACAACTATACTTATTAAATTACGGTAAGTTGCATGTTTTGATTACTGTCCTCAAGCTGTTTATGATTCTTATTTATTAAAAATTATATTTTCTTTAATGTTAAAGAATGATTTTTTAGTAATTGCAATAGTTTTCTATTGTGTACATAGCCCCGTTGGCTCAGCTAGCTAAGGCTCTGGGAACAAACCAGTACCTTGCCGTAACAAAATTGTATGATAATGCTGCACATAAAATCCTCCGAGGCCTCAACGTCAGTTTGGTCAGGCATGGATTTGGAGAGATTGAGATGCTAGCTCAGTTCTCAGCTGGTTTATTTGTTGGATAGAGCAGATTGCATACAGCGGAATGTAAGATTGAAAAACAAATGAATTTCCTACCCAAATGTTAATAGTTAAGCATAAGTTTTCTTTTTAAAAAAGTGTACACATTTTTATTTCTTGCAAATTTACCACTTTTCTCTACTTATTTTCTAATTTTCAAATGTAAAGGCACCACTTTGACTCTTCCTGCAACACCTATGAATGTTGGTCATCTGGCTAAATCTAAAAACATGAGGTGTAGTTTACATATTATTCTGGTCAAATATTACTTGTTCTCTGTCCTAGATATTATAATATTTAAAATTTTGAAACAAACAGAACCAACCAGCACTACAAAATATTCATCCTGTAAGGAAATACGAATCCTGATATTTGAGTGGAATTTTTTTACACCATACCCTGTAATGGTGATTGAACATAGTGGACAGTCATTGACCTAAAGAAGCGAACAAGTTGAATGTAGAAAAGTACTAGTCTAGTTAAATGTTTATTAAAAAATCGCTTTTTTTCTTATAGAAAAAAAACAAAAGTTTGTATTAATTTTACTCTAAAACGTTTCTTATTATGTATTATTTTACATTTTATGGCACATTTTTTAACCATTTTAGCATCTGGCTATTCTTTTTATGAATTATATACTACTATTAAATTGGTAGTTGTGGTATGGTCATGAGGCATAATTGTAGATGTTGTGTAGTTGTTTCAATGCAGTGGCCCTCGGGTAGTACTTGAATTACAAAGTCAAATAACCAAACCTACATAAAATTATAGTTTATTTATCATTCTTATCAAAAGTTTCACATTTGAAATAGAAAAAAAACCTACCATAGAACCTACCACGGTATTCCCCTACCACCATAACAAAAATTCCATCCTGTAATGAAATGCTAATGCAAATCTTGATATTCGAGGTGTGTTTTTCATATATCCACATTAATGATAATTGAGGATAGAGGGCAGCCCATTTGTTGAAATTTTAGAAAGTTTTCCTAAGAAATATGAACATCAAGAATTAAAAATATTAATAGTAAATAACTACCAAAACATATTTTTAGAAAAAAATATGCCCAATAAGGTTTTCGTTTTGCATTACTTTCGAGGCTAGAACCAAAAGATATTTAGTAATGAGAGCATGTTGTAAAATAACATGGCTCCCAAAAACCAAACATCATTTAGCATATACCAAGAAAGATTTACCAATCAACGGTTTAATAAAAAGTTCAAGGAAATAAGTGTATCCATTAATACTTATTAATAAAATCCTAGTTTGAAGAGGCGAATTAAATAGATTACTAAGTCAAACAAAATATACTCAAATTGCCAAGGGGTTTAATTGTGCATGTGTAACTCATTTTTGTTGCTAACTAGTTCTTTTAACTCTTACAAGCAATACTGAATGTTCAATTAACAATCTCAGTTGTTGGTGTCAAAGCCTAATGCTATGGATATCAACAATGAAATGTAAACATACATTTTTTTAAAACATAAACAATAAACTACTGAAAATAGTGTTTACTCACCTATTGGACTAATTATAGGAATGTTAGGACAACAACTTTCACTAGTTAAATAGACTATTATTTTTAATTTTTATCCATAAGAACACAGTGTTAATCTTGACTGGGGACTGACAAGTCAAAAACAAACGTAGTTTAATTAAAGAAAAAAAAAAGAAAAAAAGAAAAAAAAAGAAAAAAAACTACTGCATTTAAAGTTTACATACCTATCGGACCACTTATCGGAAGATCTACGCTACAACATTTGCTAGGTAAAATTTTAAAATAATAACTTATTTATCTACAATTCATGAAATAAAAACCACAATCCAGACTGACAAGTCAAAAACACACTTTCTTTAATCACACAGAAAACATAAACTAGTGCATATAATGCTTACTCACCAATTGGACCACTTATCAGAAGGTTTAGGCTACAACATTTGAAAGTTAGAAATTAAAAATAACAATTAATTAATTGGTAATTCATGAAATAAAAGCAGCACAGTGTTAATTCAGATTGACGTCCATTTCTTAAAAACCCAGCAGCCATGTTGTGACGTCATCACTCCGCAGACGTATTGTCTATACAAAATGCGTTTATGTTTTCAATAAATGTGCCCCACAATTCCTCACGCGTTTTAGCAATCATAGATCATAGATTTGGTGGTTTATGATCAGTCTGCTTTATTCTTTGGTGACTTTGGTCTATGGCAAGGAGGTTAGAAGAGAGAGGAGGTCCGAGCAAGCTTGGCGCGAAGAAGCAGACTTTGGCAACCCTACTCTCACTTCAACTAAGCCTATACAAACCGACTTTTTAGTACGCTCTTCTACGGGAAAAAACGTGGGTAGGTTTTGAAATTCTGCCAAAATTTTAATATAGTTTTTAAAAAAGCAATTTCTGTGGTTGTAGGCTATAGTTCAAGACCTGAACTATCAAATGGTATGCGTATTACTCTTCACAGTTAATAATTAAGCAATATTCAACGGTTTTTAAATCCCTCACACTAACTTCGATTTTGTATGAGACATGCAAATCGATGGAGGGCTAATTACACATTTGCCGTCATTCAATCGAGAAAAAAACTTATCAGATTGATTCGATGTTGATGACAATGCACTCAGTTAAGTTTTGGGGGCTATTACTATCACTAAAAGACTGCTTTTACACACGCTACTATTGGACTAATTAGCCCACTTGCCATCCACCCATCAACCTGAAACTTGGCAGATGGATTCAATTTGGATGACAATACATTCCAAATTTTTAGGCGAGTCACTACCACTAAAAGGCCACTTTTACAAGATTCTTTTTATTGACGCTTTGGTTTACTTATAAACCCATTTCCTATCATGAGATTAAACATTTAAACTTAGCGGACGCACTCGTTGTCTATGAGAATGCTTTCTATTAAGTTTTGGTACTGTCAGACAACGGCAGTTTTTACATACGTTTCTATTGCCTTACGTTATAATTATCAGTAGCCTTTATTACTCACGTTCTATTATCCAGATACAAAGCTTAATTCAAACATGTTCAATTTTAGCAATATTTAATGACTGAAATCTTCTACTATTAAAGTTACCGAGGAAAAATATTCAAAGGGCTAATTAACCCACTTGCCGTCATCTAATTGAACTGAGACTTGGCAGATGGACTCGTTGTGGATGAAAATTTTAAAAATGGATTCAATATTTAAAAAAATGGATACAATATTTTTTTTACCTTTGCACACTACGTAATTTAATCGTTTCGTAATCTATTGGAAATATTTTACACTAGCTGCGTTGTTCCTCGTTGCGGATATCCATCATTGGTGTATAGGTCTCATCTCAGCTTTTGGGGCTTTACTCGCAGAGAGGTTCATTGCCACGCTAAACCAAGCTTACTTCGCCTGTTGGAAGTTTAATTGTAATATAAAAACAGCTCGCTTCACTGGCTGAAAAGTTTATTGACACATAAGAACTGGCTCGCTTCACTCGTTCAAAGGTTAGTTGCTACGCAAATACAAGCTCCCTTCGCTCTTTGCTACGCCCGCACAGGCTTGTTTTGTTCACTGGAAGGTTAATTATTGCGCAAGCATATGTTCACTTCGCTCACTGAAACTCGTATTCTACGCTTATTTGAAGTCACTTTACAAAGAAAAACTTTAAAAACTTTTTAAAAAAATTAAATTAAAATGTTAGCATTTTGTTTAAGAAAATCAAAATTAGAAGGCAAGATCTACTAATGCCGAAAATTTCAGAGCTCTACCCTTATTTAAAATCACTTTATAAAAAAAGCTTAAAAAATATTAATTAAAGTTTTTGGTTGTTTAATTCGATTGATTATTTCGTTTTCCGTGCGTCAAATTCCGAATGTCTACTGAAATCTAAACCGTAGCTTTTATAATGACATACTTTTGAAGACTTCTCGGTGCTAATTTGTAAAGGGCAATTGAGGTTCCGCTGTCAACTCCGTGGGTGGGCATGAAACGAGATGCGAGAGCAGGTTTTTCCCCCCCTTGGTGGCGGGTGACAACAGCGTCGCCCCTCTTTGATAATTTGTAACGGACGATGGGTATAGTAGGGTACAAAAGGGTCCGAAAGCAAGTCCATTATCACTCCATGGCCTGATGGAGGAATAGGAACAGAGAAAAGCCCCCTGCTATTGTGACTTGTACGCCGAAGTTTTACGACTTGTCGATGAACAAGGCGGCTTCTTTTTTTAGTTCTTCAGGTATTTGGATTTCGAACTTTATGTTTGAAAAGAAAAGGAATAATGGACAAAAATTTGATTCAATTGAAAACTTTGGATGCTCTTTTTCGATTCGAATTGTACTAAAATAGTTTTACAAAACATGATTATTGTAATATCATGGGTAATCAGATATTCTCTACGTTGCTTTGGTTTAATTTATATTATTACTTATGAAGCCCTGATGTGTTTTTGGAATATTTTACGTGATTGAAATACTGAATTCAATAAAAAATGCTCACAAAAGTAATTAATTAAGAATAATTTCAATACTGTAATTCGCCAGAAATCAATATTAAACTCGTATATTGTAAGAAAAAATTGATAAAAGAGTAATGAAAAAAAAAAAAAAATCCTGCCAATTTCTTTACTGCAAGATCTGTCACATTTGTTGCGGAATTGTCGGATGCCACTTTAAACTTTTTCCAATGTTCATGTATCTTTTGTTATAAATTTTCTTCTATTCATAAATTAGACTCATAATAAAATTCTCAGTTCAGTAATGAATAACTTTTTTCATGCATAGCACTATCCTTTAAAATATAATGCACTGTACTAAATAATATTATAATTTTTATTTATTTATCAATTAGAAGAGAAAATTCTTCAACGCAAATAAAAAAAATGCTTTCAAAAAGCACTGAAACGGTTAACAATAATTATTATCATCAGTTTATATTGACATTATTATATAAACCTACATAATAAAACTCAGAATTAAAAATTAACAGATTTATCTAAACTTTTACAAACTACCCAGAAATTACGGCGCCACATTAGAGGAACCACCTTTTGATTTATTTAATAATGTAATCTTATTAAAGGGTAAATATCTGAAGTACAGAAAGAAAACTGTTCGATGATTTAATTATTTATCTCATTAACATCTTAAATTCAAGAAGTCTTTTTACTATTATAACTCATAAAAACAAAGTTTCTAATATAAATCCTTTATATATATGTTTTATGTGTTAAGTCACTGAACTCAGATCAAGTTTTGATAATGTTTGATCACTAAGGGGGAAAAAAACATCTATTCCGAAATATTTACTAGTTTCAAAACTTGCTTGAATACATTTTCATCCACAGCGAGTCTATCTGGTAAGTTTCAGTCCAATTGGATGAAGTGTGATGTCATCCGAAGCGACGATAGTTGCTTGTGTAAAAGCATTCTTTTATAATAGTGTCAGTCCCCAAAACTTGATATAATACATTCTTAGCGAAAATGAATCTGTCTATCAAATTTCAGCGCGATTGGATGACGGTAAGTGGATTTATTAGCATTCAGAAACGATAATAGAAGCCTGTGTTAAAGCGATCTTTTTGAGTGTCTGTGACAGCCCCCAAAACTTGATGCAATGGATTGGAATCTATATCAAATCAATCTGCAAAGTTTCATTTCGACTGGATGACAGAACGGGTGCTAATAAAAAAAAAATCATTAGAAGTGACAATGTAGTGTCTGCAATAGCGGTCTTTTAGTGACAGCCCCCAAAACTTAATACAATGCATTGTCATCGATAACGAATCTATGTGACCAATTTCACCCGATTGGTTGGTTGGTTCACTCAACGACCTATTTTTATGCACAATAACGGCTAATCAGGCCAGGATTTACAGCTTAACGTGGATTCTGAACCACAACGAACATCCATGGCAAAACCCGGATTCAAACCCGGCCTTTGGCATGAGTGGCCAGAGCGCTAACCACACCGCCATCAGGTTGGTCAGCCTGATTGGATGACGGTAAGAGGGTTAATTAGCCATTCGCAGATTTGTAGGTCACACACACACACAAAATCGAAATTTATATGAACAATTTTTTAAAAAAGGTAATAATTTGTAAGTAACTGTCAGAACAAATGAAATACAATCATTTGATATAAGTTGAAACATATTGTGACTTACCATAATTTCCAAATTTGCACCTGCATCTTATTATTTGTTTTTCAACCTTCTCGTATATTATACTTGTATGGTCAAATCGCTATTCTCAGAAAAAAAATTTAATGATTTTTAGAAGAATTTTGTTTATCGATACAAAAGTATCATCAAGTCAATAACGCCACTGCTTATGCTTATAAAGCAATGTTAAACAGTAAACAAACCCATTTTATAATTGTTTTAGAATAATAAAAGCTACAAAAATAATACTAACTCAACACAGATTCTCCCGCAAAACAACTTCCCAAGCAAATTGGGAGAAGGGGGGGGGGGGGGGGAAGAAAAATTATATTGTATAAAACAGCGGTTTCTAACCTTTTTAGTTGTTCGGATCAACTATCTATATTTGAAAAAAATATACTGTACAAGAAAAATTAAATTATATTTTTTTATAAAGTGAGGAACTTTATTGCACTTGGCTGTTACAACAATTAGAAAACTAAAAAACAAGTGACCAAAGTTTAAAAATAAAAAATCATCGGAATTTTTGACATTGTTTATCCCCCGTCAATGAGAGAGTCAATATCTAGATTAAAACTTAGCCATGCTGTTTAATTCACGCATTATTCACTATCGATGTTATTCACTCGTTACAACATCGAAAAATACAATCGAGTGGCTCGATTGTTTCCATCTTAAACCCTGAAGCTCCGATAATATTTATCTCGGCGATTCTCTACCAGCGTCCACGGCCCAGTACCACGCTACTCGCGGTCCGTGGGGTAGGAACCGCTGGTAGAGAAAATCAACTAAGCTTGGCGCAGTTGGGAGTTTGGCGTCGAAAAGGGCTTAGTTGCTTGGCGTAAACGGCGATAAACCTGCTTCATAGGTACAACCGGTTTCGAATGGTTTTCCAGCTTGCTCACACCTCCTTCTCTTCTAACCTCCTTGGTCTATGACAAGGAGGTTAGAAGAGAGAGGAGGTCCGAGCAAGCTTGGCGCGAAGAAGCAGACTTTGGCAACCCTACTCTCACTTGAACTAAGCCTATACAAACCGACTTTTTAGTACGCTCTTCTACGGGAAAAAACGTGGGTAGGGTTTGAAATTCTGCCAAATTTTTAATATAGTTTCTAAAAAAGCAATTTCTGTGGTTGTAGGCTATAGTTCAAGACCTGAACTATCAAATGGTATGCGTATTACTCTTCACAGCTAATAATTAAGCAATATTCAGAGGTTTTTAAATCCCTCTCACTAACTTCGATTTTGTATGATACGTGCAAATCGATGGAGGGCTAATTACACATTTGCCGTCATCCAATCGAGAAAAAACTTATCAGATTGATTCGATGTTGATGACAATGCACTCAGTTAAGTTTTGGGGGCTATTACTATCACTAAAAGACTGCTTTTACACACGCTACTATTGGACTAATTAGCCCACTTGCCATCCACCCATCAAGCTGAAACTTGGCAGATGGATTCGATTTGGATGACAATGCATTCCATCAAATTTTTAGGCGAGTCACTACCACTAAAAGGCCACTTTTACGTATGCTTTTTATTGACGCTTTGATTTACTTATAAACCCTTTTCCTATCATGAGATTAAACATTTAAACTTAGCGGACGCACTCGTTGTCTATGAGAATGCTTTCTATTAAGTTTTGGGACTGTCACACAACGGCAGTTTTTACATGCGTTTCTATTGCCTTACGTTAGAATTATCAGTAGCCTTTACTCACGTACTATTATCCAGATACAAACCTTAATTCAAACATGTTAAATTTTAGCAATATTTAATGACTGAAATCTTCTACTATTAAAGTTACCGAGGAAAAATATTCAAAGGGCTAATTAACCCACTTGCCGTCATCTAATTGAACTGAGACTTGGCAGATGGACTCGTTGTGGATGAAAATTTAAAAAATGGATTCAATATTTTAAAGCCGACCAAACGGTATAGTGGTTAGCGTGCTAGCTTCTAGACCACGAGGTTGCGGGTTCGAGTCCCGTGTTGGCATGGGTGTTTGTAAATGTATTTTGGCTTGTCTAATGACGAATGTTTCGGCGCATTTTATAGCCCTCGTGTTGCTGACGGCGCCAGATAATCTGAATACAACCAACCAACCAACCAATATTTTAAAAAAATGGATACCAATATTTTCTTTACCTTTGCACACTATGTAATGTAATCGTTTCGTAATCTATTGGAAATATTTTACATTAGCTGCATGGTTCCTCGTTGCGGATATCCATCATTGGTGTATAGGTCTCGTCTCAGCTTTTGGGGCTTTACTCGAAAAAAGGTTCATTGCCACGCAAATCCAAGCTCGCTTCGCCTGCTGGAAGTTTAATTGTAACATAAAAGCAGCTCGCTTCACTGGCTAAAAAGTTTATTGACACATAAGCACTGGCTCGCTTCATTCGTTCAAAGGTTAGTTGCTACGCAAACACAACTCTCTTCGCTCGCTGAAAAATTCTTTGCTACGCCTTCACAGGCTTGCTTTGCTCGCTGGAAGGTTAATTTTATTGCGCAAGCATATGTTCACTTCGCTCACTGAAACTCATACCCTACGCTTATTTGAAGTCACTTTATAAAGAAAAACTTTAAAAAAATTTAAATAAAAAAAATTTAAATGTTAACATTTTGTTTAAGAAAATCAAAATTAGAAGGCAAGATCTACTAATGTTGAAAATTTCAGAGCTCTACGCTTATTTAAAATCACTTTATAAAAAAAGCTTAAAAAATTAATTAAAAAATATTAATTAAAGTTTTTGGTTGTTTACTTCGATTGATTATTTCGTTTTCCGTGCGTCAATTTCCTAATGTCCGCTGAAATCTATATCGTAGCTTTTACAATGGCTTACTTTTGAAGACTTCTTGGTGCTAATTTGTAAAGGGCAATTGAGGGTCCACTGTGGGTGGGCCTGAAACGAGATGCGAGAGCCGGTCCCCCCCCCCCCCGGTGGCGGGTGACAACCGCCCCTCTTTGTTAATTTGTAACGGACGATGGGTACAAGGGTCCGAAAACAAGTCCATTATCACTCCGTGGCCTGAGGGAAGAATAGGGAGAGAGAAAAGCCCCCTGCTATTGGGATTTCTAAGCAGAAGTTTTACGACTTGTCGATGAACAAGGCGGCTTCTTTTCTTAGTTCTTAAGGTATATGGATTTCGAACTTTATGTTTGAAAAGAAAAGGAATAATGGAAAAAACTTGGCTTTCTATTGAAAACTTCGGATGCTCTTTTTCGATTCGAATTTTGTTATAATAGTTTTACAAAACATTATTATTGTAATATCATGGGTCATCAGATATCTACGTTGCTTTGGTTTAATTTATATTATTACTTATGAAGCTCTGATGTGTTTTTGGAATATTTTGCGTGATTGAAATACTTTTGTGAGAATTTTGTTTGAATTCAGTAATTAATTAAGAATAATTTCAATATTGTAATTCACCAGAAATCAATATTAAAGTCGTATATTGTAAGAAAAAATTGATAAAAGAAGAGTAATGAAAAAAAAAATCCTGCCAATTTCTTTACTGCAAGATCTGTCACATTTGTTGCGGCATTGTCGGATGCCACTTTAAACTTTTTCCAATGTTCATGTATCTTTTGTTATAAAATTTCTTCTATTCATAAATTAGACTCATAATAAAATTCTCAGTTCAGTAATGAATAACTTTTTTCATGCATAACACTATCCTTTAAAATATAATGCACTGTACTAAATAATAACTAAAAAATATTATAATTTTTATTTATTTACCAATTAGAAGAGAAAATTCTTCAACGCAAATAAAAAAAAAAAAAGCTTTTAAAAAGCACTGAAACGGTTAACAATAATTATTATCATCAGTTTATATTGACATTATTATATAAACCTACATAATAAAACTCAGAATTAAAAATTAACAGATTTATCTAAACTTTTACAAGCTACAGAGAAATTACGGCGCCAGATTAGAGGAACCACCTTGAGTTATTTAATAATGTAAACTTATTAAAGGGTAAATATCTGAAGTACCGAAAGAAAACTGTTCGATGATTTAATTATTTATCTCATTAACATCTTAAATTCAAGAAGTCTTTTTACTATTATAACTCATAAAAACAAAGTTTCTAATATAAATCCTTTATATATATGTTTTATGTGTTAAGTCACTGAACTCAGATCAAGTTTTGATAATGTTTGATCACTAAGGGGAAAAAACAACATCTATTCCGAAATATTTACTAGTTTCAAAACTTGCTTGAATACATTTTCATCCACAGCGAGTCTATCTGGCAAGTTTCAGTCCAATTGGATGAAGTGTGATGTCATCCGAGGGCGACGATAGTAGCCTGTGTAAAAGCATTCTTTTATAATAGTGTCAGTCCCCAAAACTTGATATAATACATTCTTAGTGACAATGAATCTGTCTATCAAATTTCAGCGCGATTGGATGACGGTAAGTGGATTTATTAGCATTCAGAAACGATAATAGAAGCCTGTGTTAAAGCGATCTTTTTGAGTGTCTGTGGCAGTCCCCAAAACTTGATACAATGTATTGGAATCTATATCAAATCAATCTGCAAAGTTTCATTTCGACTGGATGACAGAACGGGTGTTAATAAAAAAAATCATTAGAAGTGACAATGTAGTGTCTGCAATAGCGGTCTTTAAGTGACAGCCCCCAAAACTTAATAAAATGCATTGTCATCGATATCGAATCTATGTGACCAATTTCACCCGATTGGTTGGTTGGTTCGCTCAAAGACCTATTTTTATGCACAATAACGGCTAATCAGGCCAGGATTTACAGCTTAACGTGGATTCTGAACCACAACGAACATCCATGGCAAAACCCGGATTCAAACCCGGCCTTTGGCATGCGTGGCCAGAGCGCTAACCACATCGCCATCAGGTTGGTCAGCCTGATTGGATGACGGTAAGAGGGTTAATTAGCCATTCGCAGATTTGTAGGTCACACACACACAAAATCGAAATTTATATAAACAATTTTTTAAAAAAGGTAATAATTTGTAAGTAACTGTCAGAACGAATGAAATACAATCATTTGATATAAGTTGAAACATATTGTGACTTACCATAATTTCCAAATTTGCACCTGCATATTACATCTTATTATTTGTTTTTCAACCTTCTCGTATATTATACTTGTATGGTCAAATCGCTATTCTCAGAAAAAAAAAATTAATGATTTTTAGAAGAATTTTGTTTATCGGTACAAAAGTATCACCCCCTGAGCAGACATCACCCCCCTTTCCTCATTGGGGTCAAGTCAATAACGCCACTGCTTATAAAGCAATGTTAAACAGTAAACAAGTCCATTTTATAATTGTTTTAGAATAATAAAAGCTACAAAAACTACAGATTCTCCCCCCAAACAACTTCCCAAACAAATTGGGAGAAAGGAGGGAGGGGGGGGGGGGGACAGAAGAAGTTCTCTTTGACAAAGAGAAAAATGATATTGTATAAAACAGCGGTTTCTAACCTTTTTAGTTGTTCGGATAAAAAAATATAATTTAATTTTTCGTGTACATTATATTTTTTTCATAATATAGATATTATGAAAAAAATATAATGTACACGAA
Organism: Linyphia triangularis; assembly: GCA_963978545.1. Lineage (NCBI taxonomy): Eukaryota > Metazoa > Arthropoda > Arachnida > Araneae > Linyphiidae > Linyphia > Linyphia triangularis. The sequence goes on along the minus strand of OZ021727.1, from coordinate 71,025,739 downwards.
AAATTAAATTATATTTTTTTATAAAGTGAGGAACTTGATTGCACTTGGCTGTTACAACAATTAGAAAACCAAAAAACAAGTGACCAAAGTTTAAAAAAAAAATCATCAGAATTTTTGACATTGTTTATCCCCCGTCAATGAGAGAGTCAATATCTAGATTAAAACTTAGCCATGCTGTTTAATTCACGCATTATTCACTATCGATGTTATTCACTCGTTACAACATCGAAAAATACAATCGAGTGGCTCGATTGTTTCCATCTTAAACCCTGAAGCTCCGATAATATTTATCTCGGCGATTCTCTACCAGAGTCCACGGCCCAGTACCGCGCTACTCGCGGTCCGTGGGGTAGGAACCGCTGGTAGAGAAAATCAACTAAGCTTGGCGCAGTTGGGAGTTTGGCGTCGAAAAGGGCTTAGTTGCTTGGCGAAAACGGTGATAAACCTGCTTCATAGGTACAACCGGTTTCGAATGGTTTTCCAGCTTGCTCACACCTCCTTCTCTTCTAACCTCCTTGGTCTATGGCAAGGAGGTTAGAAGAGAGAGGAGGTCCGAGCAAGCTTGGCGCGAAGAAGCAGACTTTGGCAACCCTACTCTCACTTGAACTAAGCCTATACAAACCGACTTTTTAGTACGCTCTTCTACGGGAAAAAACGTGGGTAGGGTTTGAAATTCTGCCAAATTTTTAATATAGTTTCTAAAAAAGCAATTTCTGTGGTTGTAGGCTATAGTTCAAGACCTGAACTATCAAATGGTATGCGTATTACTCTTCACAGCTAATAATTAAGCAATATTCAGAGGTTTTTAAATCCCTCTCACTAACTTCGATTTTGTATGATTAAGTGCAAATCGATGGAGGGCTAATTACACATTTGCCGTCATCCAATCGAGAAAAAACTTATCAGATTGATTCGATGTTGATGACAATGCACTCAGTTAAGTTTTGGGGGCTATTACTATCACTAAAAGACTGCTTTTACACACGCTACTATTGGACTAATTAGCCCACTTGCCATCCACCCATCAAGCTGAAACTTGGCAGATGGATTCGATTTGGATGACAATGCATTCAATCAAATTTTTAGGCGAGTCACTACCACTAAAAGGCCACTTTTACGTATGCTTTTTATTGACGCTTTGGTTTACTTATAAACCCTTTTCCTATCATGAGATTAAACATTTAAACTTAGCGGACGCACTCGTTGTCTATGAGAATGCTTTCTATTAAGTTTTGGGACTGTCACACAACGGCAGTTTTTACATGCGTTTCTATTGCCTTACGTTAGAATTATCAGTAGCCTTTACTCACGTACTATTATCCAGATACAAACCTTAATTCAAACATGTTAAATTTTAGCAATATTTAATGACTGAAATCTTCTACTATTAAAGTTACCGAGGAAAAATATTCAAAGGGCTAATTAACCCACTTGCCGTCATCTAATTGAACTGAGACTTGGCAGATGGACTCGTTGTGGATGAAAATGTAAAAAATGGATTCAATATTTTAAAGCCGACCAAACGGTATAGTGGTTAGCGTGCTAACTTCTAGACCACGAGGTTGCGGGTTCGAGTCCCGTGTTGGCATGGGTGTTTGTAAATGTATGTTGGCTTGTCTAATGACGAATGTTTCGGCGCATTTTATAGCCCTCGTGTTGCTGACGGCGCCAGATAATCTGAATACAACCAACCAACCAATATTTTAAAAAAATGGATACCAATATTTTCTTTACCTTTGCACACTATGTAATGTAATCGTTTCGTAATCTATTGGAAATATTTTACACTAGCTGCATGGTTCCTCGTTGCGGATATCCATCATTGGTGTATAGGTCTCGTCTCAGCTTTTGGGGCTTTACTCGAAAAAAGGTTCATTGCCACGCAAATCCAAGCTCGCTTCGCCTGCTGGAAGTTTAATTGTAACATAAAAGCAGCTCGCTTCACTGGTTAAAAAGTTTATTGACACATAAGCACTGGCTCGCTTCACTCGTTCAAAGGTTAGTTGCTACGCAAACACAACTCTCTTCGCTCGCTGAAAAATTCTTTGCTACGCCCTCACAGGCTTGCTTTGCTCGCTGGAAGGTTAATTTTATTGCGCAAGCATATGTTCACTTCGCTTACTGAAACTCGTACCCTACGCTTATTTGAAGTCACTTTATAAAGAAAAACTTTAAAAAAATTTAAATAAAAAATTTTTAAATGTTAACATTTTGTTTAAGAAAATCAAAATTAGAAGGCAAGATCTACTAATGTCGAAAATTTCAGAGCTCTACGCTTATTTAAAATCACTTTATAAAAAAAGCTTAAAAAATTAATTAAAAAATATTAATTAAAGTTTTTGGTTGTTTACTTCGATTGATTATTTCGTTTTCCGTGCGTCAAATTCCTAATGTCCGCTGAAATCTAAATCGTAGCTTTTACAATGGCTTACTTTTGAAGACTTCTCGGTGCTAATTTGTAAAGGGCAATTGAGGGTCCACTGTGGGTGGGCCTGAAACGAGATGCGAGAGCCGGTTCCCCCCCCCCCCCCTGGTGGCGGGTGACAACCGCCCCTCTTTGTTAATTTGTAACGGACGATGGGTACAAGGGTCCGAAAACAAGTCCATTATCACTCCGTGGCCTGAGGCAAGAATAGGAACAGAGAAAAGCCCCCTGCTATTGGGATTTCTAAGCAGAAGTTTTACGACTTGTCGATGAACAAGGCGGCTTCTTTTCTTATTTCTTAAGGTATTTGGATTTCGAACTTTATGTTTGAAAAGAAAAGGAATAATGGAAAAAACTTGGCTTTCTATTGAAAACTTTGGATGCTCTTTTTCGATTCGAATTTTGTTATAATAGTTTTACAAAACATTATTATTGTAATATCATGGGTCATCAGATATCTACGTTGCTTTGGTTTAATTTATATTATTACTTATGAAGCTCTTATGTGTTTTTGGAATATTTTGCGTGATTGAAATACTTTTGTGAGAATTTTGTTTGAATTCAGTAATTAATTAAGAATAATTTCAATACTGCAACGCAAATAAAAAAAAAAAAGCTTTTAAAAAGCACTGAAACGGTTAACAATAATTATTATCATCAGTTTATATTGACATTATTATATAAACCTACATAATAAAACTCAGAATTAAAAATTAACAGATTTATCTAAACTTTTACAAACTACAGAGAAATTACGGCGCCAGATTAGAGGAACCACCTTGAGTTATTTAATAATGTAAACTTATTAAAGGGTAAATATCTGAAGTACCGAAAGAAAACTGTTCGATGATTTAATTATTTATCTCATTAACATCTTAAATTCAAGAAGTCTTTTTACTATTATAACTCATAAAAACAAAGTTTCTAATATAAATCCTTTATATATATGTTTTATGTGTTAAGTCACTGAACTCAGATCAAGTTTTGATAATGTTTGATCACTAAGGGGAAAAAACAACATCTATTCCGAAATATTTACTAGTTTCAAAACTTGCTTGAATACATTTTCATCCACAGCGAGTCTATCTGGCAAGTTTCAGTCCAATTGGATGAAGTGTGATGTCATCAGAGGGCGACGATAGTAGCTTGTGTAAAAGCATTCTTTTATAATAGTGTCAGTCCCCAAAACTTGATATAATACATTCTTAGTGACAATGAATCTGTCTATCAAATTTCAGCGCGATTGGATGACGGTAAGTGGATTTATTAGCATTCAGAAACGATAATAGAAGCCTGTGTTAAAGCGATCTTTTTGAGTGTCTGTGGCAGCCCCCAAAACTTGATACAATGTATTGGAATCTATATCAAATCAATCTGCAAAGTTTCATTTCGACTGGATGACAGATGTTAATAAAAAAAATCATTAGAAGTGACAATGTAGTGTCTGCAATAGCGGTCTTTAAGTGACAGCCCCCAAAACTTAATAAAATGCATTGTCATCGATATCGAATCTATGTGACCAATTTCACCCGATTGGTTGGTTCGCTCAAAGACCTATTTTTATGCACAATAACGGCTAATCAGGCCAGGATTTACAGCTTAACGTGGATTCTGAACCACAACGAACATCCATGGCAAAACCCGGATTCAAACCCGGCCTTTGGCATGCGTGGCCAGAGCGCTAACCACACCGCCATCAGGTTGGTCAGCCTGATTGGATGACGGTAAGAGGGTTAATTAGCCATTCGCAGATTTGTAGGTCACACACACACAAAATCGAAATTTATATAAACAATTTTTTAAAAAAGGTAATAATTTGTAAGTAACTGTCAGAACGAATGAAATACAATCATTTGATATAAGTTGAAACATATTGTGACTTACCATAATTTCCAAATTTGCACCTGCATATTACATCTTATTATTTGTTTTTCAACCTTCTCGTATATTATACTTGTATGGTCAAATCGCTATTCTCAGAAAAAAAAATGTAATGATTTTTAGAAGAATTTTGTTTATCGATACAAAAGTATCATCCTTTATGGTCCCCTGAGCAGACATCACCCCCCTTTCCGCATTGGGGTCAAGTCAATAACGCCACTGCTTATAAAGCAATGTTAAACAGTAAACAAGTCCATTTTATAATTGCTTTAGAATAATAAAAGCTACAAAAATAATACTAACTCAACACAGATTCTCCCCCCAAACAACTTCCCAAACAAATTGGGAGAAGGGAGGGGGGGGGGGGGACAGAAGAAGTTCTCTTTGACAAAGAGAAAAATGATATTGTATAAAACAGCGGTTTCTAACCTTTTTAGTTGTTCGGATCAACTATCTATATTATGAAAAAAATATAATGTACACGAAAAATTAAATTATATTTTTTTATAAAGTGAGGAACTTGATTGCACTTGGCTGTTACGACAATTAGAAAACTAAAAAACAAGTGACCAAAGTTTAAAAAAAAAATTATCGGAATTTTTTACATTGTTTATCCCCCGTCAATGAGAGAGTCAATATCTAGATTAAAACTTAGCCATGCTGTTTAATTCACGCATTATTCACTATCGATGTTATTCACTCGTTACAACATCGAAAAATACAATCGAGTGGCTAGATTGTTTCCATCTTAAACCCTGAAGCTCCGATAATATTTATCTCGGCGATTCTCTACCAGAGTCCACGGCCCAGTACCGCACTACTCGCGGTCCGTGGGGGTAGGAACCGCTGGTAGAGAAAATCAACTAAGCTTGGCGCAGTTGGGAGTTTGGCGTCGAAAAGGGCTTAGTTGCTTGGCGAAAACGGCGATAAACCTGCTTCATAGGTACAACCGGTTTCGAATGGTTTTCCAGCTTGCTCACACCTCCTTCTCTTCTAACCTCCTTGGTCTATGGTCAATTCATGTGCTTTCTGGTTGTTGGGAATTGTAATTTCTTTTTTTAACAAAAAGGTTTGATTGTGACGTTTCAAGCATAACCACCTAGGCTATACATGACAAATAATTGTCTTGATTATAAATATTAGTTGCATTAAAAATTTAAACAAAATATCTTTTTATGTAAAAAACATATATTACAAAAAAAGAAATTTTATACACAGTAATTGGAATTTCAAGCCAATCACCATTGCGTATTTTATTTTCCTCTGTGATCAACACATGTAATGCACTGCAACTTTCATTTTACTGCCTGGCGTTTGCTTTGCAGTTGCATGTTAGCGGTATACATTTTTGAATTTTGCAATCTTGCTTGTTTTCCGGGTATTTTTTTAATATTATTAATTGAAATAGTATGAAATGTTTTTAAATAATGTACTGACTCTCATGGATTTGTCTAGTTTAGTTAATATTATTGTCTCTGTAATGCGATGTGAATTGATTACATTGTGGAAGAAAAAGCGTGGCTGCGTCGTAAATCTGACTTTGTACAGAGTAAAAATTACTTTGTTTTGAACATGATGCATTTCTCCAGTGTGATTAAAGAAATTGACCAAAAGAGGATGTCGGACATGGAATAGTATAATTGATGATGTAATTATACAGGCATGTGGTATTTCTTCAGTGTGAAGATGTGACGTTTGAGAGTGCTCATTTCATACTTATAAATCCCTTATGGCATACATTGACATTAATTTTTTTTTCGTTGTTGTAAGGAAGGTGATGGATTTTTTTGGAAAAACTTGGTAAGAATGAAAAGGTGACGTCCGAAGCCGTTCCTGTGAGAAATCCCTTTCTTCACACATAGTATAATAGTGGCTTTTCTCCTGTATGAGCTATGATGTGACTTTTGAGACTGCACATCTTAATACTTCTTTTCTTGTCAACATGAATTTTATTAATGGTTTGTAGATTTAATAATGATTGTGGAAAAAAATCTTGGTATCTAAAAACTGTTCAATGATTAAATCTTAATTTTTTGATCACAATGATGACACATATAAGGCAGATTATGAGAACAGTTTTAGTACTTATTCTGTAAATAGAACAAACTGTATCCAGTAATTTTGCAACATCTGCTTTTTCTATATGAGTAGTGCGAGTGAGAAAATGGCTTTTCCCCTGTTTGAATTAAGTTAGACGTCTAGAGTCTTTCTTGTTAGAAAATCCCTAGTGTACACATTTGTAGAAAGTTTGGTACCTAAAAACTGCTCTTTGATTAAATCTCGCATTTGTCCTTTTACTGGATTTATGAATGATTATATAACGTTTGAGAATGCTCATATTATAAAATCCTTTTATTTAACACAATTATTCTATCTACATAGAAGAGGAAATAAAAATGATCTCCTTGTATAAAATTAATGTGTATTTATGTATATGTATTTTTAAATGTGTTGCTCATAATCATTGTTTAAAAAAAGTTCTGTATCTATTAACTGCTCAGTGATTAAATCTTAATATTTTGATCTCAATGATGACATATTTAAGTCAGATTGTGAGAACAGTTTTCATAGTTATTGTAATGTGCCCATGATTATTGATAGCTAGCATTCTTGTTGATGTGTATTTTTTTAGCATTTTTGTTACAAAATAGCTCATAACGATTGTTAATAAGAAAACTAGTTTGTATCTAAAATTCAATGATTAAGTTTTGTGTCTGTGGCTTTTCACTAGTATGAATAAATTTTCACGAATATTGACATGTTCTGGAATTTCTATAAGCGTGTGATATTTCTTGTACTACTGTGAAGATTCTCTGGAATGACAGGCCATCTTAATTATTTTTTTTTTTTTTTCATTATATTCAATCCAGTGCCGCCAGTTTGTACTGCCGAAATCTGAAGTTTTTTTTTACTTTAAAAAAGGCTTACTTCTATAATATTATACTTAGTAATTTTACATTTGATTTTTCTATATTAGTTGGATATGGCTAAAAATAACATAATAAATTTTTGAAAGATTTTATAATTGACACCAACTGAAATAAAAAAAAGTAGTTAGTTTTCAATTTATTTTAAATTCTGAAATGTCATCAAGGAACCTGAATAGAACTTCACAAGATTTTTTTTGCATACACCAGGAATCACAGACCTGTTTTCCTATTACTTTTTTAAGTATTACCTGTGTTAGGATTCAATTCCACTTCAACAACACTTCTATTTTTAATTTGTAACAGAAATTTTTAATGTTTAAATAATTTGTTGTTATTTAATATTTAAGAAGTGCATTTATTGTTTACGGGTATACAGTAGTAACCTTCCTTCAACACACGTTTGAAGGTTTTCAAATGTCCTAAGCCTCCTAATAGTAAAACTCCTACCCATGACAATGTATGGTTTGTTTGAAGTATTTGTTGATAAAATATTCCAAGCATGTATTAAATATAAGCAGCACAATGAAGTTCAAGAATCTCCCAATTTAATTTAAGTAGAAACTACAAATTATATAAATTCAACTTCTCACACTTGTGTAAACAGTTAAAAAGAAATTTAACAAATTATATAATTTGCAAAGGCTTAAAAAAAATATGTTCATTTAAAGAGACTATCTTTCCAATAAACTGTTGGAACTGTGGAAAGTATTTAAGAAACAAAAAGGCATATTTGAAGCACAATAATTGTATTCCTAAAACAGGAACCAATCCTTGTTTTTCCAATGATCATAAATCTTTTCTTACTGAAGAATTAGGCGATGGGTAGACAGAATTGCATTTTGATAAAAAATTTCAATGTTTGGCTTGAATCGGAAAGTCTTTCAACCTTTTTTTCTTTTAAGAAACTAACTGGAGCTGAAAAACTAAAGTCTTCTAATAAGCACCATTATTTTTCATATTAATTTTATATATCTCCCCATTCTAAATCCTCTCAAATATAGAACATGAAAATAAAGAGTTAGGTTAAATGGGTAGTCAAAATATATTCTTTAACATTTTAGAAGTTTCTAATATATTCATAGTTTTTGAAATTACCATACATGGTAGTATGATGCCTAAACTTGATTTCTCCACTTTAGTTTTGTTTGGATAATTTGTTTTATATGAGTGTCAACAATAAACTTGTGTACAGCTTCATACCATATGTTGTCTACTTAAAACTTCTGACTGCAGCTCAGAATATTTAATAAAATTACATTCCACTGATTTGAATATGTTTTTTGAACATTTTTATTGTTCATTGAAATTCCAGGTAAAATGAGTTTTTGTTTTAAATCCAAATTTTGTGAATGGCGTAAAATGGATATAGTGTTAGGTTAAGCATTTGTAGGTATTGAGGTTTAACATTTGTAGGTATTATTAAGGTGATAATATAAAGTTTGGTGTTATTAAGGTGATAATATAAAGTTTTTTCAAGTTAAGTCTTATTTTTTTTAAAAATTAGAATAAAAGTATGTTTCAAAGTACCATAATAAAATACTTTTTTAATTAAAGCTTTGAAAACATTTAGATGGGTTTCGGTAGTATCTCCCTGGATATCGTCTCGTGGAGTCGTACTCATCTTACTTATTCATAATAGTTATCTGACTAAATAAATTTCTCTTATCTTACGATATTTCTAACAGAAAGTAACTTCACACAACACATTAACTCGCGCTATGCTCTAGGAGTACGTGACATCATAGAACGTATTATTTTCTACGCTGCCAACCAAAATTGTCTCTTTTCACCATGATTTCGTCGAAATTTGATTAAGAACCTATAATAAATAAGAAACTACAAATTTAACTAAGTCATAAGTATATTTCAGAATCTTCAAAATGTACTTTGAAGGTCTGTTTAACGAAGGACTAGATTGAAACTTGATTACTTACAGTTTTATTGCAAGACTGCCACAAATTCCCATTGGATCCTATGCTTTACAAGCCAGCTTTCTGCCCAATCGGAATGTCTGGGAACCGTTTTTATCCCCTCCCCCGAGTTGCTTTGTTGTTAAACATGCCCCTCGCCTATTTCATGTTAATTTATTCGAATCGAAACTAAAACTTTACCTTCATTAAGTGTTAGAATTGTGCGTAAACGCGGGGTGAAGCGCCCTATCCCCCCACTTTTCAAGAAAATACCCATGCGTCTCGCCACTTCTAAAAACGCGTCCCCCCACTTTTGAAAACTCTCAATCCCTCTAAAAACTATTAAAGAAAAATAACTTGCACATTTAAATGCAGTGGCACCAAGAAAAAGTGATTTAAGTTTTCAAATAAAAAAAAAATATTGAAGGTGTATATCAAATTTTTAAAAAAATGTATTGACTACTTTGTGTAAAGTTATAAATATTTGTATTAACAAATACTGCTACACTTGTTCAACTAAAAAAATATATATATATATTTTTTTAGAGCTCTTTATTAATTTAATTTCATGAAAGTATGTCAGGGGTCTCAGACCTGCTCCAAATGCTTTATTTTAGCCATATTTGCGCCAGAACGGGATTTTTTTTTTTTTTTGCTTGTCGAAATTTGATATTGTTTGCCGCTGTAATATCGCTATTGTTGATAAATATTCCGGTATATTCGGCGCTAACGCTGATATTTACTTTGGTGTGGTATTCATTTTCTCCGAGTGCCACGATGATTTGCGACGCTAATGCTGACATTATTATCAAGTTTTACGTTGTTATGACGGTCATTTTTGGCGAGTCTTTCATCGATATAATAGCTCTGTAGTAATGAGAGTTGCTCCAGTTAATTCGACGCTATTGCTGATATTTCGTTGGTATAATGGTAATTATTGCCGAGTGCTACGATATCGAAATTTGCCCCGATATTACTGAGAAAATGTCGATGTTACTGCGATGATTTGCGACGCTGATGCAAACATTATTGCAAATTATTGTGATGGTCATTTTCGTCGAGTCTTTCACCGATATATTAGAGCTGTTGTTAAGAATTGCTCCGGTTTATGCTATTGCTAATTTTTTCGTTGGTGTGACGGTGCTGCGCTTTTGTTAACATCCGATATTACCGAATCTTGCCAAACATTACCGAGAAAATGTCAATATTACCGACATTTGTGCCGATATGTACGTTTTTGCGATGGTCATTTCTGCCGAGTCTTCAACTTAGGTAATATCCTGTGTCTAGATTTTTGACTGTATTGTAAGCACTATCTCTAATATTTACGCAAGTGTGGTAGTCATTTTCGATGAAGTTTACACTGATGTAACAGTAGCTACTGCCGAGACGCTGTTTGGTGACTTAAAAAAATACGATATTTCTGGGATTTTGCGCCGATATTGCGATTGTATGGTGGGTGCTATCCCCGATATTTACGTTGGTGTTATATTCATTTTGCCTAGGTCTTTGGTAATGTAATAGCAGATATTGCCGAGATTTGAGATGATGTTTGGTGACTTAAAAAAAATACATTACTGGGATTTTGCGCCGAGATTGCGATGGTATGGTAGGTGCTATCATTTACTTTGGTGTTATATTTGTTTTCGCCAAGGTCTATTGCAATGTAAAAGCAGCTATTGCCGAGATTTGCGACGCCGATTTGGTTACATTCGTCTGTATTTCAGCTTCAAAGTTTTTTTTTTAACTGCAAAGTTTGTTTTTCTGCTACAATTTTTTTTTTTTTTTTGTGCTACATAATAGCTACAAAAGTTGCTTTTACATGCTGCAATAGGAATTTTTCCTGCTCTGAAAGTCCTTTTTTATGCTCCAAAACTTAATTTTACCTGCTCCGAAAGGCATTTTTTCTGCTCCAAATCTTTCTGAGTGGGAGCCCTGGTATGTAGATTTGGAAGAACTATTGAAATATAAATAACTAGTTATGTATATAATCTTGGAATTATTACTTCATTTTATCTGTTACTTTCCAAATAAAAAAAACTAAGTCACAGAATATTGATTAAAATAATAAATTTTGGGTCTCTGTTCAGTATTAGTGTTAAGAAGTATAAATTATTTCTTTCTACTGGTTATAGTTTCGTATCTTAGTAAAAATATTAACATTGATTGTTGGGAAGAGAGGGGGGAGGGTGGGTGCACTTGTCACCAACTTTTGGTCATTCCTCTACTTTTCTTTTCCCATTTCTACCACTGACCTTCGTTGTCATTCTCAAAAAATACAACCATTCACAACAGAGGGAATATATGCAACAACTTGTGAAATCAGACATAATATATACAAAGGCTGTTAATCTGCTTTCAACATATTCCAATCTTTTAATAAATGGAGTTTATCAAAACAGTTAATATCTGACTTAATTTTAAAATTTGCAACTATTCTTAATCAAATGAATTAACACACACATAAATGAAAGTAAAACAGTTTACAAGTAGATAATGCAAAAGTTCAATTAATTGTTTGGAAATTTGTTCAACATTTTGGAAGTTTCACTCTCCTTTCACATCTAGTTCGATTACTTGTGGACTTCGAGTCTGGAGAGACCTCAATCCTAGGAAAAACAGTCTGTTTTATCAGTCTGGAGTGACATCAACCTTAGGACAAGTGTTTCAGTCTTGGTAATGTCTGCTTTCTTGCACAGTTCATTACTACACGAAATCTGTAATAGGTGCACATTTTGAACAGGTCGGATCGATTCTCGATTTGTAGTCTTAACTTAAATCACACGAATGAACTTGTCTTGTCCAGGAAAAACTGCAATAACCCGTCCAAGCTATTCTAAGGAAATTTTATGACTGCCCGATTCCCCCCCCCCCTCAATACTAACATTATTACACCAAACGCAGAATGAGAAAAAAATAAAAAAAATGTAGGCTTATTATAGAGCCTCATGATATTTTCACCTTGTGTATGGAATCACCTCCTGCATGCTGTCGATCAATAAGTCATTTATACATTTATAATTTTAAGTCTTCCTAACTTTTAAATTTAACAAAAAGTTGTTACAATTTAAATCCATTACAGTTCTTCAGTTACAAAAAGGAGTTAAAACAGTTTCGATTACGTCAAATAGTCTCCGACAATTATTGGGTTGTCTGGCAAGAGTTCTTGTTTTCCTCACTTCGAGACACTAATGTGGGGCAGCTTCCCTTCGAAAAGGTATTTCCCTTTTGAACGTATTCGGAACATGCATTCGGAGAAGTATACTACCGTCATAAGTTAAAAAGCCCTAAATCCATATATTTGGACACTTTCCGATTAATCCTTTGAAAATAATCTTTAAGCACAATAATCTTTTTATTTTATTGAATGGATCAAGTTTTTGTGTCACACAAACTTGTATAATAAAAAAATGTAATTTCAAAAGGCGAACACCAAAAGTATGTAATTCGCATACGTCAAATTTTTTTTATTAGAAGCATTTTACGAGTACTATGCCCGAAAAGCGCACATTTACGGTGCTATGGCCTAAGTACAATGCATACGCTTATTATATTAACGCTTGTTGCGAAGCAGCTGTAAAATCACACTTTCAAGTCATGCCTGGAAATTTTTTTCGAAGGTCCTTAAAAGTCTTTGATTTTCACTGTGTTTTCAGTGGGAACCCTGATCAGTGATCGAGATACATGTCGTATGATCTGATCTAACAACACATACATTTATTAACTACATTTCCTGTAAATTCAAATCTCTGTAATTAAGAAAAAAATGCAAATGTACCATTAAACAAGTTTTTTCCCCCTGATTATATACTTAATAAGAAAACATTTAAAAGTTTTTATGTCAAAGAGCGATATTGTAGCGTTTTGGTCTCTATCAACATTTGTTTTGGTTGCCTGCGTACATGTGCAGAGCCCTAAAACACTGAGGTGGTCATGTGCTTCACTAACCAATCGTAGAAGGGCAGTGGTATTTGCAACCAGTCGCAGTGTGAAGTGTATCCCGGTCGCGTGGAGTTCGTGAAGTAATTGGCGAGACTACCATAATGGACGCCAAAATGCAAGAACTTTTGAGTATATGTTATGGCAAAAGCCTAAATAACAAATGTAACCCCGAAATTCTCGTTCCACAAGGTTTGAAAGCTAACTTTTGCTGTAACTAATTGGTTATCATACCGAAATAATAGACAACTAACATAATACAAAAAGAGAATTGTTGTTTGCTTTCTTCTTGATCTTCATATAAAATTTATACAAGAATGCATGGTCGATTGGGGATGATATTATGGCCAAGTTCTCAATAAATTAATTTTTTTAAAAATCTTATGGCAACAGGAAAGAAAATCAATAATTGGCGAGATTTCCGCTATGACGAAAAGGTAGTAGATTTAGTACTCAAAGATGAAACAGTTATTCTGTACAAGGAAAACTGTTGCATTTGATATCCATCATGTATACTGCAAGTTTACTTTTGAGGAAGATTTTATTATGTTTCTTTAATGCATTTTTGGATCAAAGTAAATATTATGTTAATTATACTTAGCAAAAAATTTATGAAACGACCCCAAAATAAATATTTACTTAATTTTCATTTTGGCTAAACAAAAAATAATCCAGTACAATTGAATAAAGTTAGTAATATAAAGAGTAAGAAAAATTGTGTTGGCTAACAGTGTCAAAAGGAAAAATACACTTGAATGTCTTTAAGAACAGTTTAATAAATATGTGTTTAATGATGATAATATAATCCTGATTCTTTGATGTAGACTAATAAGAATTGAGTCCTTGTGTCAGGCTATAGTAGATATGCATTGAAACTAGAGCAATAGAAATTGCACTTGTTGCTTTTACAGCCAAAATACACCAAGCTCCCAATCCAAGAATTGTGTGAAGTAATCTAGAAGAAAATAGAATATAAAAAAGTCCATTTCATGTTTATAAAATACTCAACAATAAAGAGGAAATTGTAAAAATTATGTTTCAGATGAAAAGTTTAAGGATAACCTATTCTAAAACTTATGTAAGTAAATTCTATTCTATAGCTTATGTAACTACCAGTAAAGTATATAGGTAAATAACTAGAAACTCTACCAACACTGAAAACTGATATAACTAACGCTGATATTTAGGATGGACGGTGTTCCTTTTCTCCGAGTGCTATGATGATTTGCGACGCTAATGTTGACATTATTGTCAAGTTTTACGTTGTTATGATGGTCATTTTCGTCGAGTCTTTCATCGATATAATAGCTCTGTAGTACTGAGAATTGCTCCAGTTAATTCGGCGCTATTGCTGATATTTTCGTTGGTATGATGGTAATATTGCTGAGTGCTACGATATTGTAATATCCGAAATTTGCCGATATTACTGAGAAAATGTCGATGATTTGCGACGCTGATGTCGCAAATCATTATTATAGCAAATTATTGTGATGGTCATTTTCGTCAAGTCTTTCACCAATATATTAGCGCTGTTGTTGACAATAGCTTCGGTTTATGAGGTGCTATTGCTGATATATTCGTTGGTGTGACGGTCATTTTCGAAAAGTGCTGCGATTTTATTAACATCCAGTATTCCCGAATTTTGCACAAACATTACCGAGAAAATGCCAATATTACAGACATTTGTGCCGATATGTACGTTTTAGCGATGGTCATTTTTGCTGAGTCTTCAACTTACGTAATATCCTTTGTCTAGATTTTTGATGGTATTGTAAAGGCTTTCGCTAATATTTACGCAAGTGTGGTAGTCATTTTCGCTGAAGTTTACACTGTTGTAATAGCAGCTATTGCCGAGATTCGTGACACTGTTTGGTGACTTAAAAAAATACGATATTACTGGGATTTTGCGCCGATATTACCGAGATTGCAATGGTATGGTGGGCGCAATCCTCAATATTTACGTTGGTGTTATATTCGTTTTCGCCGAATTCTATGGTAATGTAATCGCAGATATTGCCGAGATTTGCGACGCTGTTCAGTAACTTAAAAAAAACACCCGATATTACTCGGATTTTGAGCCGATATTACCGAAATTACGATGGTATGGTGGGTGCTATCCTGTTATTTACGTTGGTGTTATATTCGTTTTTGCCAAGGCCTATGGTTATGTAATAGCAGCTATTGCCGAGATTTGCGACGCCGATTTAGTGACATTCTTCTCGGGTAATTCTGCTTCATTTTTTTTTCCTACTGCAAAATTTATTTTTCGGCTACAATTTTTTTTTTTTTTTTTTTAGTTTTTTTCCTGTAAAAGTTTCTTTTACATGCTACAAAGGGCATTTTCCCTGCTACTAAACTTGTTTTTACCTGCTCCGAAAGTCATTTTTCCTGCTCCTAAACTTAATTTTACCTGCTCCGAAAGACATTTTTCCTGCTCCAAATCTTTCTGAGAGAGTGGGAGCCCTGCAAGTGCTTTATAATTTCTTTTTTTTCTTTTCAGGAAGGCATGAGGGGGAGTAGGTGTTGAATGAAGGGGAATCTTTTTTGTTTCTCGAAGGCAGGTGGGTGAATTGTCAGAGAAAGATTTTTTTTTTGTTTCTTATAGGAGTGTATTCCTCCCCCCCCCCCCCAGAGCCAATTAGCGAGCCTGTATGTGAGTAGAAATGAACTATTTAAGGAACAGAGCAAACCTGCTTAGTGAAGCATCAAAAACTAGGATCCATACACATTGATTGGTCTCGGTAACGTGGGGCCATGCATCTAGTAGCTTAATGGAAGAATAATGATAAGAGCTACATTCAATTCATGGATGTCTTTAGTTAATTAACGATCAATTGTAAACATTATACCAGGTGTTATATTCGAATAACTAGAT
This sequence comes from Linyphia triangularis, assembly GCA_963978545.1. Lineage (NCBI taxonomy): Eukaryota > Metazoa > Arthropoda > Arachnida > Araneae > Linyphiidae > Linyphia > Linyphia triangularis. The sequence continues at coordinate 71,009,779 of OZ021727.1, read as the reverse complement.
GCATGTGTCAGTGCAATTGTCTTGATCATGAATTCCTATTTGTAGTCCAAAAATAGAGTTCTCAAAAATCATTCATAGTATAATTAAATATTGAAGTATATTTAATGAAGCCTTTTTGGATATAAGTTTTGTAAAGAAAGATAAATTTAAACTTTGTTGTTTAATATCCAAGAATGAATATAAACTTAACGAATGGAATCACAATGATTTTTTTTTTTTTGTATTATTATTCTACTTAATTAAAATATGTGTGGTAAAAAGTATAAATCAAAGTGTCAGCCGAATGAAATATAAACATTTTCAGAGACTTTATCCATTTCGGAAAGTAACTAATAAAAGTCAATGTTTTCCTAAGGAATATGAAATAACCACCGTAAAATCTTAAAATGAAACAATTTTGGTAAAGATGTTTTGTAATGATGTTGGAGTTTCTTCGAACACAACAAAAATGTAGTACCATTTAACAATACCTCAAAAATTTTGTAGTGATATAAGTATTTTGTTGTAAATGGAAAGTAAAAAATTGTGTAGTAATCATTCAATTTGAGTGTGAGACTTACTCTGTAATTACAGGTCTATAGCAACCAACAGCTAACAACACCATTACAATGGGCAGATGCGTTTTTCTTAAATCATGTCTAGTCCAAAGCCAAACCAGAGTAGCTGTTGTGATGTGATGAACCTAAAGAGAAAAATACACAATAAAATTACGCGTCAAACTGGAGAAAAAAATGTGAATTAAATCATTACTTTTTTTTTGTGTACGACACCCCATTTTACTCAAAAGTGAAGTTGTATTATAATTAAGTTTTGTTTGTAGTCTTGTAGTTGCGTGGCTTTTATTACACAATGTAAATCAAGAGTGAAACAACAAAACAGTGAATTTCACACATAACTGTTCAATATACCGTATACTTTTGTTATATAATCAAGTGTAAAATTATTCAAATTACGTTACTTTTGCTAATTTCACAGTACAATACGAATTTGTCATGTTTTGAAAGATTTCTTTTGCCAAAATACCATAACTGAGAGTTATCATCTTTTTGAACATCAATATTTAATTAATTTGAATGGAGAATACAAGTGATATTAAACTTCCATAAAAATGAAACTGTAATTGAAAAACTTTTATACATAAAATTATATATTTTACCAGCTAAAGATATAATTTTGCCCTTCTCATTAATATAAATAAGCAGAATCATTACTTTGTAATAATTTAAGCCTATTACGAATAAAGCATTCTGAATAATCAAGACAGCCAATAGTACCAATTGCCCACCATTAAGGCATGGCCATGAAGAAATCTTGGTTTTACATGCGTTTGACAGGGAAAAAGTAACAAGATGCAGTCAAACTCTGTTAACGCAAAGTGGATGGGACCACTGAAATTGTTAGCGTTAACGGAATTTCATGTTAAATGAATAAATTAATGTTAAGTTTTAAGTACAGACAACTGCTTTTACTTCATGTTAAACGGGATTTCATGTTAATCAATTTCGCTTTAACGGGGTTTGACTGTAATAGAAATATAGTTATGAGTGGTCAATTGGTTTATGACCACCAACTATAATGAAATGACTACTCACCGATTTATTAAAAATTTATATTTATTCAAGGTTACTTAAATTTAAATGCAGTTTCAATGAAAAGAATTATACAACTACACTGTAATCAAACATTAATATATTTAAAAAATATCGTAAAAACAGACATTTGTCAACTTTTTACCCTCTTTGTACATTCTTGCAAGAACTTAGGTAGTGGAGAAGTTGAGAACACTTGAAAAGGCATGACCATATTTTTTAAATCAAAATTCTTGGATATTTTTTGAAAATTCTTGGAAAACTTAAAATTTTTCAAAAGCAGGTACTTTTTGTGACAGTCTCGTTTCATGGGTGCTATCAACTGCTATACTAAATTTGAGTCTTGTATAATAATCCTTTCAGAATTTATACTGTCTATAAACCATTTTTAAAAGCCTCTTTTTTGGACCCAGTATCTTCCAAAACATGGAGACCACCAAAAACTCAATATATATATTTTTTACCCCAATGCAATACTTTTATTATATTATACATCAAGCAATCGAAAAGTAATAATCTCATACCTCAAGAGATTTTATTTTACTCACCAAACTGACATTAGAATCAAAGCTCATCTGCAAGTATTTCCAGTCGAACTCTACACTTCTAGCTCCAACCCACAGAGGAACCAGCCTAGTCATTAGAAGTTCTGCAGATGCCCATCCTAAGCCAGCAACCAAAAATTTGGTTTCTCCTTTGCCAGCAAACTTGGTCATCACAATGTGAAGGCCTATCAAGTCAGCTACGTCTACAGTATTCTTTAAAAATTCCTGCAGAGAAGTCAATTATTTAATGACGTAATAAAAGCAGTGGCGGCTCTTGCACTGCAGCAGGGCTGCATCTAAATTTATTAGTTCATAGAACCTTCCCTCCACGTAATGTGTAGCGAACACAGCCAAATCAACGATTTTCCGACATTGGTTACATTTGAGAATTTCTGCTTTAAAATAATCTATAGATGAAATTCTTACAAGATAATGGTATTATCTGAAGGGTAGAGAATTATTTTATTAGTTTGAAGTACTATTTTGTTCTGAGGGGAAAAAAAAATATTTTAAACTCATTATCTAAAATATTTTGTTTTTGGCATGTGAAACTTCATTTAAACAGTGATAATTGAAGTTTGATATAATCTATTTGAAAAATGATTTGCGAATTCAAATATGCATTAACTAGTAGATGTTTGAACCTCAGTCAAATTGATTGGAAAAGAAAAGGAAAAAATTCTATTAAATAAACTAGATTCTAGAAACTAGATGGAGGTTCATAACATTAGGAATGATATTACGAACAATTTACAATCATAATTTCTTTTCTTGGCCCCATAAAACTCGAGTAATAACTGTTCAAAAATATGGTAATTATAACAATTTAAATGTTAATTAATTTTTGAATAACACTAATTTTTTTTTTGCAGTGCATTTAGTGCAAAAGAATCCGATTTTTAAAATAATTAAAATTATTTTTTTCAAGTGTGATTGTACATGATTGTGTGTGTGATTGGGGGGAAGGGGTTGTTGAGAAGTTGCATGTTTCTGGCTGCACGAACATTTTTAAAACACGAGTGGCCACTGTATTTTAAAAGGTCAACAGAAAATATTTGTTTATAAATAACCTAATAACAATTGGAAATAAACCTCAAACTGTATTTACCAGCCTAACAATGAAAGTTAAGCAAGCATTTTTCAATTTGTGGTTATGGAGATAAGGGTTTGGGAGTACTAGTATACAGTGGTGGAAATTGATTTGTGAACTAACACTATTTTCGCCCGATATCGCTAAGTATTAAATGCTATTGATTCGAATTTTGTATGTTGTATATTCAGAGCATAATAAAGGATTTGCACACATAAAAGTTACAAAAAATGATAGTAAATAAAAACATATATTTTTTGTTTTTAAGCAACTCAAATGGTGGAAATTGATTTATGAACTCGAATCTATTTTTTACTCATGTACCAAATATTTTAACTAGTTCTTCATTTGAACATCAGGGGGAGCTTACTATCAATGTTTATAAATAAGATCAAAGCCTACTTCGTTGAAATTTATCTGTTTTAGTCACGTTTTACGAAATGGGTAAGCGTGCTGGACTGTCTGAAGCCGAAAAGGTAAAAATTGACCCTATGTAACAAATCTGTAAGAGAAATCAGCAAACTAATTAAAAGAACAATAAGTGTAATATATAAATATTTGAAGAACACTTCTGACTATGGCAAAAACTTCAATAAGAAAGGTAACCCTCGTTTAAGCACGAGGAACAAAAGCAGGATTGTTCGACTTGCATCCCAAAAAGGTAACCGTTCAAGGCGAATTTGTAATGAACCATCACTTCCTGTAACTCCCAGAAAAGTAAGACAAATATTGAAATTGTCGTCTATCTTGAAATGGTCCAAAATGAAGGCTGGTCCGAAGTTGACTCTGCACCACAAGAACATGCGATTAAAATATTGTGATAACTATATGGAAATGGGGGGAAAATGGAAAAAAATTACATTTTCTGATGAAAAAAAGTTCAATTTGGACGGACCTGACGGTTTACACTATTATTGGAGGGATCTTCGTAGGAACCAAGATCTGTCTTTAGCAAGAATTTTGGTAGTGGAAGTTTGATGGTTTGGGCCGCGATATCTTATAATGGAAGAAGCGAGATAGTGTTTCTGAAGGGTCGACAAACATCACTTGATTATAGATTAGTTCTAGAAAATTCTTTGCTTCCGTTTGCATGGCAAAACTATGCCTTTGATTAAATTTTTATTGAGGATAATGCAAGTATCCACACCTCAAAAGAAATGAAAGACTGGTTTGATGAACAGAGTGTTGTTCTTTTAGCTCATCCTACCAATAGCCCTGATTTAAAGCCCATGGAAAATGTCTGGGGTCAATTGGTTCGAATGATTTACTCAAATGGAAAGAAGTATGCATCAGTTACAGAATTGAAGTACTCAATCATTAAAAACTGGAAATTACTTGACCAAAAATTGATCCAAAGTCTCGTGTTATCTATGAAAAACAGAATCAAGGAAGTATTAATGAAAAAAGGAGGCTTTACTAATTATTAATTGCAATTGAATGTAAAAGTTCATAAATCAATTTCCTTATGCTGAAACTAAAATACCAACAAAAGAAATTGTTTATGAATTTATATAAAAATTTATTTATGTGTATAGTTTATTATACAAAGCCTGTATATTGTATGAAATTTAAATCGATAAATATTAATTTAATAAACAAATACTTTAAAAAAACTGTCGGTTCATAAATCAATTTCCACCACGGTATAAGGAGAGCTCAATTTTTGGCTTCCTAAATTAAAAAAAAAAAAAAAAAAAAAAACAGCTATGTTTTATTTAATTTTCATGGCTTTCGATTAATGTATTACTTTATTGTTCGATTAATGTATTACTTTATTGGAGTGAAAACATAAATGAAATACATAATTATTTTATTCATCTAAAAAATTTTAAGTCTTTATAGAACAGTAAAAGTAGCCTAAAATAATTTAGTTGAATCATAATTACAAAAAACTTAAGATACTTTTTACTTTATTGAATGGTATATTTTAGTCACTATTTCTATGAGAAAATCAGAGTAAAAATGAGAACAATGAAATTATAAATGAACTATGAATATAAATGTCACAATGCTTTTCTATTTAAAATGAATAAACATTCTGAATTGATACTTGAAATGCAACAATTTTAAATGGTTGCCAAACTCACTGTGACAGTCTCCATACGTCCAACACCCGTCAATTCAGTTGCTGGAAAAAAGGTTGCTAGTAGAAGCATCTTGCATAGTTGTGTAACTAAGTACATAGCTCCAGCTTGTATGCATTTCCAAAAGACACCATATTCTGCACTAGAGATAAAAAATTAAATTTTCTTAAAACATAAAATAGTTGGTTGGTTGTTTTCAGATTATCTGGTGCCGTCAGCAACACGAGGGCTATAATGCGCCGAAACATTCGTCATTAGACAAGCCAACATACATTTACAAACATCCATGCCATACACGGGACTCGAACCCGCAACCTCGAGGTCTAGAAGCCAACACGCTAACCACTATACCGTTTGGTCAGCAAAACATAAAATAGAGGAATTAACTTATGTAACAAATTTTCTTAAAAGTATAATCTCCTATGGTTTTACAAAAATTTTAATTTAAACATTCATCAAATTCTGTGCAAGTTGAAAGTCAAAAATGTAAAAAGAGGAAGATATTCAGTTAATAAAAATATTTTATTGTAGGATTTTCAAGCACATTGATTTTTTCCCCAGCATATCTTAAAAGCATAGCCGGTTATAGTTTTATAAAAATATACGTTATTAATTATTTAATTTCAACACTCAAAACATTTTAGAGTTATTTTTACTTTATAAATACTACATTAGTGATGATCTTTTGTTTGGAAGAAGACTCATAATACTAAACACCTAATTTTACAGAAAAAGCAATAAGAATCTTTTCACACAAAAATCCTATAATTTGTTGTCTAGTTAAAATAAATAAGACACTGTTGCCAATAAAAATCTGTATAATTTCAGTGTTCCTTAACTCAAAGCAGAAATATATAAAAATACATAATAGTTCCCTTCCAAACGAACATATATAGGAAATATGTATAAATACGAAGTTACAACACAGTCGGCTACAACTTTTGTAATAACAGTTACAAGCTTAAACAGCAGAGGTGACGAGACATGAAGGTCTAGGAGGGAAAAACAGAAGGTTAAAATGTAAATCACATACCACACCTAATCACTCGCCACATTTGGGAATGTCAATGATAATTGTCAATTTAGAGCAATAGTGATTGGTCAGCCTTAGTTGTCCTCAAGGAATATCAACAGAAACCCATTTTGATCATCAAAATTCTATTGCTTAGTTGACAAATGAGGTAAATCTATGGAATAATTTATTTTTTTTTGTCACGGATATATATTTCCACCACCTTCAATCCTGTATGTGTTATGACGCAAAAAACCTGTTTTAATTGCCAATAAAAACAATGGTTCACACCATCTTTTTTAGTTGCTCTAAATTTCGGAACTTGCATTTGTTTTGTATTGGGAAAAGGATTAAAAAAAAAAAAAAAAAAAAGCAGCAGCAATGTGTAGCATTTTGTCTACATCGGGACTTAAAGCAGGGTTCCCACTCAAATCACAGAATGAAAATCAATGACTTTTAAGGACCTAAATAACAATGTTTTTAAGAACCTTTGAAAATTTGTTTTCAGGCATGCCTATATATAAATTTTTAATCAAGTATATTCTACCAAAAAGTTACAAGTTGGCGCATGCGTGATACAAATATGTCAGAGAATTCCAATATGTTTTTTTTTAATTGGGGTTACGTGGGGGGGGGGGGGATGGTAAGTCTGAGTTGTATTTTTATAAATTTTGTAGTTGGGCATACAACATCAACAAGCTATTAATGACTTTTAAGGACCTCTAAGCATTTTCATGGTCTTTTAAGTATCTCTAAGCATATTTAAGTACTTTCAAGCCTTTGAAAACAAGTTCAAAAATATTAAGCCCTTTTAATAACCGTGGGATGACTTTAATAATGTAAAGGAATTAGCTTAAAACTTTTGAAATAATCATGGAGATGGAACAGGATCTTTCCCAAAAGTAATGATATACAAGGGCCCAGTAGCAGAAAATGCGAGATGAGAGATAGTCGTCGCAGATTTTTTAGCTACCCGTAGATTATTTTAATAAAACTGAAAATTCTTTAAATCCGATTTGCCAAAAACAGAAAATATTACGTGTTTTTTCCAAAATTATTAATAATGCATGTTGTTTGATGCAAAGATATAGAATTATATATTTATTGCATGTGTGCACTTACCCAAAACAATTTGTTGTATTATGAAATGTTTAATTTTATTAAAAGCAATGCATATTTTTCTTTTGTTTCTTTAATATAAAATTACATTATTATACCCATGTATTATTTAATCAAAATAGACTTGATCATTTTGAAATGCTGAATTTTGCTGAAAACAATTATTTTCTTAAAATAATACAAAATTAAAAAAAATTAATATACAATTTGTCGTTATATTTAATTTTTAAAATTTCTATGTTTATGTAAAACTGTATTTTTTTAATAAAATGGCACATAAGGTACCTGCATATTTAATGCAAACTTAAAAAAAAAGTATGCAGCTGATTATTTTGTGATATCCAAATTAGTGTCGCAGATTGGCATAAGAGTTTTTGCTATTGGGTATAAATGAGCCACAATGTGGGAATTGTTAGTTTAAGTATCTCCAGATTTTTATAGGATAGTTGAGTAAGTAAAAAGAGAATATACAGAAGAGGCTTTAATTTTAAATTTAGGAATAAAATGGGAAATGTACGAGAAAATTTAAAAGAACTCAGTAAATTCCTAGTTTACGAGAATGGGTTGGCACTATTTCGAAAAGTTGGCATCAAGATAAAAATCTTGTCAGTTGAACATAGGGGCCGATTTGAAATTTACAAGATGACAGCTAATTTAAAGTGTCCGTCAATACGAAATGACTATTGAAAACATAAGGGATATGCAAACAATCAATAACATAAGAAATATACAAACAATGAAAATTAAGCACTAAAGAGAGTAAATTAAGAAATGGTAATAAACCCTCAAGAAATAGGGTTGCTAAAGATGAAACTTTAATGCCTACGATGGCACAAAATTTGCTTGGCGATATTTCCTTTTCAACTAGGAATAGTCTGAGAACTCTAACTAGGGGACATTATAAAATCATTACATTATTCAGAACACAATCATTATATTAGGATTACATTTATATTATTTAGGACTTTTTTTTTGGCAACTTTGCAAAATCCTGCCAAGTTGCATTGCCACTACCACTGAATTGAACTACAGGTTTGCCAAAATGGATGCCAAGTTGTAATGGAAACATATAGGCGCGATTGGTTGTTTTCAGATTATCTGGCGCTGTCAGCAACACGAGGGCTATAATGCGCCGAAACATTCGTCATGAGACAAGCTAACATACATTTACAAACACCCATGCCTAACATGGGACTCGAACCTGCAATCTCGCGGTCTAGAAGCTAGCACGCTAACCACTATACCGTTTGGTCGGCCATACAGGCGTGGGTTATCATACTTTGCGCAAAATCACTAAAAAAAGCGTATAATGCATTCTAACCGGACTTCTTATGTGTTTTTCATCCCTGAATGTACCTTGTAAGCACTTCTATACACTTTATAAAAACCAGGGGTCAAAGTGACAAAATAAGAATATATAGGATTTTTTCAAAAAAAATATAGGACAATATAAAACATCAAATAACTGCACACAGTTGCTACTGAACTTCAAAATTAACTCTTTATAGATTTATATACTCGTTATATTGAATTTAAGAGAGTAGAAAACACACCTTTAAAAGAAAGAAATCGCCTGATCCTGAATACGTGATCCGTTATTGCATCAATATTCCATCCCTAAATCAAGTTTTATTAATTACATTATTTGCAATCATGAGTCTTTTGCTTCCAGCATTTTTAACTGATCCGATTTCTTAAAGTATTTTCTTTTTATCCCTGTTTGCAGTCTTTTGTTGATTCAAATTTACTGTTCAGTGTCGGCTGGATTGGCGGCGAAAAGTGGGAGATTTATCGCCGAATGTGGCAAACCTGGCACTTGGTTTTAAAGCAACCCTAGTGATCGTTTGGATTTGACAACACAACGTATTAATGTAATTTTCAATTTTGGCGACTTTTATGAAAAAATCGTGGCTAATATTCCGAATCCGGTACGAATTCTGCGCCAAGGCAATTTTCGCCAAAAAATGGCAGCCCTGCCATTTTTTTTGGAGCAAGATAACTGCCTATGGTTGCCATAATTTG